>NW_019280672.1:29840-119167 GCF_000648695.1 Onthophagus taurus
TTTTTTTTTATTATATTTTTGTTTTTGTGACAAATATTAAGACATTTTATAAAAATTAAGAATATGTCAAAATGACATTGACATTTCAAACCGGAAGTTCTTATATCTCGAGTAATATTGGAATTAAACGTATTATGTTTGGACTCATTTTAAAGGTTTTTTCACGACGATTACAAATATGTCAAAATTGACGTTGACATTCTTAACCGGAAGTTGGCTATAACTTCATTAATATTGAAGATAAATATGTCATGTTTATACTCAGTTTAAAGAATTTTTAATGAAGATTACAAATATGTCAAAATTGTGGTTGACATTTTAAACCTGAAGTTAGTTATCATGTAATAGAAGTTTTATAACTGAAGTTAATTATGGCGCTGTTAAAATGGATAAGATGAGAGATGTTAATCTATTTGTAGAGTCTCTGAAGATGGCCAAAACTGGTTAGACTTAAATTCTATATAAAATAAAAACCAGTTTAAAAGTACAAAATCAAACTCTACATTATTTACTCGTCATTTTGATTCTAATATTTGTGATTAAATTTATGCTACAACTTACAGAAACACCTGTATAATCTTGTGATAGCTGCCATCAGTGTTTTGTAATAAAAATGGACAAGCACCAAACAATTATAACTATATATATAACTATAATAAACTAAATTAATTTAAATTTTATAAATTGTTATAAAAACGAACTAACCCTAATTGACATTTAACAGAAATAAAAGTGGCGCCATCTCGTTTTTAGAACCAAAATTTCTTTAATAAAAAAAATTATTTTTATTAATAATTTTTAACTCTACTTATTTATTAATTAATAATAAATTTCGATTTTGATTGAAATTATCGATCGGATTAATTTGAAATGTTATTGTAATTAATTTTAGTTGTTGCATAATTTTTGACATTTGACGTTTAAACGTTTTCTTATCAACCAAGCTAGTCCGCCATTTTGTATAAAAAGTGTATGTGAATTTGCCGGGGATTATTTTAGGGCCCCAATTCCGTGTGTGTGTGAGTCCGGTGTGAAAATGTCGATTGAATATTTGCAAGTAGCCGAGGATGAAGGAGAAGAACCGATCGAGCTTCCAACGGAAGATGACGGAACGCTCCTTCTCAGCACGCTTTCCGCCCAATTTCCGGGTTCTTGCGGTTTAAAATACAGAAACCCCGATTCGAGGGCGATGCGGGGTGTTAGATTAAGCGAGGGCCGTTTACATCCGCCCCCCGAAATCGGTTGGGGATCACAAATATTCTACTGCGTTTTCCCTAAAGGTACTTAAATTTTTATTTAAGTTTTTATTTTTTAATTATCTTTTTTATTTCTGGTGTGGTTTAAATGCGTTTGGTTGAGATTGATGTGTTTTTTTGTAGAGAATAAGAGAAAGAGTGATGATAATTTGGAGAATTCAACCGCGAAAACTAAAAGAATTGAGAGTAAGTTGAGATGTACGGATTTGATTGTGTTGGGTTTACCGTGGAAGACTGCTGAACAGAATTTGAGGGAGTATTTTGAGACGTTTGGTGAAGTTTTAATGGCACAGGTGAAGTAGAAGTGATTGCAAAAATGAATCTGCGTGAACATTTTTCTTTTTGTTTATTTTCCCTAAAAAAAAATTAAGGTTAAAAAAGACGCTAAAACTGGCCAATCGAAAGGATTCGGTTTCATTCGTTTCGCATCTTATGAATCTCAAATGCGTGTTTTGGCCCAAAGGCACATGATTGACGGTCGGTGGTGTGATGTTAAAGTACCCAATTCGAAAGTATGTTGACAATTATAACATAACCTCAAAATAAATTTAAAAAATTTTAATAATTGAGGTTATGTCATTTTATTTTTATTATTAAAATTAATTTTTTTTCATTTCTTTTTTAAGGAGGGTTTAATCCAACAAGTTCCATGCAAAGTTTTTATTGGACGTTGCACGGAAGATCTCACCGCCGATGATTTACGAGAGTATTTTGGAAAATACGGCGAAGTCACCGACGTTTTTATCCCAAAACCTTTCCGCGCATTCAGTTTCGTCACGTTTTTAGACCCGGAGGTTGCTCAAAGCTTATGTGGGGAGGATCACATCATTAAAGGTACTTAATTCATTAATTAATTGGACCGCTTTATGCATCACTTGATTAAGCCACAAATGGATAATGTTGGCATAAATGGGATTTTCGTTTTCATCTCCTAAAAATATAAGACTTCTCAGAATAGATAAGCTCAAATTATTGAAAATATAGGATTTGACAGGTATATTTTTTGTTGTTTTAGAATAAAGCTAAAAATAATTTACAAGAATTTACAGTTTCCTGTAAATTATAACTAAAAATTAAAAAAAACATATTTCTGATATTTGAAACAAATACATTTGTTAAACCATTTAATTTATATTTGTTTTACACAAAAGTTGGAATAGATTGCATTATTTCACATTTTTTATTAATATTTAATATTATTATTAAATGACTTAATAAAGTATTGATAGATGGCGCTCATAAATATTTTATTTAATTCAAATAAACATAGCAACATTTGTTTGTATTCAAAATTTTTCTGAAGTGTCAAATTAAAAATCCTGTTTTTTAAGGTGGATTAAAAAAATTACGGAATGTTTAACATGTTAGAATGTTACATATTAGGAAATAAAGTAAATTTTATATAAATTTTTAGTAAAATAATTTTTAGTTATAGTACCATAATTTACAGGAAACTGTAAATTTAATTTTTTTTGATGACACTAAAAAAAGTNGGGAGAAAGCGTTCATTATCTGCGTTCTTGGCAGGCTCCGTTTGAGAAGGGCGAAGCGAAGAGGACGGATACCGAGTAATCGTCTCAATTACCCAGGAAAAATATACGCGACAAGATAACAGTTGACGCAGACGACGACGGGACATCGTTAACAAAATTCAAAAACATCTAAATATTTACAAATCACATTAATTGAGGAATAATAACATTCATTATCACAGAATCGCAAGATTACGTTTTGTTTAAAAACAAGACAATGCACAAAGGGGTGTTTCTGGATTTTACTAGAACAAAAGTCGATTTGTGGAAATAATTGTAGCGGGTGTCCAAATTTCGATGGGTTTGCAGGGTATCTCAGTTATTATGAAAGATAGAAAGTTGCGGCTTTCGCGAACCTGAGCTACTTTTTTGTGAAACTTACAATGACGCAAACCAAATTTTCATAGCCCTCTTCGTTTTTGATATACGTCGAAAAAACCGGTTTCGGCCCTTGGCCATCTTATCCATTTTACAAAGAAGTTTCTTAACATTTCTTTTTGTTTTGTTAAAAAAGATCACATATCAAAGTTGAAATCAGCTTATTAGCTACTAATTTACAAAATTAAAGTTTAAAAAGTTGTAAAATGAAATTAAGAACGAAGTGTTACAAGTTTACAGGTTAAAATTTAAGAACGCTCTTTTGGCTTAAAAAACACGTTAAAAATGAAAAAAAGTGCTGAAAAGCGACTAAGACTAGATTAACTTCAGTTATAAAACTTCTATTATATGATAACTAACTTCAGGTTAAAAATGTCAACCTCAATTTTGACATATTTGTAATCTTCATTAAAAATCCTTTAAAATGAGTACAAATACGCCATATTTATCTTCAATATTATTGAAGTTATGGTCAACTTCCGGTTAAGAATGTCAACGTCAATTTTGACATATTTGTAATTGGGTTTAATGCCAATATTATTCGAGATATAAGCAACTTCTGGTTTGAAATGTGATTTTGACATATTCTTAATTTTTATAAATTGTCACAAAAACAAAAATATACTAAAAAAAAATAAAAAGTTAAGGTTGGTATTAATATTTAAAAATTAAATTGCTATCTTCATTGGTGCTAACTTCGGGTTTAATGATTTTTATTTTGGACTCATTTTAAAGATTTTTTAATGAAGATGACAAATATATGAAAATTGACGTTGACGTTTCAAACCGGAAGTGATTGTATTTCCATTAATATTAAAGTTAAATGCATCAAGTTTGGACTCATTTTAAAGGTTTTTTTTTTAATGAAGATTACGAATATAATAATAAAATTAAAGCATCTTTGACGCACGGTATAACCTCAAATTTTCTAGTTTTAGTTTTATTTTTAACGCAAAATAAGTTAAATAAACTTTAAAAATGTCACTTTAAGACACATAGGAGATAGCGCCATCTACCGATAAAGCCTTAAAATATACGTATGTAACTATCTTCTCATCATGTCAAATATTTTAACCTAATTTAGAACCACGAATTACTATTTGATTTTCTTTATAACGTAAAACGTATACGAGTGACTAAAACGAGCTTCTATGTCGCAAATTTCTTTTTAGTTTTAAATCAAAAACTGAGTTAAATTTTTTTAATGAAACGTCAAAAAAGTGTCATTTGAAAAAGTGAGGTTAGGTTGTGTTGGAAAAGTGTATTTAAGAATCCTCAACATCATTTTCGAGTATCAACACGGCCGTTTTCGAAGACATCGGCCGCCCCCGGGCGCTAAAACATTGAAAACCTTCAGTTGGATTTCTACTCGCATTTGTGAGAATGAACATTTCGTATTCTCGGGGGCGGCCGATGTCTTCGAAAACGGCCGTGTTAGGTTAAAACTGTGCTGGAAAATGTGTTATTTTTGTTCGCCCCAACCTCACTTTTCCAATTAAATCTAACCCCACTTTTCGAAATGACATTTTTTGACGTTTCATTAACAAAGAAAATTTATTTTACTCACTTAGTTCGTCCTCGAAGATTTTCTTTCATATTAGCGATTCATAAGAAGCGATTTCGCTTGAATTTCTCCACAAGATACGAAATATCCATTCAATCCAACCTAACCTCACTTTTCAAGTGACATTTTTCACAACTTTTACTGTCGATGGAATAAGAAATAAGTTAAAAATAAACTTCGTTTAATGAAACGTCAAAAAATGTCGGTTTAAGACGCATACGAGATAGCGCCATCTGTTGGAAAAATTACGTTTATAACTAACTTCTCGTCATGTCAAAAAATTTTTTTAACGAAACGTCAAAAAAATGTGATATCCTCAACGTAATTTTTTAGCACATTTATAACTATAAAACGATAAAATGTCGCTTAGTCAAATGATGTATAACGCGGTCTAATTAATAATAATTTAATTAATGATAAAAAAATTTTTTTTTTGAGGTTAGGTGTTTCGGTGCATGTTTCAAACGCAGCCCCGAAATCGGAAACGCGTGGAGGGGGCGGATATGGAAGTGGTGGGCCTCGCCCGGGTGGTCACGGGGGGAATCGCGGCCCCGGGGGCCCCGATGGGCCTGGGATGTATCAACAAAGATATAATCCAGGGCCGAATCAAGGAAATTGGGGGAATCAAGGGCATCGAGCTAATATTGATATGCCTAATTTGCAAGCTTTAGGTAATGAGATTAAAAGTAAAACCTAACCTTGCTTTATTTTATTTTTATTATTTAATTATTTACCTCGACATAACCTCACTTTTTTTTTTAATCTAAAATAATTAATAAAACATTAATTTCTTTTTCAGTTAAGTTATTAACTCCTTCCTCTTTCCTGAATGCACCTCCAAAATCATCAAATTACCTAAATTAATTAATTTTTTCTTTTTAATGGCTCAATAAGGTACTAAATTAGTTTTTTTTTTGTAATTTTGAGGTTAGAAAATTATTTTTTTTTGATTTGATTAGGTATAACGGGTCAGGGGCAACAGGGAAGCACCCAAACGAGTTGTAACCCCCTCGGATTAGCCGGGTTGAACCTTGGGGCGCTCCCGATGAATCCCGCGCTTGTCGCAGCAGCTTTAAACCAAGCCGGATGGGGGTTAATAGGAAACTTGCAAAATCAACCGGAACCTAATTTTAATCAGGGATTTAATAATCCACCAAATTCAAACAGTGGTAAGTAAAAAAAATAAAAAAAAAGTGAGGTTGGGTTCTAATTTGTTAATAAAATTGAAATAAATGATTTTTTTTAGGTAATAACGCAAACGGTGGTAATCAAGGTGGTGGAAATAATCAAGGTTTTTTGAATTGGATGAATCAGGGTCAAGGTCAAGATGGTCAATGGCCGAGGCCCCCGCCTCAGCAACAACAGGATAAGGGTTTTTTAAAGTACGATTAAAATGTTTGAGTTAAAAGAAACGAAATGATAATAATGAATTTAAAGTTTAAAGAATTAATTAATAATTAGAGACGGAAGTGAACTGAGTGTGCGGCTCGAGTGTCCCCTTTCTTGTAAGACTGTAAATTTTTTTTTAATTTAGTGAGTGATGTAACAATATAAACTTAAACGTTTGAATTTCCGATTTAGATTTTTAGTTGAGAATAAAAGAATTAAATTTTGTTTTGTTACAATGATGTTGGGGTGTTAAATGTTTCTTTTTTTATTTAAATCGCGGTGATGATGGTGATGAGAGAAAGTGGGAGTTGTGGAGAGAAATAGAAATAAATGATGTTTATTAAATATCTCTGAGATTCTCCTCTATTTTATTTTTTTTTTTTTTTTGTTCTTCTTTCCCCCTTTAATGTTATTTTTGATGCGAAAAATGATGAGAAGTTGTTTTGTGAACAGAGTAAGTTGTAAAACTTGCAAAAAAAGTTGAATTTGATTTTAAAGCTGCGAAATCTCCGAGATTTTTTATTGTTTTTGTTTATTTAGCTTGGAAAAGATGCAATCGAATCAGAATTACCTCCATGAGTCGAAAGAATATTAAAGGATTAAGAAGTGGATTAAAATGATATGGCGCAAGGTAAATTTTTGATTGTTTTAGATGGATTATTGAAGGTACGTTATTAACTCAATTTAGTTTCTAAAATATTTATTAATACATTTACTTTTTTAATAAATAAATAAGTAAGTAATAATAAACAAATGCGTTCAAATACATTTCTTACTTCCAAATCAAAAAACCTAATCACTCACACGAAACCTAACCTAAAAAAAATCCATCTTGAAGTGAGTTAACCTTAATTTTCTTTTTGTCAATATAAAAATATAAATAATTACAGCTTAAAAACGTCAATAAATATCTATTAGTTCATTTTAATCCTCATTTCTCCCATCATCATCCCATTCTCTACTATTCGAGATACTCAAATTTAAAAAGAAAGTAATTAAAAGATATAAAACGGTACTTACAAGCAACGATTCTTAATTCTACACACAAAAATTCGTAATTAATTGTTGTACTGCTCTGGAAGAACGTAGGAGATGTCGTCCCACGGGTGGCGATACAACCCCTGTTTCAATCGCTTCTGGTCCATGTAATGTCCAATGAATCCGACGGAACGCCCCAAAACGAATAAAGAGTTTATCGCGCCGATATTTATATATTCTTGCGCTTCTTCCCTAAATAAATAAATAAATAATAGTATATTATTATAGGAGCACATAAAGAGGGCTGTTATTTACTTTGTCCACGACTATTTAAATTAATTCCATAAATTTATTTTTTGAATAAAGTTTAAACATCAATGTGACACAAATTCAATGTTACCAACTTCACATTTTGTCAAAATTAAATGTCAATTTTGTGAAACGTCGTTTTCTTTATGAAAATTAATTTATGTTTAAATCTATGTCTGTCAAGTTGATTAATTATCCTTGAATAATGATTATTCACCTCACTTTTCCAAGCGACATTTTTTGACGTTTCATTACAAAGAAAAAATTATTTTACTCACTCAGTGCGTCCTCATATTAGCGATTCAAAAGAAGTGATCTCGCTTGAAACAGCCACAAAAAGTAAACTCAGCCGCTCAAAGCCTCAAAATTTCTAGTTTTAGTTTTATTTCTAACACAAAATAAGTTAAATAAACTTGGTTTAATGAAACGTCAAAAAATGTGGCTTTAAGACGCATAGAAGATAGCGCCATCTGCCGATAAAGCCTTAAAATATACGTTTGTAACTATCTTCTCATCATGTCAAATATTTTAACCTAATTTAGAACCACGATAAACACGAATTACTTTCTTTATAACGTAAAAAGTATACGAGTGACTAAAACGAGCTTTTATGACGCAAATCTCTTTTTAGTTTTATTTCTAAAACTGAGTGAGTAAAATTTTTTTATGAAACGTCAAAAAAAATGTCATTTGAAAAAGTGAGGTTAGGTTGTGTTGGAAAAGTTATTAAGAATCAACATCATTTTCGAGTATCAACACGGCCGTTTTCGAAGACATCGGTCGCCCCCCAGCCATGGAGGGCGCTAAAACATTGAAAACGTTCAGTTGGATTTCTACTCGCACTTGAGAGAATGACCATTTCGTGTTCTCGGGGGCGGCCGATGTCTTCGAAAACGGCCGTGTTAGGTTAAAATTGTGCTGGAAAATGTTATTTTTGTTCGTCCCAACCTCACTTTTCCAATTAAATCTAACCTCACTTTTCGAAATGACATTTTTTGATGTTTCATTACAAAAAAAAATTATTTTACTCACTCAGTGCGTTCTCGAAGATTTCCTTTCATATTAGCGATTCATAAGAAGCGATCTCGCTAAAATTAACCCTAAAATTTCTAGTTTTAGTATTATTTTTAACGTAAAATGAGCTAAATACATGTTTTTTAATGAAACGTCAAAAAATGTCACTTGAAAAAGACGCATAGGAGATAGCGCCATCTGTTGGAAAAAGTACTAACTTCTCGTCATGTCAAATATTTTAAGGTAATTTAAAACTAGGAAAATCGCGAATTACTATTTGATTTCTTTTTTTAATAACGTAAAACGTACTTCTATGACGCAAATTTCGTTTTACTTTTATTTCTAAAACCAAGTGAGTTAAATAAAATATTTTTAAAGAAACGTCAAAAAAATGTCATTTAAAAAAGTGAGGTTAGGTTGTGTTGGAAAAGTGTGATATCCTCAACCGTCGAATATTGTGAGTGTTTAATAATAATATAATATGTATATTATATGAGTATATAATGGAGACTATTTATCATTAAGGTTAAATTGAGTGAATAATAGCTCATTATACGTGAGTAGAATACTATACTTTGTCCACGATTACTATTGAAATTGATTCAAATAAATTGATTAGGAAATTTATTTTTTTGAATAAAATTTAAACGTCAATGTGACACAAATTCAATGTTACCAACTTCACGGCAATTTGTCAAAATTAAATGTCAATTTTATGAAACGTCGCTTTTTTTACGAAAATTAATTAATTTATACTTAGATCATACGAAAAATAGAATTTGTTTACGTTTTTTAATGTCAATCCTTTACAAAGTCCTAAAAAAATTAAACTAAATTGACGTCTTTTGACATTTTGACGTTTTTTGACGTTTCAAATAATTATCCAAAGAAAACTTCATGGTATAATTAATGTTTGTAAACAAAACTAACCTTACCTAACATTCCTTCACGCTATAATTGACATTACAAAAGAAAACTTCACGCTATAATTGCCATTACTAATTGCCAAAGAAAACGTCATGGTATAATTAATGTTTGTAAACAAAACTAACCTTACCTCACATTCCTTCACGCTATAATTGACATTACAAAAGGTCAATCTGGTGACAAATTTAAAATACTCCTCCTGGTTTAAAAACAGAGTACAGCGATTTATAAGAAGCGATCTCGCTTGAAACTCCCCACGAGATACTAAATATCTATTGAATCCAACCTAACCTCACTTTTTCAAGTGACATTTTTCACAACCGTTACTGTCGATGGAATAAGAAATAAAACTAAAAGTAGAAATTTATTAATCTCAAAATTTCTAGTTTTAGTTTTATTTCTAACGTAAAATGAGCTAAATACATTTTTTTTAATGAAACGTCAAAAATGTCACTTGAAAAAGACGCATAGGAGATAGCGCCATCTGTTGGAAAAAGTACTAACTTCTCGTCATGTCAAATATTTTAAGGTAATTTAAAACTACGAAAATCGCGAATTATTATTTGATTTCTTTTTTTAATAACGTAAAACGAACTTCTATGACGCAAATTTCGTTTTAGTTTTATTTCTAAAACCAAGTGAGTTAAATAAAATATTTTTAAAGAAACGTCAAAAATGTCATTTGAAAAAGTGAGGTTAAGTTGTTTTAGAAAAGTGTGATATCCTCAACGTCATTTTTAACACATTATAACAACCGTCGAATATTGTGAGTGTATAATAATAATATATTACGTATGTTATATGAAATTGATTCCATAAATTTATTTTTTTGAATAAAGTTAAACGTCAATGTGACACAAATTCAATGTCACCAACTTCACGACAATTTGTCAAAATTAAATGTCAATTTTATGAAACGTCGTTTTTTTACGAAAATTAATTAATTTATGCTTAAATCATACGAAAAATAGAATTTATTTACGCCTTTTTAATGTCAATCCTTTTTTTTTTTCTAAAATATTCTTAATAACACACTGGAATTGGACAACCCTTTCATTTTAGAAAACTCATTTATAAGGTAGTCGTGGACAAATAAATGAATAAATTAAATCAATAAACACACTGGAATTGGACAACCCTTTCATTTTAGAAAACTCATTTATAAGGTAGTCGTGGACAAATAAATGAATAAATTAAATCAATAAAAAAAAGTAATAAATCAAAACTTACCGAGTAAAACTCCCACAACTCCGCAACATATCCACAAAAGAACACGCAATAACTCCATCAACGTTCAAAATTAAATTCGGTTTCTTACTCGTCGTAATCTTTTCGACCTTCAAAGCATACAAAAGAAGTGGAGTGGCGGGGAAATTCTCCATAACGAATTCTTTAACGATTTTAACCCGCTGATCGGGGTTATTAATGCTTTTAACCCGATGTCCTATCCCCATAATCAACTGGCCTTTATTGCGCATTTGATTCACAAACTCCATGGGGTGCAAACCTGAGTCGTAAGCTTCGCTAAATTGGCGCGCCGCATTATCTAAAGCACCCCCGAATCGATCCCCGATGGTGAGTAACCCCGAAACTAAGCTCGATACTAAATCCTTTCCGGCTCGGGCGCACACGATAGTGTTATGGGCCCCCGAAACTGCGGGGCCGTGATCCGCAGTTACCATTAAGCACATTTCGAAGAATTTGCACGCGTAAGCCGGGAGACAACGTTGAAACCATAAAAGTGAGATAACCCCGCCGATTCCAACGTTTTTGTTTAAAACATCGGAAATTGGCATCCCTGCGTATAAAAGTTCTTGTCCCCTTTCATCGCAAATTGATGTCATAAAACTCGCGGGTTTGCGAATTAATCCTAATTCTCTCGCCCAACTATAATCCATCGGGACTGTGGGTGGGGGGACTTCCTCAGCGGGGACAATCACGCCTTGCTTAACCAAATTTCGATACACATTCAAAATAACATCCCCTAAATTATCGAACGAATCTGGTGTATAAGCCCCCGATGATTTTAAAGCTTCGTTTTTCGCAGCTGCGGTCTCCATGGAGGAATTCGCGCAAGATCCTGCGTGTCCGAATTGAACCTCCGACGTAAACATGCTAGCGCAAGTTCCAATACACCACGCAATTAAAGGCTTTGTGATTAATTTGGTTTTAATCGCCTCGCAAACTTCGTATTCTTCCGTTCCTCCGACTTCCCCCAAAAGCACGATCATCTTAACTTTATCGTCGTTTTGATAACGTAAGATATGATCCATAAACGTCGTCCCGGGGTAACGATCCCCCCCGATTGCGACCCCCTCGTACACCCCATCCGTTGATTTCGAAATTATGTTGTTTAATTCGTTCGACATCCCGCCGGAGCGAGAAACGTACGCGACACTTCCAGGTCGATAAAGCCTCGAGTGTAGGATATTGTCCATCATTCCTCCTGTGTTTCCGATTTTGAAGCAGCCCGGTTTTAATCCGCCGACGGTGGCGGGGCCGATTATCGAAACCGCTTTTTCATTGGCTAATTTAATGAGTTTTCGGGTCATATTTTCGGGGATTCCCTCGGCTATGATCGCGATCGTTCGAATTTGGGGGTGATCCATCGTTTCAACGGTGCTTTGATAAGCGGATCGGAGCGAGGCGAAATTCACCATTACGTCAGCGTCGGGGTGTTTCGTCATTGCGTCATTCATTTTTTTATATACTAAAAAATAAATTAAATTAATAAAATTTATTAATATTTTATAGCAAAACCTTGATGTAATGGACTAAAATGGATCTAATATCTTGATATGAAAAACTGCTGAGACAAAAAATAATTTAGGAAGTTTTTTTCACTATAATATGTCATATAATTGCCTCAGCAGTTGAGCTGCTGAGGCAAGAGCGCTACTTACATCAAAAATTTAAGTTTCCTTCATTATAAATATATCATATAATTGCTGGAATTTGGTTATTTCGTAATTTGAACGAAACGTCAAATTAATGTATCTTAGTAGATTGTACGTAAGGTAAAACCTACTTCTTGTAATGGCCAAATTTTGGTAACTAATGGCATAACGTTTTGTAATGGAATAACTTATACTAACTGGAAGCAATGGAAACATCATACTACTCTCAAAAAGAGACAGTTTCATATTGTATCGATTTGCCAATTATCAAACCTGTAGTAGTTACAGTTTAACCCTTTGTGTCCCGACGGTACTTTAAAGTACCGGTAATTTTAAACTGTAGTTATCTATTCGGCGCATTTAGAGCTGTCTGTACTTTCTACTATACAAGTGTATACAAGAAATAATCTGTATAAAAAACGTCGCAATCCGCACTGTAGGATTTTTAGGTACACTTTAAACTTATTCATCCAGATGTGAGGTTAGAAGTTTAGTGAAAAGTGGTGCTGTTGAATTTTGTTGTTCAAGCAGGTATTTCTTTGATAAATGGTTATTAGGTGTGATTATTACAGATCATTTTAAAAAGAAAACATTGAGCTTAAATTTAAAATAAGTCTCATTCCTTAATTTCAATAAACATGGTTTCTAAGAATTTTTAAATTAGCATCTTTTTTGACTCTTTTAAATGTAAGTGTTGTTTCAACATTTTTTTTCTTAATATTTTTCCAATCCAACCCAACAATTATTATACATCATTTTAAAGAGAAAGCTTTGAGCTTTAATTTAGAATAAGTCTCATTCTTTAATTTCAATAAATACGGCTTCCAGGAATTTTTAAATTAGCATCTTTTTTGACACTTTTAGGTTATACGAAAATGTTAGTTTTCAAATGTTAGTACTCAATACTCTTTTTCTCAATATTTTTTTAATTTTACCCATCGATTGTTATACATCGATTTAAACAGAAAGCTTCAAGCTTCAATTTAAAATAAGTTTTATTTCTTAATTTCAATAAACACGGTTTCCAGGAATTTTTGAATTAGCATCTTTTTTGACACTTAGACTATGCGAAAATAGGGGGATTGCATATTTTGCTAAAATTTTAATCCAAAGCCCTTTATTGAGTGTATTTTGATAGCGTTTTAATTCTGTCTGATTCTGTCACAAAGTTTCAAAATGTTTGACTTCTTGGGACACAAAGGGTTAAAAGAAAAAACGTAGAGTCCCAAAAAATTTCAACATTCTGTATCTCGAAAACGGTTGATTTTCGGACCCATGTTGATTAACACTTTTGACTTGTTTTCGACTGTAGTACTACCCCTATAAATATTTAAACGTTGTTTTAAAACACCCTGTATATGATGTAGTTGCCAAAGCAGCTGAGCTGCTGAGGCAGGAGCGTTATTTACTTAAAAAACGGAAAATTCTTTATTATAAATTTAATATACAGGGTGTGTCAAATATCTGGAATATAGCCAATAACATCGCCATTTATGGTTTTAAAGAAAAATGTTTCAAATAAAAAATTCTTTATTAATTGTGGCTCTTTTTTTGACGATACTTGCTTGTTTACATTGTTCTTTGTTTCGTTGCTATGGCAACCAACATTGTCATTTTAAATGGGATGCTTGTTTTTTTTTTGCATATTTTAATAGAGGATAAATCTCTCTACGCGATGAACATATCAAATCATATGGTTGTATAAGAAAAAAATCGAGAAAAAATGCGTTCTCTGAAAATATTGAATCAAAAAAAATTACAATCAAAGTAGACGCTGAAATAACGCCGTTGACAGCTTTAAATGTCAAAAAATTGACAGGTTAAAGAAATATGGCGCAATTAAGCGAACGATAAAGAATCCAAATATTAATAATGTATGGGTATGGTGATAATAAAAATATTAAAAAAAATCTTTAACACCGAAAGGGTTAAAAACCTTCCAAAAAGATGATAGCTAAAAACAGCTATAGTTCGTTTTTTTTCTATAATACTTGTCAATGTAAATTATTTAGGGTTTCTGTTGGTATTATCTAGGGCCCCTTATAAAATTTATGTTGTTTTCATGGTTTTTAGTAACATTTTCAGTAACTATTTAGTTGAGGTTAAAATACTAATACATTTTGATAAATACGATTTTGACGAAGTACATATTTGTTGTAAAAACGTGCTACAAAGTAATTAAATAAAATAAAATACCTTTTCTAGATAAGTAAATGGCAAATAAACACCCCACAACACTTTTTATGTACCTTTTCTTTTTGAATAACGAAAGCTCAAACGTCAATGTGACATATTTACTTCAAAACATGAGAAAACAAAACTCCCTGTTAATTTTGCCAACTTTACAACAATTTGACAGGTATTATAAAAAAAAAATGAACTATACATTATTAATTATTCATAATTGTTGAAACTGTAATTTTTTTGACATTTAAAGCTGTCAACGGTGTTATTTCAGCGCCTACTTTGATTGTAATTAGCTGATTCAATACTATCAAAAAACGCATCATTTCTCGATTTTTTCTTATACAACCATATCATTTGATATGGTTATCGCATAGAGAGATTTATCCTCTATCAAAGTATGAAAAAAAATATATATGCATCCCATTTAAAATAACAATGTTGGTTGCCATAGCAACGAAACAAAAACCAATGCAAACAAGCAAATATCGCCAAAAAATGCGCCATGATTAATACAGAAACCTGTATTTGAAACATTTTTCTTTAAAACCACAAATGACGAAGTTATTGGCTATATTTCAGAAATTTGACACGCCCTGTATTATGAAGCAGCTAAGCTGCTTCTTTATTATAAATGTCGTGCTTAGAAGCTGAAGTGTGAGTATTTAGAAAGCAAATAATTAAGCTTTCTGTTCTAAATAAACGAATAACATTAACACCTACTTGTTAAAACAACCAAAACAGCAATAAGCTAGAATTATTACCTCATTTCATGTGGAATTTAATTCTAAAACTCTATTTACTCATTGTTTTTTAAAAAACATTGTCGTTTTCATAAAAAAACTCAAATAACTGAAGACACATTTCGCTAATGAAAGTTATTAATGAAATATTATAAAGTTATTTGACGACAAGGTTTTATGACCTATTTGTCTAGTTTGACTTACAATTTCACAGCCGACTACTGAATTTTCTAATGTATTTATCATCTGCATAAAAAAAAATTTAGTAAAAATGTAAAGGGGGTGGTTACGTTTAGAAGGGTAGGTTGAAAGTACAAATAGGATCAAAAGGTGCCTTACTGTGAATTAAACATATTCCCCAAATTTTATTTACCTAGCGTTTACGGTTTTTGAGAAAAAAAATTAAACCAAAAATTTTCAATATTTTTGGAGGGGTGTAGCTCCTTAGGGGAGCCGAAGTCGCCCATAGTTCATATACCTAAGTACCCTTAAAATTCAATAAAGAATCACCCCTTGAAGTTTGTTGTAGTCATTCAGATACACCCTATACAGAGCTTTTTTCCATGTTTAGTATGGATATCTCGAAAACTAGCGGAGATAGAGAGACGATTAAATATACCTATGGCTCCGCTATTATTGATTTTAGGAAAAATGTGTAAAGGAAAAATTTGTAGGATATTACATGTTTAATAAAGCAGCGTAACTGATTTTTACGCAGATTTCCATGATTTCGTACCGCTAGCTTATTAAGTGGTGGTGCCCCATCGTGTTGAAACCCAACCCAACCCAACATATTATCGAACTCGTTTTATGTACTCACTATCCTGCCTCAGCAGCTAAGCTGCCTTGGTAATTATATGATACGTTTATAACGAAGAAAAGTTCCGTTTTTGAAGTAAATTGCGCTCTTATTTATTATATGATATATTTATAAGAAAATTTCCCGTTTTATGTACTCGCGC
Organism: Onthophagus taurus; assembly: GCF_000648695.1. NCBI lineage: Eukaryota > Metazoa > Arthropoda > Insecta > Coleoptera > Scarabaeidae > Onthophagus > Onthophagus taurus. The sequence goes on from NW_019280672.1 coordinate 45,974, forward strand.
ATTCCTGCCTCAGCAGCTAAGCTACCTCGGCAATTATATAAGAGATTTATAATAAGGAATACTTCCAGTTTGGTGTACTCACTATCCTGCCTCAGCAGCTAAGCTGCTTCGGCTATTATACTCTTCCACATCCAGATCGGTTTTTATGACAGTCATAAATAAAAGCCGGGGTGATTTTTGCCCGCTTGAGTACTTGAAAAGATTTATAACAGCCAGACAAAGACAGGGTCGAATTTAAATTTTTTTAAACTAATATTTAATAAAAAAACCAAAGTTTAGTTATAACAACTAAAATTTAATTATAAAAACTAATATAACAGAATTTTAAAGAATCTAATCATCCTCCGCTCTTTTTTGTAATTAGACAATGCATGCATTCTCAAAACATTTCTTAGAAAAACTATGTACTTAATATTAGAAATACAACAAATAAGAGAATAATGAGTATTTATATATCACCCTATTATTTTTCTACAATTTGCAAGTAAAGTGTGTTCTTTAATGCGGCCCTGAGTGAGAAATCCCAGCATTCTACAATGGGAAACTACCTGGTGCAACCCCGTCTTTGTTCATTTTACAATTACAGTAGGAAAGTGACAGAGTCATAAAAACCGATCGCCGTGTGGAAGACTATACATGATACGTTTATAATGAAGAAAAGTTCCGTTTTTGAAGTAAATTGCGCTCTTGCCTCAGTAGCTTAGCTGCTTCGGCAATTATATGATATATTTATAAGAAAATTTCCCGTTTTATGTACTCGCGCACTCCTGCCTCAGCAGCTAAGCTGCCTCGGCAATTATATAAGAGATTTATAATAAGAAATACTTCCAGTTTTGTGTACTTACTATCCTGCCTCAGCAGCTAAGCTGCTTCGGCTATTACATAATACGTTTATAACAAAGAAAAATTCCGTTTTTGAAGTAAATTGCGCTCTTGCCTCAGCAGCTTAGCTGCTTCGGCAATTATATGATATATTTATAAGAAAATTTCCCATTTATGTATTCACGCACTCCTGCCTCAGCAGCTAAGCTGCCTCGGCAATTATATAATACGTTTATAACGAAGAAAAGTTCCGTTTTTGAAGTAAATTGCGCTCTTACCTCAGCAGCTTAGCTGCTTCGGCAATTATATGATATATAAATTTAAGAAAATTTTCCGTTTTATGTACTCGCGAACTCCTGCCTCAGCAGCTAAGCTGCCTCAGCAATTATATAAAAGATTTATAATAAGGAAAACTTCTAGTTTTGTGTACTCACTCTCCTGCCTCAGCAGCTTTTTGGCAATTATATGATATATTTATAATGAAGAAAACTTCCGCTTTTTGAAGTAAATCCTCTTGTCTCAGCAGCTTCAATTTTGTCCATTATATCAAGGTTTTACTATATTAATTAATTAATTAACCTGGAATTAAAATTTCTTTATGCCCCCAATAATATTTCTGCTTATGATCCCCAGTAAATGGATAAATAATAGCAACAACGCTCGGTTCAATTCTTCTGCAAACAAAATCAAAGTCCAACATGCTTTGAACAGCTCGAGTTTGCATCCCCCAAACGATTGCTTTCGTGGTCGCTGAGAACATGGGAAGTTTCCTTGATGCGTCGCCCTAAAAAATGAGGTGATTTTTTTAATGAAATCTTGATTTGATTGATGATTAAGATTAGATTAATTCAATTTTAATTACAGTGACGAACCAAAATTGATTTGTTTACCTCTGAGACTTCCTCGATCATCCTAACTTCGCAATTTGTTCCTTGGTCCTTAAAAAATTTTGATAATTTCGCATAAAAAACTTTAAATTTGTCAAATTAATTGATTAATAAAAAAAAATAATAATAACCGAGGAAAAAATTAGTTAATATGTACAAAAAAGAAAAAGGTATTAATAAAAAAAAAGAACCAAAGAACACCAAAGTTAAAAAAACACTCAAAATTATAAATAAACTTACAGCTTGGTTAGTTCGAAAAACTTTATCCGTTTCAGATTTTTCGTTCTCAAAAGCCAGGTTGTTCGCCGATCCAGATTGGCTCGGAAGCAAAAAATTGGCTGTTGTGGTCTCGTGACTGACCGAACTTTCAATTGGAATCGGTTTTTTACCGAGAGCCATTCCGCAAATAGCCGTCATGTGGGTTTCAGGGCCGAAAACGTATAAAGGAATACCTAAAAAAAATTTATTCCAAATTAAACCACTTAAGATAAAAAGAATTGATTAATTTTTATCAACCTAACGTTTGTCCAACTTCTCGCATTCGTCTTAAACCCTCTTGATAATTCGGGCCGGCTCTCCGAACGAAAATCGATATCTTGTGCTCGATTAATCGGTGTTGGTATTCGCGTAACGCGGTGATGATACCCCTGAAAGTGTCCGCGACGTTGGTGAAGTTGGCAATTCCGCCCCCGATGATTAAAACTTTCCCATCTGGGTGTTTCTCTTGAACCATGAGTGATAAAATCGTTTTTGCGTATTCGTACGTTTGTTGTTCGGAGGGGGCGCCTAAAAATTTGTTTAAAATTATTAAATTTCGTGGAATTCATAAAATATATGTGTTTTGTGGTCAAAAAGAAACTCTGGATTTTATACAAAGACTTAGTATAGTAGAAGAAAATAATGAAAAAGAACAAAACGTTTTTAAAGAAATAAAAATGGTTCTAATAATTACAAAAAAGAATGTAACAATTCAAATAATCTTATAAAAAAAATAGAAAAAAAGGTAATGCAGGTTTTGTGTAAAACTAGAGCTAACACTAGACCGAGAACTAGAAACATTCAGGTTTAAAATGCCAACCTCAATTTTAACATATTTGTAATCTTCATTAAAAATTCTTTAAAATGAGTACAAACACGACATATTTATCTTCAATATTAACGAAGTTATGGTACACTTCCGGTTTGAAATGTCAACGTCATTTTGACATATTCTTAATTTTTATAAAATGTCTCAAAATTTATCATAAAAACAAAAATATAAAAAAAAATCAAAATTAAGGTTGGTATTAATATTTAAAAATTAAATTTCTAACTTCATTGTTGCTAACTTCAGGTTTAATGTTTTTTGAGTCTAACTTTTTAGTTTTTTGAGATAAGTGCGTCATGTTTCGACTCATTTTAAAGGTTTTTTAATAAAAAATACATCAGGAAGGAACATCATGAAGTTGTTCATTTGTTTATTTTATGAGAATTAACTTCAGGTTTAAAATGCCAACCTCAATTTTGACATATTTGTAATCCTCATTAAAAATCCTTTAAAATAAATACAAACACGACACATTTATCTTCAATATTAATGAAGTTATGGTCAACTTCCGGTTTGGATTGTCAACGTCAATTTTGACATATTTGTAATCGTCGTGAAAAATCCTTTAAAATGAGTCCAAACATGCTACATTTAATTCCGATATTATTCGAGATATAAGCAACTTCCGGTTTGAAATGTCAACGTCATTTTGACATGTTCTTAATTTTTGTAAAATGTCTCAAAATTTATCATAAAAACAAAAATATAAAAAAAAATCAAAATTAAGGTTGGTATTAATATTTAAAAATTAAATTTCTAACTTCATTGTTGCTAACTTCGCGTTTAACGTTTTTTTAGTACGACTTTTTTGTTTTTTGAGATAAGTACGTCATGTTTGGACTCATTTTAAAGGTTTTTTAATAAAGATTACGAATATAATAATAAAATTAAATTTAAGATTAATACCTGAAAGTTCTTTTCAAAAAACACTAAAATTATTTTTAGGCGCACGGCTAAACCCGAATATTTCCACGTCTAGTGTTAGTTCTAGTTTTATTTTAATTCAGTGACAAGATTAGAAAAAAAAGCGAATATAAAAACCACACGTCATGTACAGGGTGGGCCAAAGTGGACACTTTTAAAGGGAAACTCCTCTTTCTGTAGGAGATAAACATTTTCTATGGAAAAGGGGTTTAATTTTTGTTGTTATTTGTTGCCATATATTTATCATATAGTTGTTTTCTAATAAATTTTATTAGTTTAATCTGCTCCTTGTTTATGAATTTGTTTTTTAATTCATTGTAACCAACTATCTTGATGCTATTTATAAATATAATCTCGTTTTTCTTTTATTTCCAAAGCCTACTTTTTCAAAATCTCCATATATAGATTTTAATGTTGTATATTTTTATGTCAATAACTACTAAAATATTGCTTTGAGGGAAACCTAACTTACTCCATCGAATTCAACGTAAAAAGTTGCTTTGGAAATGTTTTCACAGAATAGAAAAGAAAAAATTATGACAATTTTTCGAAAATGCACTTTTTTTGAAAACACCCTGTATCTCTGAAACAGTAAGAGATCTCGATATGCGGTTTTCGCCATCATATATCATTTTTCCTCTATCTCTTATAGAAAGAGGAATTTTCCATTAAAAGTGTACATTTACAAAATTGTTAGAGTTAATTTTAATTAAAAACATTAAATGTCATTTTTCTCATTTATAGAGAAACCCAGAAGTGTTTTTTTAAATATATAGATATACTAACCAGAATATTCTCCATAATTAGCAAGTTCATTAGCCCCTCCATAATCACAAATCGTGTCGCTATAAATAACAGAAGCTCCACCACCAGCAACCATCGTCCAAATCCTCCCATTTTTATTCAAAATGGTCAATTTCAAACTTGCCCCAGATTTCGAATCTAAATCGGCGATGTAAGCTTCCTCGTCGTAAGCGTCTCGACCAAACGGAGGGGGGTAATCGATTTCGCCCCATTGGGGTTTACACAAAAACTCGGCAGTTGCGTCCAATTTCGCCGCTAAATCCAACACGTAAATTTCCTTCTCGGTAACCACCAAAGGGTTAATTTCGAAATATGTAAAATAAAGCTCAACATACATTTTATAAAGACAAGAAATGAATTTAATTAACATCGCTTTTTTCTCATCAGCGACGTTTATTAACAACCCCTTTTCGATTTGTTCCACTTTTAAATCGTCCCCAATTAAAATATCAATTTTTAATGCTTTCGAGTCAACATCCCCAATATCAACACCACCCTCATGGTGAAATAAAATCGTATCACCATGCCGGTGGGAGTAAATACAAATATACATCTCCTCTTCCGGTTTATGAGGGATGAAAGGCTCGATTATGAAGTTTCTTAATTTCCCAGTTGCTGTTCCAATCTTTTGATCTTTATTCATCCTCTCTTCTATCCATTGTTTCACTTCATCCACGCTTTTATTTACGGCGATTAGACCAAGCTTTCCTCGCCGCTTTATTAATTGATCTGGTTTAACTACCAGAGGGTGAGTTTGCAACCAAGGGTGGCTCTCAATTAGGGCTCCAAAATTCGTTTTCGGCGTCACTGAAGCGAATTTACATCGAACCGCCGCTGTATCGGAATCTAAAAGGCGATTTATCAAATCTTTTCCGGTTGCTTCCCGAATCCCTTTCGCCGACATCTTAAAATTCGAATTTGGCGATTTTTCGAGGTTATGTAATCAATCTGGAAGAGAAAAAACGTTATTTTTGAGGTCAAATCTTCAAAATTATCGTTTTTAGTTACATAATGAATTGATACCGTTATAAATAGATGTTTTTGCGAAAACAATATTTATAATCAATGTTTCAACTAAATCATCCGATTAAACAAAAACGTTTTTTTTATCAACGTAATTAATTTGGGAATTAAAACACTACATTTTAACATCACCTGATTCAGATCTTCGTTTTATCAGCACCAAAATAAAAGTCAACAAGACTTTAATAATAAAAAAAACAACTTCAAGGTTAAAAATAAAAGGAGAAAAATCACTTTTATCACACTTACATGAAATTGCGAGTTTTTTTCTCTTTAAACTATTTCTAAGCGCTCCGTTTCGAAGGTTAAATCACAAAAGCAAACCAAAACTAGTTTGAATAACTTGTAAATAGCCCAATTAAGCCGAGTCAAAGCAATAAAACGGACAATAAAGTAATAATAACTTACATTTAGGTGCGAACGCGAAAAAAAAACGAAAAGAAAGTGAGGAGAAAACGAAATTTTAAGAGAGAAAGTTTCGTTTACTCAAACATAAAACATAACCTAGATGATGTTAAAACATAACCTCAAAAATTTGTTTAACCCAAAAACAACGCCATCTATTAAACGTCAAATCAATTAAATCGCCAGCGAATTTTAAAAATTTTTTGTTTAAATCGATTTATTACCGCAAATAAATCAAAAAATCCTCTATAACCGTGTACCAATATTATTTTAGATAATCTTTACACCTGTTTAATCGGGTTAATTAATAAAACGAAGGGGCTACGTCACGTCGACGTAGTACGGAAACGACCGGCGTATGGTGATTGTGCAAATTCATAATATTAAAAAAAATTAGTACTCACGTAACGTTTGTAGCTCCGCGATACGACTGCGTCCCGATTTAATCGGCGTCCGACTGAAATGTGACGCAAAAACGAAAAGAATCGATCTCGGAACGCGACACAACCGCAATTTGACTTTTTATTCTGTCATGTGTCAAAAAATGTATGGTGACTAAAATACCAACTGTAAATAATCAAAAAAAACTGTTAAATTATAATTAAATAAATTATTAATAAAATTAATAAAGAATTATTTAAATAAATGTATTAATTCTTTTTATATTACCCTTTAAAAGTTAAAACTATATAAAAATTAAAAAAAAATTAGGTTATGTATGTACCTTTCCGATTATTTATATCCAAATTAATTTAAATCCAATTAATTTAGTAATGTATAATAATAAACAAAACAAAAGGATCATAATTATACAAGGATATTGAGAAAAAAATCATACTTATTTTTTAATAAATTTTAATTGAGGTTATGTTCTTCTTAAAAAAATTCCGCGAAATACGAATTAATCGCTTTCGGGTTCTTTTAATTGCGCGAGAAGGAGCGCCCTTTGCTTTTCGAGTTCGGTTTCGCTCAAATCGCCTCGGTGTCCATCCCCATCGGAAGTTCTTCTCGCTGCTCTTCGGGAGGAATGTTCATCAGTTGGACTCCTCTACACACAACACCAAATTTATAATAATTCCTCTACCTTTCAATTTATTTTAAACAATTAAATAATAATTATAAATTAAAATAAATATTTTGAGGTTAGGTACACACTTTTTAGGTTAATTTAGGTTTTATTAAACACAAAAAAGGGGTTTAACATATAAAAAAACAGGAACATTAAGTCTAAAAATAAATCGAAAAGAAAATAATTATAATAATAATTAAACGGGGGGGGAATTAAAAAGAAAATTAATTATGGGTAACTTACGGATGGACTTTTTCTTTTGTGTTTTTTCTTCGATTTACGTTTTTTATATTCTTCGGTGCTCTCATCGGAAACGGGGGTCGCCGTTCGAGATCGGTGCTGTTTCTTTTTCTTTTCCGAATCGGAATCGGAGTTACTCGACGATTTATATTTTTTATTTTTTTTCGATTTTTTCGATTTCCTCGATCTTGAATGATGGTGACTACAAGATTCTTCCATTTCGTGTTGAAAATCCTTAAAAAAATTCATTAATTAATTCAATATTTAAATAATTCATAAAAAAAATTGAGGTTATGTATACATAACCTCAAATTTTTTTAAAAATTTGACAGTTCTCAAATTAACCTCACTTTTAATTAAAAATATTTACCTTATAAACTTTAGATCGTTCCGAATCGGATGCAAAAGCTTGAAACTCTTCCTCATTCGCCAATTTCTCTTTAACTTCATCCCAGGAGAGATCAAAATTAATGTTCATTTCTCGTAAAAGTTTTTTAAAATCGTTCTCTAATTTTTTGATTCTTTTATTTTCTTCTTTAAGGCGCTCCTTTTCTTTCGCCTCGGCTTTTTCGAGTAACGAGTTGTAGGTTAATTTTACATTCCCGGCGTCTAACGAGGACGATTTTTTATCTTCACAAACGACGGTTGCGAATTGCTCAAAAGTTGTATCAACTCTAACTTCGAATTCTTTATTTTTAAGTATCTCTTTGATGATTCTTTTTTCATCGTGGAAACGCCCCTTTAAATTTTCCACGTAAAATTTAAATAAATCAAGGGGGGTGGTTCCGTTTTGCCCCAACATAGCTGAAAATCGGACATCCGCCGAAATAATCGGATATAATTCCACCCAAAGTGACATCGAAGTTAATTTCCCTTCTTCGTGTAACGTGTTTAATAAATTAATGAATTGATCGCGATTTTTTCGACATTGTCGCTTTTGGCGCTTCTTTTCCCGCTCTTTTTCCTCGACTTCTTCTTTTTCTAATTCTCTGATGTGCTCCTCGAAGGCGATTAAAGCATCCTCTTTATCCATGGCAAGTAAATTAACGTCGTTTTTAAAAGTCTCGTTTCCTAAAAGCATGCTTTGGGCTTCATTCCAAGTCGTATCGTACTTAATTTCCATCATATTATCTAAAACTTCCCTTAATTTCTTCATGTTTCTTTTTTTTAACACTTTTCCCTCCTCCTTTTCTCGCTTAGCAAGCGCAAACATGACGTCTTCGTAAATATCGCGTCTATCTGAGTCGCTTACTGCGTTCCAAAGATCCATTGTAGAAAACATTTCATCACACCGATAATATTTAGTGGCTGAGGTGATCCGATCGGTGGTTAATAAAAACTGTTCGAGATTCTCCTTCGATTTTTTCGCCCTCAATCGACTCTCTTCTTTCTCATCTTTTTGTTTTTGAGTTTTATACGCGTTAAAAACTTGTTTTCGTTCGTTGAAACGTTTTAATGATTCATATCGGGGGTCGTGTTGAATTATTTTTATGCATTGCTCCCAAGATGCGTTCGAAGGAACGTTGTTGTCTTTTAGCAACTCTTTAAAGGCTTCCATCGCCTCTTTTTTATCTTTATAAACTTTCGGTTCAGGGGTTGAGTTGCGAGAGTCTTTTATTGGAAGCTCGGGGTGAATCGAAGGGTTTGAGTCTTCATCAGGCTTTGGGGGAGGAATTGGGAGCGAAATTGCAGCTAATGTTGCAGCCATTGAAGCTTCTAACGCACTTTTCCCACCGGGGCTTGCACCTAAAATTAGAAATAATTAATTCATTAAAATAATTTCTTTTTTGTTATTACTCGAAGTCGTATTTGGCGAAACCGTCGATAAATTTGTTGCGGGGAACGTCGTTAAAGGACTTGACTCATTGGGAGAAACATTTTTTTTATCCTCAGCTGCAATTTTATTTTTTATTTCTTCTAATTCCGGCGGAATCGTCCAACGGGACTCTTTTGTGTTAACATTATTATAATAAATCTTTCCATTATCCGTTGTGTATTCTTTCCAGGGGCATTGCGATAATAATAACTAAAAAGAATCACTTTAAACATAAAAAAATTTTTATTATTCTTTTTACCTCAGAAGGTGTTTTTAAAACATCCGGTTTTTGCCACAAACTCTGCTTTGTCACCGCATTATAATAATAAGTCCTCCCATCGGGTGCTTTATGTTCCGACCATTGCTCTTGTTGGGTGTTCGAACCCGCCGGGGGTGGGTAATTTCCGAATCCGGGTGGTGGGACGCTAAATTGCGTAATCATCGGGGGGAAAGCCCCGATTGGGGGTAATAACGGCGGCGTTCCAATTCCAGCGGGGGCTACAAACCCAGGCGGGGGGATATTGGGTAAGCTAGGATCCTAAAAGAAATTTTTTTTTTATTTTTGAGGTTATGTTTTTTTACAGGGATAAGTAAACATAACCTAACTTTTTTTTAAAACAAATTTTCGGTACTAACCATAACTTTATGAAGCTTATTTTTTTGATTTATCGATTTAAATTGGAATTGAGCACCATTTAAACGCTGTTTCATCACGTTTCAATGCTTATTTTTGCAATAATAAACTTAATAAATAAACCACACTTTTGACAGGTTCGCTTACATAAAAAGATTATAGCGCCATCTACATTATTGATTTTAAATTAAATTAATTAAATAATAAATTTTGTTATTACTTATTTAATTAAGTTTATGACCTAAACAACTAATTTGATTAATAAAGCTAATAAAAACGTAATTAAATTAATATAAATAAATAAATGTTTTACCAGTCAAAAGATAAACATTAATGAAGCGCCATCTCGCGGTGAAAAATTTCTTAATAATTAAAATTAATTATTTAATTATTTATTTGTATATGGAGGCTTTATTATTTTTTAATATACGAAATATGACACTATTTCGTCCTTTTAATTATTTATTTCGATTTATTTCTAAACCATTATATACATGTCAAATCAGGGTATTACAAATTTCGAGAAAAATGTTTTTCTCATTCTTACAGCCTGTATATGTTCAAATTAAAATCTGAATAAAAATTTCTATCGCAGGATTATTACCGAAGAATCAACCTTTCGATCAAAAAAAGAATCATCAAAATCGAATGCGCGGTTCGCAAGAAAAGCTTTGAAGTTTTGGCTAATTTATAGTGGCCGGTTTTTTTTTGCGGTTCGTTTTTTCCGGGTGATTCACATAAGAAGAGACACCGAGCAGGGATATGTAGAGGACAATGAATTAAGATGATTTAATGCAACTTATCTCTATACTAAGTTGTACCCCTGAGGAGTTATAGGCCTTCAAAGTTGGCTCTTAAATTTTTAAATTATTGAATATCTTTGTAATATATTAAGCTAGAAAAACCAAATTTGGTATATGTTATGAGTGTATCGAGGGTATTAATTGGTAGCAAGTTGAGACCAAGTGAGGCGTTTTATTTCAATATGTCGCCAATTTTATTATAATAATTCAATCATTTTATGCGCTGGTATATTAGTAAACAATAATTGTATGTCAAAACTCACTATATCCATCATTCAAATCTTCTATATTTAATGATTTTATTTTCTCCTTTAATTCCTAAACACTTTTAACATCAAATTCATTTAATAAATTTAATGATTTATTCAAGAACTTTGCTAATTGATTGGTAGGTCCATTAATATTATTTATTATAGGTCTCAAAGGTTTATCATCTTTATGTATTTCGAGCAATCAATGAATCTTAGGGGTTGTATAATGCATTGGGGCTAATTGTAATTTAAGATTTTTATCCATATTTCATTTTTTCCAAATTTTTTTAAATAGTCGTTAATTTTGACTACTAAGTTAGGTCCAGGATCTGCCCTTATTGTACATTATATTGTTTCTTATAAAGTATGATTAATTGTTTAGTCTTATCTAATTTTATTACTACTATATCTTTGTTATTTAATAAGAATTTTTTGAAAATGTTGTGCTTTTCTTCTTTATGTTTATATAGAAAGTTAGTTATTTCATTAACTATATTATTTCTTGTTGCGTTTATGTGGTTATCAACTGTGTTTATCTTAGTAAAAATTCTTTTTACATCCGCAAACAGTTCTATTATGTCTTTATGCAACGTTCTTTTACATTTTCTTCTAATGCTACAAACCCAGACGGGGAGATATTGGGTAAGCTAGGATTCTAAAAGAAATTTTTTTTAATTTTGAGGTTATGTTTTTTTATAAGAATAAGTAAACATAACCTAACTTTTTTTTAATACTAATTTTCGGTACTAACCATAACTTTATGGGGCTTATTTTTTTGATTTATCGTTTTAAATTGGAATTAAGCACCATTTAAACGTTGTTTCATCACGTTTCAACGATTATTTTTACAATAATAAACAAATCACTTTTGACAGGTTCGCTTACATAAAAAGATTATGGCGCCATCTACAATATTGATTTTAAATTAAATTCGTTAAATAAATTAATTTAATTAAATAATAAATTACTTTTACAACCTAAGTAACAAATTTGATTAATAAAAGCGTAATTAAATTAATATAAATTTAAATAAATGTTGTAGCTGTGAAAAGATAAATATTAATGAAGCGCCATCTTGCGGTGAAAAATTTTTGGCGGGATTTCTTAATAATTAAAATTAATTAAATTAAAAAAATTGTGGTTTAATGATTTTTATTGAAAAAAATGAGTTTTACACGATTTCAGATAGATCCTTACTAGAATAGATACACATAATGGGAGTAACAAAAGACATTTCGTCGATTTTGTTCCAACTATTTCTTACAACTAAACATATAAATTTTATTTTAGAGTCCCTTGAATTAAAATAATTACGAGAGACCAACGGGGCGCGTTTTACACTTAATAAGATTCTTAAACGGTAAAAGAAACTAATAACGCAATGGCAACGGAAGAATTAGTGCCCGAAAGTGATGATTACGAACAAAAAGAAAATAAATTATCATTCCAATTTGAGAACACGAAAAGATTGATATAAATAGTAAAGTAATACAAAGAAAATTAATGAGGGACGATTCGCCTATCGTTGGCTGTTAAAATTTTTTACTTTACGGTTAAAGAAATCTAATCATCGTCTTCTTCTTCGTTAGCATCATTTTCTTCACCATCTTCTTCCGCCGATTCCTTAGCTTCTTCACGTTTAGGTCTTCCTCTCCGCCCTAAACATAATTAAGAAGTTAATAATCAAAAAAATCGTTTGAGGTTAGATTTAAAACATTACCTAGTCCTTTTGGTTTGGTGACTTTGGCGGCACCGTGAGCGTTTTTCTTTTTGGTGGAGCCTTTCGGCCGCCCCCTGCCTCGTTTCACCGGTGTAGCCCCATCTTCAGTGTCGCCGGCACCACTTTCGACGGGCTTGGTCTCCTTGCGGGGCCGTTTTTTCGATTCTTTTTCAACTTCAATCTTTTCCGTTTTCTTTTCAGCTTTACGGCCGCGTTTGGTTGGTTCGTCCGACATTTTTTTCCCAATAACTATTAATGTTTAAACCTAAAAATAAATAATTAATTAAAAAAATTTGAGGTTAGGAAATAAAAAAACAAAAAAAAGCCGTTGAGCGACGAAAGAAACAAATGCGCGCCATTTATAAAATAATAGAATATTAAAATTCCGGTATACACCCAAATAATTTCCGGGAAAATAGGCGCTTTTTGCTTGGGCCGCGTTTAAAATCGGAAAAGTGCGAAAATTTCGTATTTTTTTTGCGCCATCAACGAACTCCACCGAGGTTTATTAATCGAGAAATTAATTTTTGCGTTAAGATGACGCCGAAATCAAGCGAGCCGGGTAGGATATAGTGACGCCATATATACGAGAATATATTTTACCTGAATTTATTACGCGCGAACCGTAAAAACAAATCGGATGAACCGAATCGGATAAAATCGAGCGAAAAAACTATTATTTTTATCACCAAACCCCCGATTGAACAAAAAATCGTACGAATTTATATTAAATTTTAACTGGAAACGAGAAATCGACTTACCACGTTGGGGATCAAGCAGGTCTGTGGTGCTTACAAAGCGTTCCACCAGGCGGCGACAACTCTAACCCCGCCAAACAAACAACCAATCAGCGCGGAGAACTTTATGTCAGAAAATAAACACAACTTTATACGAAAACGACTTTCTAAAGGTATAATCATAAACTTAAATTAATTTTATCGTTACATCTTTATTATTTCGGCGATTCCATTGCGTTTCTTTTAATTAATTAATTTTATTCCGTTTTAGTCGCTCCAAATCGCGGTTTTTACGAAGCGTTATCGAATTAAGCGATAATTCTTATTGTTAGCGGTAAGTTTCGTTATTCGATCCATCATTCAACGCGAAAACTTATCAATTTCGCCAGAATTTTCGTCACAATTCAATTAATTGATAAAATTAATTTTGACATAACCTCAATCTTTATCTGTCAAACCAAAAAAAAATAATTAAAATTAATTTCGTTCTAACCCCTAAAACAATAAAAAAAAACGTTCTTATTTCATCTTAGAATCATATTTAGATTCCGAATCGCCCGAAAATGTCGCGAAAAAAGGATATCTCCGTAAGTAAACACCCAACATAACCTCACTTTACCTCATAAACGTTAATTTTTAGCGAGAAGAAATAGCGAAACAATTCCTTCTTCCCGAACGCCAATCGAAAATCGATACCCTCCTCAAACAAGACGGTCAAGCTTATTGTATTTGTCGCTCTTCCGATAGTTCGCGTTTTATGATAGCTTGCGATGCGTGCGAGGAATGGTACCACGGTGATTGTATCAGTATCTCCGAAAAGGAGGCTAAATTAATAAAGCAGTACTTTTGTATTCGTTGCACTGAAGAAGATAACACCCTACAAACGCGTTGGAAAACAAAGCGGGAAGAAAACGCCTCATACAAAGATAATAAAGAGCGGGATAAAACCAAAAAACGAAAAGAACGCGAACCCAAACCGGATAAGAAGCAAAAAAAATGCGGGGATTGCATGGGGTGTTATCGCACGGAAGATTGCGGCCGCTGCGATGTTTGTACCCGAAAACACAAATACGGAAAAAGCGTTAAAGATCGTTGTAAACAAAGAGTTTGTGTTAATTATGGAAATCGAAGGAAACGGAGGGATTCGGGCTCCGATAACGAACCCCCTGGAAACGCCCACCTCCAAACGGATTATGCCCGACAATGTTACGGCCCCGCTTGCAAAAATAGCGCTCGATTTGGCTCAAAATACTGCTCGGATACTTGCGGGCATCGTTTAGCAACGAATCGAATTTACCAAGTCCTTCCCCAACGCATTCAAGAGTGGGCCCTAAGCCCCTGTTTGGCGGAAGAAAAAAACATTAAAAATCTCGAAGAGGTTAGAAAACAACAAATGGAGGTGCAAAGGATTCTGCATGAACTCGATAAACGCCATCGCGAATTAGACTTAATCATAGAAAGAGCCCGAAATGCTTTAATCGATCCAAACGCTGAATACGAACATGAAGATGAATCTGAAATGTCGATGTATTGCATCACTTGTGGGCACGAAATCCATTCGAAAACGGCTATTAAGCATATGGAGAAATGTTTTAATAAATACGAATCTCAAGCTTCGTTTGGTTCCGTTTATAAAACTCGTATTGAAGGAAATAACATGTTTTGCGACTTTTTTAACCCAATAAACAAAACTTATTGCAAACGGTTAAGGGTGTTATGCCCAGAACATTGCAAAGACCCCAAAATTGGGGAAAACGAAGTTTGCGGGTGCCCCCTTGTTACGAACGTTTTCGATTTAACCGGCGAGTTCTGCAGGGCTCCCAAAAAAAGTTGTACTAAACATTACGTTTGGGAGAAATTGCGCAGAGCGGAGGTTGATTTGGAACGAGTCAGACAATGGCTTAAAATGGATGAGTTACTCGAAAAAGAACGCCAAATTAGGCAGAGCATGGCATCGAGAGCCGGGGTTTTAGCTTTGATGCTTCATTCCACTTATAATCACGAAGTTATGGAAGAAATTACAAAGGCAAGTCAACAAGATCAACATGCGATGCAACGAGAATTATCGAGACGATTTAGAAAACGTATTGGGAACTCTAAAACGCGTGTTTCTTAATTTACAGTTAAAATTAATGTTTTAATAATAAAATAAAAGGTTTTTTTGATGAAAATTTTATTATTTGAGGTTATGTGTCAAAATTGAGTTATTGTTACATAGATGGCGCTTAAAGAAATTTAATTTAAAAGTTATTTATTATTATTAATGCAAAATTTAGTGATAAATTAACTTAATTAAGTGATAAATTATTATTTAAATCATTTTTTTGTATATTAAAAAATACGTTTATTTATATTTTAAATTAAAAAAAAATTTCGGATTAAAGCGCCCTCTAAAGGACGCAAACCACATTGCGTGTTGATTTTATTTGTACTTAAATAATTTTTTAATTAAATAATCGAGCTTAAAATGGATAAATTACTTGAAAAGAAACGCCAAATCAGGCAGAGCATGGCATCGAAAGATTCTTCATTCCACTTATAAACACGAAATTATGGAAAAAATTACAAAGGCAAGTCAACAAGATCAACATGCGATGCAACGAGAATTATCGAGACGATTTAGAAGACGTATTGAGAACTCTAAAATACGTGTTTCTTAATTTAAAGTTAAAATTAATGTTTTAATTATAAAATAAAAGGTTTTTTTGATGAAAATTTCTTTTTTTGAGGTTATATGTCAAAGTTGAGTTATTTTTATATAGGTGGCGCTTAAAGAGGTATGATTTAAGAGTAATATTAATGTTGTTAATGCAAAATTTAGTGATAAATTAACTTAATTCAGTGTCAAATTATTATTTAAACCGTTTTTTTGTATATTAAAAAATACGTTTATTTATATTTTAAATTTAAAAAATTTCGGATTAAAGCGCCCTCTAAAGGACGCAAATCACATTGCGTGTTGATTTTATTTGTACTTAAATAATTTTTTAATTAAATAATCGAGCTTAAAATGGATAAATTACTTGGAAAGAAACGCCAAATCAGGCAGAGCATGGCATCGAGAGATTCTTCATTCCACTTATAATCAAGAAATTATGGAAGTAATTACAAAGGGAAGTCAATAAGATCAACATGCGATGCAACGAGAATTATCGAGACGATTTAGAAAACGTATTGGGAACTCTAAAACACGTGTTTCTTAATTTAAAGTTAAAATTAATGTTTTAATTATAAAATAAAAGGTTTTTTGATGAAAATTTCTTTTTTGAGGTTATGTGTCGAAGTTGAGTTATTTTTATATAGATGGCGCTTAAAGAGGTATGATTTAAAAGTAATATTAATGTTGTTAATGCAAAATTTAGTGATAAATGAACTTAATTAAGTGTCAAATTATTATTTGAATCGTTTTTTTGTATATTAAGAAATACGTTTATTTATATTTTAAATAAAAAAAATTCGGATTAAAGCGCCCTCTAAAGGACGCAAACTACGATTGCGTGTTAATTTTATTTGCACTTAAATAATTTTTTAGTTAAATAATTAAATAATCGTGCTTAAATTGGATGAATTACTCGAAAAGGAACGCTAAATCAGGCAGAGTATGCCATCGAGAGCTGGGGTTTTAGCTTAGATGTTTAATTCCACTTATAACCACGAAGTTATGGAAGAAATTACAAACGTGCAACTTTGCAACGAGAATTATCGAGACGATTTAGAAAACGTATTGGGAATTCTTAAAATTAAAATTAATGTTTTAATTATAAAATAAAAGGTTTTTTGATGAAAAAACTTTTTGTTGAGGTTATGTGTCAAAATTAAGTTATTCTTACATAGATGGCGCTTAAAGAAATTTAATTTAAAAGTAATTAAATATCATTAATTCAAAATTTAGTGATTAATGAACTTAATTAAGTGTCAAATTATTATTTAAATCATTTTTTTGTATATTGAAAAATACGTTTATTTGTATTTTAAATTTAAAAAAATTTTGGGTTAAAGCGCCCTCTAAAGGACGCAATCCACAATTGCGTGTTAATTTTGTTTTTACTTAAATAATTTTTTTACTAAATAATTAATAATAATCGTGTTTTAAACTAAAAATGAATGAAAATATGGAGATTGATGCCCCAAGCGATGTTGGAGCCTCCGCGAATGTTGAAGGAACCCCTACGGAGGACGTTATCGTGTTAGACGACGATGAAGGTAAACATAACCTAACTTTTTGTCACAAATATAATTTCCTTTTTCAGTTTGCGATTTAACCACAATAAAAACGGCGAATAAATGCTTAAATTACGCCTGTAGAAGTGGCGAAAACATGATAAAACCCCCAAGTTTTTGCCTCTCTTATTACCGAGTCAAAACAAAATTAAGCAAAAAACAACAAATTTGTGTAGAATGTTACAACGAAGCTGTACAACATTACGATACATTAGCGCAAGCCGTATTCTCCGGGGTGGCTATTTGCAGCATTGAAACTCCTTATAAAAACGATGTGTTTGAAATTCTCGATTCGGACAGCGATTCCGGAGGAGAAGAAGTAATCGATCCAAAAACGATGAGCTTTTTGGAAGAGAATTTCGACGAAACTTTAAATAAAGTAATAACCACTTACAATTTCAACGAACAATACGAAAAGTGTTTAAAACAATTAAGCAAAGATTGCACGCGAGTTCAAGAAAAATTTAATGAGGTTAAAAACGTTTATTCCGAGATACGAACCGACACAGACGGTATGATTTTTGAGTTATCCAATTTAATGAGACCGGATATTCACGAATTATCCCCCATTGAAATCAACGATGACATAAACGATGTGTTAAGAAACGCCGAATTGATCAATCAAACCAATAACGCACAAACGATCATCTCAAAACTTCCTAATATATCACCAAAACCTCAAAATTTCGTTCAAAAACCACAAAATAAACTCCCCGAAACCACATTATCATCGGTAACTTCACCGAACGTCGCCTCAATCACCCAATTAACCGGAGAAGTCGTTTTAATCCCATCTGATTTACCCCCAAAAGGCCCCATTATAAAACAAACCATAAAAACAGGCGAAACTTATTACACAAATCGTTTTGAAATCATTGGAACTTGGGTTAAGGGGACCTTAACAGGAATTTTCGCCCCTAATAAATTCGAAATAACCATAGTGAGTCGACAAAAAACGATTAAACGCATGGTTACAGGGAAAGAATTGGCTTATTCGACCCCATGTAACGTCCAAATCGGACTTGGAACTCGCGTAATAGCCGTTTTTAGGGAATCGACGAATATGGGGGAGATGAAAAAGAATAAAAAGTGCTCGTTTTATCCCGGGATTATCGCCGAACCGCTTCAATTAAGCAATAAGTATCGATATTTAATTTTTTTCGATGACGGTTATGCGCAGTACGTTAGTCATAATCACGTTCATCTTATTCATGAAGCTAGTAGCGATGTTACCGAGGATATTAATGTTAATGCGAGGGCTTTTGTTAGGAAGTATCTTGAGAATTATAAAAATCGAGCTTTGGTTAAGTGTCTTAAAGATCAAACTGTGAGGACGGAATATAATGGTAATTAAATTTAATTTTTAAGGCGGGAGGGTCAATACATCATAATATTTATGATTTTAAGGTAATAAAAGTTGTTTGATGTCGAAAAGTTGCTCAATAACTCGTTGTGTACCGTGAAGTCGTTTTGTATCGTTTTTCTGCTTTATATTTGAAAAGTTAACTTAATTATAGTTCAAGCCGCGATACAGTGGTAATTAATATATTAGTGTATGCAGGAGTAAGTGCCTCAGCAAAAAAATTTAAACTTACCGGACTGTTTTCTGCTATTTCTGACGTAGTTGTTTGTAGAAGATGTAAGGAAAAATTATCATTCGGACAAAGAGGACTTGGATTTAATACCCGCACTATATTCATAGATTCAAGATGAGACTACACTTCGCTTTGAGACTACTGGGAGTTGCTTGAGAAGAAATAAACATTTTTTGTGGCATAATAATCTTGGAAGCAAAAAATTATATGAAGGCATAGTGCAGCATATTAAATAAGATCTGTTTTAACCATTAGTAGTGATGGTTATTGGAAAAAGTGTGGATTACTTCTCTTTATAGTGTAATTACACTGATAATGTGGAATACTACTGTATAACTATTGCCCCTCAAGCAGAAGTTCTTGCTATAAACTTCTGCACCGCTTTGAACCTACAGAAGGGACAAAAAGGTGCATCCATAAACATTTTCACAGACAGTCGGGCCGCCTTAAAGGCAATTCAGGCCTACACGTGTGGCTAGAGAGTGCACCAACAACCTGAGAGAACTCGCTAGGGGCAATGATGTTACCCTATGGTGGGTTCCAGGTCACAGCAACATTGAGGGCAATGAGAAGGCCGACAAGCTGGCCAAAGAGGCAGCAAACACGCCCTTCATTGGACCCCAACCTGGATGTGGACTACAAAAAAGCCACCTAAAACAAATAATCAACAACTGGGAGGCTTCACAGATAGCCTTACGCTGGAAAGAACTTCCAGGTCACAGACAAGCGAAGAGTATGATAACTCCGTCGCAAAACAAAACCAAAGAGGTTTTATTCCTCAGTAAAGGGGATCTAAGAACGCTCTCAGGCTACCTAACCGGCCATGTGCCCCTAAAATACCACCTCTTCCACATTGGACAAGCTGAGGATCAAACTTGTCGAGTATGCAACGACGAGTCAGAAACTGCTGAACATATACTGTGCAATTGCGTCGTCAGAGGCACAACGTCTTCGGTAAAAGTCCCCTGTTACCTACCGACATAAAGGTTCAAGACCTCAGGACAATACTAAGGTTCATTAAGGACCTACATTTGCCCTAAACCTTTGGAGGGCTAAAGTTACAATAGATCTTATAGGTCGCGGTAACGAGAGGGGCCGCCCTCCTCAGCCCGGCAGCAATAATAATAATAATAATAATGAATATAACGAAATTTCGTTATATTCTTTATATAAACCACTTGCAACATGGATCTACATTCTAATAATAATAATAACTATTGCCTCAAAAACAAATATTTACATAAATATAAATATATCTTCAAGATTAAAGATATCTTCCAAGATATAGACCAAGGGAGGGGCACGACCCTATACTGGTATAGTCTCCGATTTTTCTGGTGGTTTTTATGACTTAATTGCAGTCATATAACGAAACAAAGACGGGGTTGTAAACAGGTAGTTGACGAACCCCAAACTCCGGCGTGAGTTGTTCAGGTCCGCATTAACGGAAATTACAAAAACATAATATTTAAAAACAATATTAATATAATTCGTGAGGAATATAATAAAATTTCATCCGAATTGTGGTCGCAGTGCGTATAGTCTTCCACACGGCGATCGGTTTTTATGACTCTGTCACTTTCCTACTGTAGTTGTAAAACTAACAAAGACGGGGTTGTAACAGGTAGTTCCCCATTGTAAAATGCTGGGATTCCTCACTCAGGGCGGCATTAAGGACCACACTTTACTGGCAAATTGTAGAAAAATAATAGGGTCCTATATAAATACTCATTATTCTCTTATTTGTTGTGTTTCTAATATTAAGTACATATTTTTTCTAAGAAATGTTTTGAGGAGGCATGCATTGTCTACTTACAAAAGAGAGCGGAGAATAATTAGTTTCTTTAAAATTTTGTTATTCTATTATTTAGACATTCCTAAAAGTAATATCTTTTTCTAAGTTTTTTCTAAAAAATGTAAGTTCTACCCTGTCCTTGTATGACTGTCATAAGTCTTTTCAGGTACTCGAGGGGGCAAAAATCACCCCGGCTTTTATTTATGACTGTCATAAAGACCGATCTGGATGTGGAAGAGTATAAAACACGTGGAAGATGTCGCCACGTGTACAGCGTTTTATTATTAGTGTTGATGATTCTTGTAATGACGACAGCTTAGAATGCGCGGAAAGTGACTACTGTTATTATGATACTGCCGAAGAATCTTGAATTAACGACAATTGCCAGTTAGAAATGTTAAATAATTCAAATTGAAATAAAATAAAAAAAGAAGAGCGTCTCTGGACTTAGTTCGCTAGGAGAGCCTATCATGAATCATAAATCACTGCTGCAACTGTTTCTGAGGGTCATAAAAAACCAGAAAAATCGGAGACTAAAAAAGTAATACTAAATGATGTGCTAATAAAAGTGAGTGAATGAGCATACTTGAATTATGTTACGGATCGACAGTCAGTTACTACAAGTTACTACAAAAAAGTGCAGCAAAAGATAGATGAAAGGCGGACTAGAGAAGAAAACAAACACGTAAAGGTCAAGAAGAAGATAGTTGAAGAGATGGTGCCTCAAGGCATTTTTAAAACTTATTAAGCTAGCTGCATTGCGAACAATGGCAGGCAAATCGTTCCACAACGCAATCGACTGCACTGTAAAAGATCTATATTAGATTTCAGTACTATGGACTGGAAACATTAGCGTAGATTCGGATATTGATTGAGTGGGCAAGTCATGTGATGCTAGAAATTGGAAGGAATCTGACAAATAAGCAGGAGTATGGACAATTTTGTACAACATAATAAGCATATGAAATGATCTACGACTCCGACAAGTCATCATCTGCAGGTTGTTACGATATGGAGTAATGTGCCGAAGTTTTTTCAAAGTAAACTATCCTACAGACTCCCTGAACTAGTGGCCGTCAAGACATCGCCGAATCCATTACCACACCAAGATTTTTGACCGTATTAGAAAACGGAATAACGGTGTCGCCAAGCCTCAGATCCCTTGAAGGGTAGATAATAAATTAAAATAAGCCAGCAAGGGGCGAGTGCCAAATGCAATGGCTTGCGTTTTACCTGGATTCAGGTTAAGTCCATGAAGTCAAGTAGGCTAGAGAGATCGTTATTAAGATGCAACAAAGCATCCGGGAGGTTGTTAACAGTTGACGAAATATAAAGTTGAAGGTTATCTACATACAAATGATAGTTACACGAGATACCATCACTAATACTATTTATTACAATTGAGAAAGGACCCAACACACTGCCCTGAGGAACTCCATACTTGATGTCAACAGGAGAAGAGAGTACACATTCCACGCGGACACGTAAAAACCGATAGGAAAGGTAGGACTGGAACCAAGATACACAAGGAGAGGTACTATTATAACTATACTGTATACTACTCTGGAATTCCAATGGTATTTGACAGCATCAAAACACACTACCAATACTCACCAAACCACCTTTACACGAGAATCGTATATAAACATCAACCATTACAACATTTATCACACAATTTACCCGAGTAATGCGGCTCGAGGAGGAATGTTGACCACTATTTCAACAATACAATTAGTACTGAACAACACTAAATTGCAGTGGTAAAAGTATTAATGGCTTAATATCTGTAGGAGCAACGTACATACCACCGAGACATAATCTAATCTCAAAAGAGAAGATTATCAGGAAATTCTTGACAACAAATTTATACTTAGAGGAGACTTTAATGCAAAATATATATCTTGGTGTTCTCGCTTGACAGATACAAAAGGAAGAGAACTGAACCATGCAATAGGAAGTCAAGTTACTGTCCAACAAATATTTTTTATTACGAAAAATATATCGCTTAACTTCGTAAACATAGAAGAAGAGTTAGGGCTGAACTCAGATCGCTCACCAGTAATTATTACTCTAAATAACAAAGTATGCACATTACATTACATTAATTGGCAGTGCCCAGTAAAGACATGCATTAAAACTTTTATGCTGCTACTTACAAGTCCTAAAATATTCCCGGGTTTGACAGTGGCGATGTTAATAAACACCTTAACATGTCTTATTCCAGGAGAATTAGTCCACAGTAGGCGAAGTCTCGCGAAGAGAAGAAATCTGACATGATAATAGAATAGTTCTGATAGCCTTTTGATTCTACATATCAAAACAGAAAAAAAGGTTGCTCAATACAATAAATTTATGGGCAACTAGTTATAGATAACTACAGGATTTCCATTAGATCAAAGAAGTGGACTTGGGTAAGGGGTGGATTTGCATTTCGAGGTATCAGGAGAAGGACGTTCATCTTCCCATAACTTGGCTTCAAGAGTACCAACGCAAGTGCGATTTGAACAAAGCAACAACTGTCAAAGTCAATCTGCATGAGTCCTGTTTTATTCACTTCCACCCAAGATAATGGACAATAAATAATTCCAATACATTTATTGTTAAAGTTTATGTTGATATGATTGATTTTATTGAAAAACATTGAACGAAAGTTGTAGCAAATTGTACCCTTAACACAATGTTTTGCTCCCAGATACATCAATACAGAGAATTTTTGAAAAATATAAAAATAAGAACTGTTAAAAAAAAATCAGTATTCGGAGCATGATACAGAAAAATTTTTACAACAAAAATTGTAGCAAATTGTACCCTTAACACAATGCCTTGTAACATTTTTGCTCCCAGATGCATCAATATAGAAAATTTTTGAAAAATATAAAAATAAGAAGTGTTAAAAAAAATCGGTTAAAAATAAACATTCTACAGGGGGTTGCTACAAAATTAGCAGTGGAGTTGAAAATATTTTTAAAAAAGTGTTTTTTATAGCAGATAATAATTTTAAAGAAATTTTGACCCCATGTATATTAAGACTATTCATCTCAATTTTTCATGTATTATCTACTCTAGAAGTCCTCAGCTTTTTTTTTGAATCACCCTGTATAATAATAAACTTTAAAATCAAAAATATTATGATGTACATAGCTTAAATTTAATAAAAATCGTCCATTTATTTAACCCTCTCCATTAATTAATTAATTAATTTTTGTTTATATAGGAAGATGGAGAGTTGCAACAGTTTTAAACGTTGATTGTTCGTTAGTTCAAGTTTATTTCGACGATATTAACCGTATCGAATGGATTTATAGGGGTTCGACGCGGTTTGGGCCAATGTTTGATTTAGAACAAGCCGCCGCAAATCGGCAACACAAACACAGATTTTCAAGGAAACCAAACGTAACGTTTTTGATTAATAATTTTTGAGGTTGTCATAAAAATGCGTTTATTTCGATAGGCCACGGGTCCCCACGTTGAATTTATACGAGAAGATGGCACGATTTGCAGTTCGGATAATCAGAGTCATCACGAACAACGATCTGTCGCTAGAAAAAGTACTGCCAAATCGATTTCAAGTAATTCTTCGAGTGTTGTTGTTCCAGAACAAGAAACTCCAACGACGAAGATAGTGGTTGGTTTTTTTTTTGATTAAGTTGAGTTAGGATGTTAATACATTATTTTCTTTTTTAGTATTACACCCCACGTCGTCAAAAACCAAAAACCAACACTTTTATCCCACATAATTGCAGCCCAGATTGTCGAACTTACATGTATTGCCCGTTAACTCGTATGAAAGGATACAGCCCGCTCGCAAAACCTCTCCTTTGCGGATTTTATCGCCTCCTTTACAAAGTTAAACACAAACTTAATTTCGTCATATACCGCGCGCCTTGCGGTCGTACCCTCCGAAATATAGCGGAAGTTCACCGATACCTCCAATTAACCCGCTCCGAACTCACCATAGATTTATTCGACTTCCACATCTACGTCCGTTGTTTGGCCGAGTTCATGGTGGAAAGCAAAAGTATTCAAAATAAAGATTTATCAAACGGACTCGAGCAGTGTCCCATAACCGTTTGTAACTACGTTGATAAATCACTTTTAGACTTTTGCAATTACACCACGAAACGTCAACCGATGGTGGGTGTCGATTTAAATTTGGACCCGAATTTTTTGGTGTGTTGCGATTGCACCGATGATTGTTTGGATCGCTCGAAATGTGCGTGTTGGCAATTAACCTTACAATGTTTGAAATACATGGAAAAAGGAACCGATCCAAAATCCGTCGGGTACCAATACCGGAGACTTCTCGAACCGATTTTCTCCGGAATTTACGAATGTAATAGTCGTTGTCATTGTAGACACACCTGTTTGAATCGGGTCGTTCAAAACCCAATGCAACATAAGTTACAAGTTTTTAAAACTGACTCAAGGGGGTGGGGAATCCGATCTTTGAGTGATATCCCGGAAGGTTCATTCGTGTGTATTTATGCGGGATCACTTTTAACCGAAGAAATGGCGAATTTAGATGGGAAATCTTACGGGGATGAATACTTGGCCGAATTAGATTTTATCGAAACCGCTGAAAGAACGAAAGAAGATTACGAGGAGGATCCATATCGGGATGAAATTAAAAAGGAGAGGGTTGTTGAGGAACCTTCCGATAACGAAGAGGTTGTTGATGATTTTGAGGAAATTGTTACGAATCGAGAAGATCGCGATTTTGTCCCATCTCGCACCGTTCCGAGGAGAAGACATGGTTTTAGTATCGATGATCACGAAACGGGGATCCGATCGAGGTTGAGGAAACGAAATATTGAAGCTAATTTATTACAGGAGAAGAAAGCGGAAAAGGATGTTATCAAAATTGGAATTCTTGATGATGATGATACGGTGATGATCAGCGATGATGAGGATTATCGTAAGTAGAAAGTAGTATTAGTACCATACTGTTCAGAGGGAAATTAAATCTTTATACGAGTACACAGCGCCATCTAGCAAAAATATTAAAAAAATTCTCAAATAAAAATTGTTACTAATTTGATTCTAATCAAAAATTATTTGAAACTTTTTTTGATATAATCACTCGTTATTGAGATAACCTCAAAAATATGATTTTTTTATGTCAGCGACATCTAGTGGTGGTATTGAAATTACGATCCGAACGATTTTAAGTCATATATTGGATAAATAACAATAATAATAAGTGTTATAGAATACCTTGATGTTCTTTCCGTACTATTCAGAGGGAAATTAAATTCTCATACGAGTACACAGCGCCACCTAGCAAGAATATTAAAAAAATTTTCAAATAAAAATTGTTGCTAATTTAATTCTAATCAAAAATTATTTGAAACTTTTTTTGATATAATCAATCGTTATTGAGATAATCTCAAAAATGTTATTTTTTATATCAGCGCCATCTGCTAGTATTGAATTCTATTAAATTAAACAGCAGTAGATTTCTCACCATGTCTAAAACTCCAAATAATACAAAAAATACTTCTACCATATTCTATTTCATTACAAAACTAATTTTCCTGATTTTTTTTGCAAATTTTGGGTTGACCAGTATCTTTAATCAGTTTTATTTGAGCTAGAACAAATTCCTCATCATGTCTAAAACACCAAATAATACAAAAAAATACTTCTGGCATGTTCTATTTCATTACAAAATTAGTTTTTACATAATTTTTAGCAAATTTTGGGTTGACCAGAATCTTTAATCAGTATAATTTGAGCTACGACAGATTTCTCATCATGTTTAAAACACCAAATAATACAAAAAATATTTCTGCAATATCCTATTTCATTATAAAATTACCTTTTGTATGATTTTTTAGCAAATTTTGGGTTGATCAGAATCTTTAATCAGTATAATTTGAACTGCAGCAGATTCCTCATCATGTCTAAAACACCAAATAATTCAAAAAATACTTCTGCAATATCCTATTTCATTATAAAATTACCTTTTCTATGATTTTTTAGCAAATTTGGGTTGATAAGAATCTTTAATCAGTTTTATTTAAGCTAGAACGGGTTCCTCATCATGTCTAAAACACCAAATAATACAAAAAAATACTTCTGGCATGTTCCATTTCATCTCAAAACTAGTTTTCCATGATTTTTTAACAAATTTTAGGTTGACCAGAATCTTTAATCAGTCTAATTTGAACTGTAGCAGATTTCTCATCATGTCTAAAACACTAAATAATTAAAAAAATATTTCTGCAATATCCTATTTCATTACAAAATTAGCTTTTCTATGATTTTTTAGCAAATTTTGGGTTGATAAGAATCTTTAATCAGTTTTATTTGAGCTAGAACAAATTCCTAATCATGTCTAAAACACCAAATAATACAAAAAATACTTCTGGCATGTTCTATTTCATCACAAAACTAGTTTTCCATGATTTTTAACAAATTTTAGGTTGACCAGAATCTTTAATCGGTTTAATTTGAGCTGTAGCAGATTTCTCATCATGTCTAAAACAATAAATAATTCAAAGAATATTTCTGCAATATCCCATTTCATTACAAAATTAGCTTTTCTATGATTTTTTAGCAAATTTGGGTTGATAAGAATCTTTAATCAGTTTTATTTGAGCTAGAACAGATTCCTCATTTTGTCTAAAACACCAAATAATACAAAAATACGCCTACCATATTCTATTTCATTACAAAACTAATTTTCCTGTTTTTTTTTGCAAATTTTGGGTTGATCAGAATCTTTAATCAGTATAATTTGAGCTACAACAGATTTCTCATCATGTCTAAAACACCAAATAATACAAAAAATATTTCTGCAATATCCTATTTCATTATAAAATTAGCTTTTCTATGATTTTTAGCAAATTTTGGGTTGACCAGAATCTTTAATCAGTTTAATTTGAGCTGCAGCAGATTCCTCATCATGTCTAAAACATCAAATAATTCAAAAAAATACTTCTGCAATATCCTATTTCATTATAAAATTAGGTTTTCTATGATTTTTTAGCAAATTTTGGGTTGATAAGAATCTTTAATAAGTTTTATTTGAGCAAGAACAGATTCCTCATCATGTCTAAAATACCAAATAATACAAAAAAATACTTCTGGCATGTTCTATTTCATTACAAAATTAGTTTTTCCATAATTTTTAGCAAATTTTGGGTTGACCAGAATCTTTAATCAGTCTAATATGAACTGTAGCAGATTTCTCATCATGTCTAAAACACTAAATAATTCAAAATATATTTCTGCAATATCCTATTTTATTACAAAATTAACTTTTCTATGATTTTTTAGTAAATTTTGGATTAATAAGAATCTTTAATCAGTTTTATTTAAGCTAGAACGGGTTCCTCATCATGTCTAAAACACCAAATAATACAAAAAAATACTTCTGGCATGTTCCATTTCATCTCAAAACTAGTTTTCCATGATTTTTAACAAATTTTAGGTTCACCAGAATCTTTAATCAGTTTAATTTGAGCAAGAGCAGATTCCTCATCTAATCTAAAACACCAAATAATTCAAAAAAAAATTCTGCAATATCCTATTTCATTACAAAATTTGGTTTTCTATGATTTTTTAGCAAATTTTGGGTTGATAAGAATCTTTAATCAGTTTTATTTGAGCTAGAACAGATTCCTCATCATGTCTAAAACACAAAAAAATACTTCTGGCATGTTCTATTTCATTACAAAATTAGTTTTCCATGATTTTTAACAAATTTTAGGTTGACCAGAGTCTTTAATCAGTTTAATTTGAACTGCAGCAGATTCCTCATCATGTCTAAAACACCAAATAATTCAAAAAATACTTCTGCAATATCCTATTTCATTACAAAATTACCTTTTCTATGATTTTTTAGCAAATTTGGGTTGATAAGAATCTTTAATCAGTTTTATTTGAGCTAGAACAGATTCCTCATCATGTCTAAAACACCAAATAATACAAAAAAATACTTCTGGCATGTTCTATTTCATTACAAAATTAGTTTTTCCATAATTTTTAGCAAATTTTAGGTTGACCAGAATCTTTAATCAGTTTAATTTGAGCTAGAACAGATTCCTCATCATGTCTAAAACACCAAATAATACAAAAAATACTTCTGGCATGTTCTATTTCATTACAAAATTAATTTTTCCATAATTTTTAGCAAATTTTGGGTTGACCAGAATCTTTAATCAGTCTAATTTGAGCTGCAGCAGATTCCTCATCATGTCTAAAACACGAAATAATTCAAAAAATATTTCTGCAATATCGTATTTCATTACAAAATTACCTTTTTTATGATTTTTTATCAAATTTTAAGATTTCTCATTATTCTAATATTAAAAAAAGCATGTTTTAACACATTAATAAATAAAATTGTTTTAGCTCCAAGAGAACCCTCCAGTTTTAACCCAATGGGAGAGGTCGATGATAAAGATTCAAGAAAGTATAAATCCGTGAGAGAACTTCACGGCGAAGAAGAAACCGTTTATATCATGGATGCTAAAAGTACAGGAAACATAGGACGATTTTTAAATGTAATTATAAATTAAAATTAACTTTATTTATTATTAATATATATTTTTTAGCATTCTTGCGCTCCAAATATTTTCGTTCAAAACGTTTTCGTCGACACCCACGACCCGAGATTCCCTTGGGTGGCCTTTTTCACGATGGGGTACGTCAGAGCGGGTCAAGAATTAACTTGGAATTATAACTATGACATTGGGAGCGTCCCTGGAAAGGTTTTGTATTGTTTTTGCGGCACCAGCGAATGTAAAGGACGATTATTATAAACAAAAAAAGTGAGTTTTTATTTTTATTTCAAAATAATAATTAATAAGAGGAGGATTTAAACAACAATGTTAGCAGTTAATTAATTAATTAATTTAATGATATGATTAAGTATTATTTTTTTAATTTAATTTAATTTTCATGCGTATCACAGTATATATATATATTTTTTTTTTCAAATTTTTTTTAATATCAAATTAATAATCTATAATTAATAGGATTAAAGAGATGTAGAGAAAAAACCATGGGATGTGAGTAAGTTTTGATCCATTCCCACATAATCTAATTTCCTTCTCCTAAAACAAAAAGAATTAAATCAAAATTAAAATAATTAATTAATTTTACCTCTTTGCTCTCATTAATACAACTCATATATTGCCTCCTTGGAAAATCATTATACAAAACTTTATAACACGACAATGTGACATTATCATAATAAACCTCGACAGGATATGGATTTTGAGGAACCTCCTCCTCCTCCTCCTCCATCTCACTTTCGTCCGATTTAGACTCATACATTTTTTGGTCACATATTTGGCTAACGACCAAAAAAATTAAGTTGCTATAACCAACTGGTTCCACCAAAAAAGGACGAGAACAATCTTCCGACATGTTTTCTTTGTTATAACCACTCTCGCTGACGTTTTTGTCGTTGTAATGGATCAACGTGTAGAGCCACATTTTTGTGTCGCAAGGTTCTGGCTTGGTTTTGTTGATTAATAAGGCGCGGTAATCGTTTTCTGATGATCTTTGATCGTCTTCAGACTCTTCATTTGAGTATCCTGTGTCCAATTCATCGGTGTAAATTGATTTTGTAAAAAATAGGACTAAATTGAGGAAGTATTGAAGGAGGGTTGTGAAATGGGTTAATGGCTGAAAAAGAAAAAATTAAGAATTAGATTTATATCTTGATTTAAATAAATTTGATAAAGAAATAACATAGAAAATGTTTTTTAAACTTCTACCCAGAGAGATTCATCCTCATGGTGTCAAAAAAAATGCTAATGGCCTATCTTTTATGATAAAAAAGATGAGATATGAGTCTGGTTACTGTAATTCCAAACTTTTTTTGCATCTTAGTGTCTCGTCGTTCTAATTCCAATCTTGTTCTTGAAGTTTGGAGATTTCTCTTAGAGTCTTAGCATAATTCCTAGCTTAATTCCAGTATTGTTCTTCAAGTTCAAAGAATAACTAGAGTAATCCTAGACTATTTTCTGCAGTATGACACCTGCCTAGTATAATTTCATGGTTTTCTCAAACTTTAGAGTTTTGTTAGTAGAATTACAGCCTTCTTTATGCAGTTTCCAATATTATTAGTGAAATTCCAGACTTCTCTATAACGTCTGAGGAGTTGTCAAAATAATAACAGATGTAATAAACTTTATCTTGTTGCTTGGTGCTTCGTCGTTGTGATTCCAGTCTTGTTTTTGAAGTCCAGAAACTAACTAGAGTACTTCTGGACTATATACAGGGTGTATCTGAATGACTGCAACAAACCTCAAGGGTGATTCTTTAGTGAATTTTAAGGGTACTAGTTTTTCACGATTTTTTTGCAAATTTTGGAGTGAGCAGAATCTTTAAGCAATTTAATTTTGAAATACAGCAGATTTCTCATCATCTCTAATACTTTAAATATAAAAAAAATCCTTAGGCACTTCGCATTAGGTTGGGAAATCCGATTTCTATGGGATTTTTGCATTTTTTTGCTTGGACAGAATTTCTGATCAACTTAGTTTGCACCGCATCGTATTCGTCATCACTTATAAACAGTAATTTCCATGATTTTTTGCAAATTTTAGGTTGAGCAGAATCTTTAATCAGTTTAATTTGAGTTGCAGCAGATTTCTCATCATATTTAAAACACCAAATAATTCAAAAAACACTTCTGACATGTTCTACTTCATTATAAAACTAGTTTTCCACGATTTTTTGCAAATTTTGGAGTGAGCAGAATCTTTAAGCAATTTAATTTTGAAATACAGCAGATTTCTCGTCATCTCTAATACATTAAATATAAAAAAAATCCTTGGGCGCTTCCCATTTACTTGGAAAACCCGATTTCTATTGGATTTTTGCATTTTTTTGCTTGGACAGAATTTCTGATCAACTTGGTTTGCACCATATCGTATTCGTCATCACTTATAAACAGTAATTTCCATGATTTTTTGCAAATTTTAGGTTGAGCAGAATCTTTAATCAGTTTAATTTGAGTTGCCGCAGATTTCTCATCATATTTAAAACAGCAAATATCGAAGAAGATACTTCTGCCATTTCCTACTTCATTACAAAACTAGTTTTCAATGATTTTTTGCAAATTTTGGAGTGAGCAGAAACTTTAATCAATTTAATTTTGAATCGCAGCAGATTTCTCGTCATCTCTAATGCATTAAATATAAAAAAATCCTTGGGCACTTCCCATTTACTTGGGAAATCCGATTTGTATAGGATTTTTGCATTTTTTTGCTTGGACGGAATATCTGATCAACTTAGTTTGCACCACATCGTATTCGTTATCACTTATAAGTAGTAATTTCCATGACTTTTTGCAAATTTTGGGTTGAGCAGAATCTTTAATCAGTTTAATTTGAGTTGCAGCAGATTTCTCGTCATGTCCAAAATACCAAATAATTCAAAAAACACTTCTGATATGTCTACTTCATTACAAAACTAGTTTTCAATGATTTTTTGCAAATTTTGGAGTGAGCAGAATCTTTAATCAATTTAATTTTGAATTGCAGCAGATTTCTCATCATCTCTAATACATTAAATATAAAAAAATCCTTAGGCACTTCCCATTTGGTTGGGAAATCCGATTTCTATTGGATTTTTGCATTTTTTTTGCTTGGACAGAGTATCTGATCAACTTAGTTTGCACTCCATCATATTCGTCATTGCTTATAAATAGTAATTTCCATGATTTTTTGCAAATTTTGGGTTTAATCAGTTTAATTTGAGTTGCAGCAGATTTCTCATCATGTCTAAAACACCAAATAATTCAAAAAACACTTCTGACATGTTCTACTTCATTACAAAATTAGTATTCCACTATTTTTTTGCAAATGTTAGATTGAGCAGAATCTTTAATCAATTTAATTTTGAATTGCAGCAGATTTCTCATCATCTCTAATACATTAAATATAAAAAAAATCCTTAGGCACTTCCCATTTACTTGGGAAACCCAATTTCTATTGGATTTTTGCATTTTTTTGCTTAGACAGAATTTCTGATCAACTTAGTTTGCACCGCATCGTATTCGTCATCACTTATAAACAGTAATTTCCAAGATTTTTTGCAAATTTTGGGTTGAGCAGAATTTTTAATCAGTTTAATTTGAGTTGCAGCAGATTTCTCATCATGTCTAAAACACCAAATAATTCAAAAAACACTTCTGACATGTTCTACTTCATTACATAACTAGTTTTCTATGATTTTTTTGCAAATTTTGGAGTGAGCAGAATCTTTAATCAATTTAATTTTGAATTGCAGCAGATATCTCATCATCTCTAATACATTAAATATAAAAAAATCCTTAGGCACTTCCCATTTGGTTGGGAAATCCGATTTCTATTAGAGTTTTGCATTTTTTTGCTTGGACAGAATATCTGATCAACTTAGTTTGCACCACATCGTATTCGTTATCACTTATAAATAGTAATTTCTATGATTTTTTGCAAATATTAGATTGAGCAGAATCTTTAATCAATTTAATTTTGAATTGCAGCAGATTTCTCATAATCTTTAATACATTAAATATAAAAAAAAATCCTTGGGCACTTCCCATTTACTTGGGAAACCCGATTTCTATGGGATTTTTGCATTTTTTTGCTTGGACAGAATTTCTGATCAACTTAGTTTGCACCGCATCGTATTCGTCATCACTTATAAACAGTAATTTCCATGATTTTTTGCAAATTTTGGGTTGAGCAGAATCTTTAAGCAATTTCTAGCAGATTTCTCATCATCTCTAATACATCAAATATGAAAGAATAGCATTCTTTTTTGTTTATAGCAGCAAATAAAATTTTGTTTATCATAAATATATGCTTCTTAATGCAGTATTTAATCTTATTATTGCAATTCTAGACTTCTTCTTGCCTAAGTAATTACAAACATCATCTTGCAGTTCAAAATACTCTCGATGTCATTTTAGAATTTTTCTAGCCGTTTTAAATTCTTTTTCAGGGAGTTGAGGAAACAATCTTGATTTTACTTCTTCATGCTACTTGGTTGCTTAACCAGTATAATTCCAGTCTCAAATAACTCCCAAGCTATTTCTTCCAGTATGTCATTTATCCATTATAATTGTGCTTGTTTTTTCTTCATCTTATTGCTCAAAATCCTGTTTTTCTTCTAATCTAAAATCTTCTCAATGTAATTCCAGACTTTCTTTTAGTCTGGTTACAACTCCAAATTTTGAGATTAATTCCAGACTAATATAATCCTAAAATTAGTCATTAAACTTTTACCGTAAATAATTTAGTAGCCGGATTTCCAGTTGAAATCGTCGGAAAACACGTCGCTTGATAATCATACATTTTATGCGCCTTATAAATTTTCTCCTTCACCAATTGTTGCATAATATCCGGCCGAAAATCGCCGAAAAACGTTCCAATTTGTGGTTGCTTATCCTCGTTCGATTTCGGCTTATACGCAGCCACAATATACCCGTTATCATCGAGCAATAAACAAAGTAATTCCCCGGAAGTGCACGTCCTTTTACAACCATTTCCACACTAAAAAATAATTTAATTAATTTGATTAATTTAGAAAAAAAATTAATGATACATTCGACGTCGTTTTCATGAAATGTTCTTGAAGCGCTGTGTAATAAAATTGGAACCCCACCACAGCTACGGGAGTCTTTTTTGAACCATCCTCGCGAAAAATTGCGTGACTTGCCGTTACTAAGGTTTTATTTTCATCGTCTACGTCTAAAATTGCATTATTAAGAATCTAAATTAATTAATTTTCGTTTTTTTCGTACCAACATCGAAAGGAACTGAGTAAACGAAGCTTTTTGGGTCGATGTAATAATGCTCGACGGCTCTTCGATACCAAACCTCATCGATTGCTTTATCGTGGAGTTGATGAAATTTCCTACAAATCAATTTATTGATTTATTAAATTCATTTTTTGATTTATTGAACTTAACGGTTCATCTTTAAGCCGCTCATCGATGTTTTGTGGAAACTCTTGCCATCTCGTTAACCCGCTTTGAGTCGCGATAAAAACGACGGTTATCCCGAATCTTTTGATCAATTCGTGCCTAAATGACAAAAAAATTGGATTAATTTTTAAAAAGGGGCTTATTTTAATTAAAAAGTCCTTTAAAAGTCGCTGGGAACAACTTACTCTTGGGCGTCTGATTTAATCTAAGAAATTAATCCTTAAATAAAGATTTTAGTTTACCTGGGTAGCAACGACATCAACATAGCTATCGGTCTTTATAAAGAAAATTAATCTGATTTATATGAATAAATCGGATTTGTTTCGAATTACTTACCCATCTGTTTGTTTATTCGTTAAGTTGATGTTGTCGTAGAACCAAAACGTGATGTTCGCATCGGTTACTAAAGAACACATCAATTTCCTATCGCCTTTAAATGAAATAATCATTAAAATCAATTTTTTAAATCTAATTTGATTCAATTTACACTCATCGGACCATTTCCAACCAGGTTTTTCAATCTCCATAAACGCTTTGTGGATTTCCTCCGTGATATTCTCAGCTTTCGATTTTCCCAGGTTACAATAATTCCTAAAAAAATTTTTTCTCATCTCTCTAATTCAATTAATTTATGATTTAATATTAACCATTCCGGATGCACCGTCCAATTATCTTTTAAACACTCCCGAACGAACGCGCTTATATTAACGAGAGGTCTCAACCGGTGGATATCAAACTCTAGGGGGCTCCCACCTTGATAAAATCCGTATTTATCAGGGAACGATAACACTAAGCTGAACGGGGTGTTATTTATGGGCATGTAATGATAGTATCGTTTCCCCATCATTATTCTTTTCTAAAAAAATAATTATTTTAATTAATTTTTTTGGTAATTAATTAATTAATTAACTTACCATGTTATCAAGGTGCATTTTCATATCGAGAATAGCCGTCCCATTAATTTGCATTGTCACCTCATTTCGTAATTTCAAAATTTCTTCACTAAAATCTCTCGGCTCCGCATCATCATTCATTATTTCAATTTCCGTTACATCAACTCGGTTATAAGCAGGTTTTAAAATACCTTGAAACTAAAAAAAATTTTTTGACTTTGACATTTATAGGTTATGTGACAGTTTTAGGTTATGTTTTTATTGTTTTGACATTTATAGGTTTTGGGTTATTTTTTTTCTACTGGTAGGGTTTTGAAGTTCGAACTTCCGTTCATATCATTCTCCACTCCGCTTCCTATTACACCACATCTTCCTTCTTCAGCTTCATCGAACTGTCCCGTGGTTTGACAATTTATGAATATATGACATAATTTACAGGAAACTGTAAATTTAATTTCTTTGACGACACTAAAAGAAGCTATTTTTAGCTTTATTATCGTATTGACTTTATTTTTTTGAGTTAAAAAACGATTTATATCGCAAATTGATGATATTTTGAGATGTGATATAAAAATAATGACGTTAATAATAAAAAAATTTCAGAAAGAAGGTGGTAAAGAAAATTAAGTTGGGTTAGGTTGTGCCAAAACGTCAAAATAAAAAGAATCGTAATGACTTTATTTTTTGGAGTTAAGAAACGATTTATATCACAAAATGAAGATAAAAGATGATATTTTGAGATGAATATAAATTAAACAGTTCAACAAATGTATTTGTTTCAAATATCAGAAATATTTTTTTTTTTACTTATAATTACAGGAAACTGTAAATTTAATTTCGCCCAACTTAATTTTCTTTAACACCTTTTTTCTCAAAATTTTTCATTATTAACGTTATTATTTTTATATCACATCTCAAAATATCATCTTTTGTCTTCATTTTGCGATATAAATCGTTTCTTAACTTCAAAAAATGAAGTCAATACGATTTTTTTAATTTTGACGTTTTCGAACATAACCCAACTTAATTTTCTTTAACACCTTTTTTCTCAAAATTTTGTATTATTAACGTTATTATTTTTATATTACATCTCAAAATANAAAGAAATTCATTTTGACAGGTGGCGTTTGAATTTAAGTGAAAATCGCGTTTTATCACCAATTTTGCGAAAAAGGGATCACCAAATTAAGATTCGGCGCTCTCAATTAACGCAAAATGAAAAGGTAAGTGAATCTAACCGATTTTTTATCGCGTAAATTTTACGATTTCAAAAAGAAACAACAACCTATTTTTTATCGTCGATCTAAAGATATTTCAAATTTATTTAAACAAAATAAGTTGTTGTTTTTAAAATTGTTTATCAACTAATAAGTAATGAAAAAATATTAATAACAAATAACATAATTTTTTTAATAAATTATTTTCGATTAATTTCGACGCTAAATAAAAGAGGGCGCTAGTATTAAAACGAAATTCATTTTGACAGGTGACGTTTGAATTTAAGTGAAAATTGCGTTTTATAACCAATTTCGCGAAAAAGGGATCACCAAATTAAGATTCGGCGCTCTCGATTATCCCAAAATGTAAAGGTAAGTGAATCTAAACGTTTTTTTATCGCGTAAATTTTACGATTTCAAAAAGGAATGACATAAGCTATTTTTTATCGTCGATCTAAAGATATTTCAAATTTATTTAAACAAAACAAGTTGTTGTTTTTAAAATCGTTTATGAAGTAATAAGTAATGAAGAAATATTTATAATTTAAATAACTTATTTTTTTTAATAAATTATTATCGATTAGTTCCGGCGTTAAATAAAAGAGGGCGTTACTATTAAAAAGAAATTCATTTTGACAGGTGGCGTTTGAATTTAAGTGAAAATCGCGTTTTATCACCAATTTTGCGAAAAAGGGATCACCAAATTAAGATTCGCCGCCCTCAATTAACCCAAAATGAAAAAGTAAGTGAATCTAAACGTTTTTTTTTATCGCGTAAAGTTTACGATTTCAAAAAGAAACAACATAACCTATTTTTTATCGTCGATCTAAAGATATTTCAAATTTATTTAAACAAAATAAGTTGTTGTTTTTAAAATCGTTTATGAACTAATAAGTAATGAAAAAATATTAATAACTTAAATAACATAATTTTTTTAATAAATCTTTTTCGATTAATTTCGACGCTAAATAAAAGAGGGCGTTAGTAGTAAAAAGAATTTTATTTTGACAGGTGGCGTTTGAATTTAAGTGAAAATCGCATTTTATCACCAATTTCGCGAAAAAGGGATCATCAAATTAAGATTCGGCGCCTCAATTAACCCACAATGAAAAGGTAAGTGAATCTAAACGTTTTTTTATCGCGTAAATTTTACGATTTCAAAAAGAAACAACATAACCTATTTTTTATCATCGATCTAAAGATATTTCAAATTAATTTAAACAAAATAAGTTGTTCTTTTTAAAATTGTTTATGAACTAATAAGTAATGAAAAAATAGTAATAACTTAAATAATATAATTTTTTAATAAATTATTTTCGATTAATTTTGACGCTAAATAAAAGAGGGCGTTAGTATTAAAAAGAAATTCATTTTGACAGGTGGCGTTTGAATTTAAGTGAAAATCGCGTTTTATCACCAATTTCGCGAAAAAGGAATCACCAAATTAAGATTCGGCGCTCTCAATTAACCCAAAATGAAAAGGTAAGTGAAGCTAAACGTTTTGGCACAACCTAACCCAACTTAATTTTCTTTAACACCTTTTTTCTCAAAATTTTTTATTATTAACGTTATTATTTTTATATCACATCTCAAAATATCATCTTTTATCTTCAATTTGCGATATAAATCGTTTCTTAATTCCAAAAAATGAAGTCAATACGATTTTTTTAATTTTGACGTTTTCGAACATAACCTAACCCAACTTAATTTTCTTTAACACCTTTTTTCTCAAAATTTTTTATTATTAACGTTATTATTTTTATATCACATCTCAAAATATCATCTTTTATCTTCAATTTGCGATATAAATCGTTTCTTAACTTCAAAAAATGAAGTCAATACGATTTTTTTAATTTTGACGTTTTCGAACATAACCTAACCTAACTTAATTTTCTTTAACACCTTCTTTCTCAATTTTTTTTATTATTAACGTTATTATTTTTATATCACATCTCAAAATATCATCTTTTATCTTCAATTTGCGACATAAATCATTTTTTAACTCCAAAAAATGAAGTCAATACGATTTTTTTAATTTTGACGTTTTCGAACATAACCCAACTTAATTTTTTTTAACACCTTTTTTCTCAATTTTTTTTTATTATTAACGTTATTATTTTTATATCACATCTCAAAATATCATCTTTTATCTTCAATTTGCAATATAAATTGTTTCTTAACTCCAAAAAATAAAGTCAATACGATAATAAAGCTAAAAATAACTTTTTTTTAGTGTCGTCAAAGAAATTAAATTTACAGTTTCCTGTAAATTACGGTATTATAACTAAAAATTTATTTAAAATTTACTTTATTTTCTAATATGTAACATTCTAACACGTTAAACTTTTCGTAATCCATCTTAAAAAACAGGATTTTTAATTTGACACTTCAGAAAATTTTTGAATACATCTATCAATAATTCATTAAGTCATTTAATAATATTAAATATTAATAAAAAATGTGAAATAATGCAATCTATTTCAACTTTTGTGTAAAACAAATATGAATTAAATAGTTCAACAAATGTATTTGTTTCAAATATCAAAAATATTCTTTTTTAGTTATAATTTACAGGAAACTGTAAATTCAATTTCTCGACGTAGTTCTCTCCAGTCTAATAATATAACCTACAATTATTGTTATGTAAAATATTTTGATAACAATAAAGTGGGTATTTGCAACTGGTTCCTGTATATCTATATTTTCGAATTTTAAATGTTTCTTAATGAGGATTGACAGTACTTCATAGCCGTCTGGTCTTGTTTTATATTATATATTATTGTTCAATCAAGTTTCGCAGATTATGATAACATCCTGTGGGTTATCTTTTAAGTAACCATAAAGGCTAGCTTTGTTCCTTACTAAGCTTCTAACGTTCCTGGTCATTACTTTCAATATGTTATCAGTTATCATTCATTGCTACTGATTGTAAACCAATCATTTGATGAGTAAGTATGTTCATTCGTGATACGGAAGGTTTTATTATTAGCTTGGGTATTACCACGGGACAGAAATATCGATGTTTTTGGAGCACAAAATACAGGAACTACAACTCGCTTGCTGCATACATTGATTTTTGAGGTTTAGTTTTAGGTTATGTTTTTACTGTTTTGACATTTATAGGTTATGTGACAGTTTTAGGTTATGAGACAGTTTTAGGTTATGAGACAGTTTTAGGTTATATTTACTTACAACGGGTCTTAAATCGGGATGAATCAAAATATACCCATTATTAGTGACTAAAAAAGCGTATCCATTTACGCCAATCTAAAAATATTAATTAATTTGTTAATAAATAATTAAATAATGAATTAATTTAATTACTCGGTGATGCTTGATGAGTTTCCGAATGTACTCGATTGGGACATCGGTTCCGGCTACTCCCAATAAATTAGCTACGCGCGTCTGAAACATAATTAACAATAATTAGTCGATTTCGAATGAATTGATTTAAATCTAATTCGATTTTAAACAATGAAAATACGCTAATTCGAATCTAAAAGTAATCTAAGTGTTAATCTAGCTCTATTTTAGCACCTCCAATATGCACTCACGGGTTCTAATTAACCAACACCCTGTAGAATAAATTAAAACAAAGATACGAAATACTTTCTAATTATATTTTTCTCTCTAAAATATTTATTTTCTATGTAAAATCATCTAAAATATATTCTATTGTTCGCCCATTTTTAACGTTAGCACTAATTTTCGGTTACTTCTCGTAGAGTTTCATCAAATCCTTTATTATTTTCGTTACCTCTTTAGTTACCGTTATCCATACAGCTTCGTTTATTTGTATTTGTTCTGTAATGTTCTGTAGAAACACAATCGTCAAAACACAATCATTTCCTTGTCTTTAAATAAATTAAAATGTTCCAATTTCCATTGATCATAACAAAAAACAATGATACTTACTGCGTTCGGTCGTAAATCGTAAACCGGCAAAGAAACCGAAGTCATCAGATGATATTTTTGCAACTCCCCATAATTATCTTGTTTCTAATTAAAAGAAATTATTAATTAATTATAATAATATAGAAATTTATATTTTGACATTTGACACATTTTTAACTTCACGTCGGTAATGTCAAAATATTGCCAACCTAATTTAACAAAAATAATTTTTTAATTTAATTTTTAATAATAATGAAATATTTTTTTGATTCGACATCAATTAGTTAAATAAATAATCAAAAATTAAAAAGAATTCTAAAAATATATTAAATTTTTTTGAGTTTAACAAAGAAATCACCACACTTTTTCAATTGACATTTTTTTGACGTTTCTTTAAAAACATTTTATTTAACCCACTTAATTTTAGAAATAAAATTAAAACGAAATTTGCGTCATAAAAGTTCGTTTTAGTCACGTTTTACGTTATTAAAAAAAGGAATCAAATAGTAATCGTGGTTTTAAATTACGTTAAAATATTTGACATAACGAGAAGTTAGTTATAAACGTACTTTTTCCAACAGATGGCGCTATCTCCTATACATCGTTTCATTAAAAAAAATGTATTTAGCTCATTTTGCGTTAAAAATAAAACTAAAACTAGAAATTTTAGGGTTATGCCGTGCGTCTTTGACTTTTTGTGGCTGTTTCAAGCGAAGAAAATCTTTGAGAATGCACTAAGTGAGTAAAATAAGCTTTTTTTTAATGAAATGTCATTTGGAAAAGTGAGGTTCGGTTGAATTGGAAAAGTGAGGTTGGGATAAACAAAAATAACACATTTTCCAGCACAATTTTAAACAAACACGGCCGTTTTAGAAGACATCGGCCGCCCCCCGAATACACGAAATGTTCATTCTCGCAAATACGAGTAGAAAGGTTTTCAATGTTTTAGCAGCCGATGTCTTCGAAAACGGCCGTGTTGGTTTAAAATTGTGCTAGAAAATGAGGTTGAAAACTATTATGATGTTAAAACTATCAATTAATTATAATAATATAAAAATTTATATTTTGTCATTTGACACATTTTAACTTCACACCGGATGTCAAAAATTAATTAATAAAAATAATTTTTTAATTTAATTTTTGATCCTAATGAACCACTTTTTTGATTTAATAACAATTAATAAAATAAACAATCAAAAATTAAAAAGGATTCTAAAAATACACTTAAAATAAGTTTAAAATTTTTTTTCAACTTCACGTTAATTACGCCATTTTAATTTGTTGCTAACCTAACACCAAAACAAAACCTCAAAACGTTTTTTTTTGGGCGATTTAAACTAATAATTGCACTTTTAAGGTAATTTTTTTAATTAATTCTTTAGTTCTGATAAAGAAAAAGTGATATTAACGAGTTTACCAAAAAATTTATCGGTAGGAATTAATTTATAACAAAAATCAAATTGATCCAAATTTTTAGGTTAATTTTTAATTAAATCGATTTTTAACATTTTCCAGCTGCAACGACGTCTTCGTTGGTGATAATTCGAAAATTGAAAAGGAAATTCTTTAAATTTAATTACGATGCAACCTCTAATAAGGTAACTTAACCTCACTTAATCAAATTCGATTCCAACACATAAATAAGTTACATTTTTACCTTTTTTTGTTGATGCACATACAATTTATCCTTCTCATCCGACTTTAACAACGTCCGGGTACGAAATTGTTCCCTTTGCAAATTTTTTTCTCGAGTCACCCACAACCAATTCGTCAATTTGGGATCAGTTACATCCGCATAAACGGGGGACCAAGTTGGTACGGGGCGATGCTTAGGATTTAAAACCATAGGGCGTGCCATAACCGGAATATATTGCAACACCTAATGATAAATAACAAATTAAAAAATGAAATAATCCGATTTTACCCAACTTACTTCCTCTCTAACTTCAGCATAAGTACTTAAATGCACGAAATAACCCCGATTAGCACACGCCATCCATTTAACCTCTCGAACATCAGAAACTTCCCTCCCAATCAAATAAGTAAAAACTCTCACATGAATAAACGGCAAATTATCCCAATTATATTTCTCAAAAATTTCTTTATAATTGTATTGAACACCATCAGTGACTAACATAATCGCCTGATTACACATTGCCCCTAAAAGAAAACGAAATTAATCAAAAATATTTAATTAAATCAATTAAAATCTCACCGATTTGATTTTCCCGATACTTTTGTAACAACTCAAACGCCGTGTTTAAAGCCAACGAAAAATTGGCGATTTGTTCCGTTTTAAACCCGGTCATACTCTCTTTAAGCACTCGAACGTTGGCTAAATTAGCTTGGACGAGGGAGTCGTTGAAGCACTCAACGGTGGCTTCCGTGGTGTTACTAAACGTGTAGATGTTAACGAAATCGTTATTTCCTAGCGTATCGAGAATGTTATTGACGACGTGTCGTGCTATTTCGCGTCGCATCCCCGTCATTGAACCCGAACGATCCACCAGGATTATAATGTCTTTTGGGGATGTCGCCGCGTCGATGAACCAAGAACGAGTGCGGCAATCGAAGAGATCGATTGGATCTTGAGACCAAATCATTGCTAAAAAAAGTATTAATACGTTTTAAAAAGGTTATATTAATGTTTTTCTTAAACTAACCTAACTTTTATAAGTGACATTTTATTTTGACGTTTTAAAAAAAATTTTTTTTTTAAGTTTTCGCCCTGCCGTTACCATGGTGTAATTAATTTTAGTTTAATTAAATTAAAATAAAATTTACGGCTAATAATTATGACGAAATCATTACTAAATAATGTATTAATACGTTTTAAAACGTTATTTTAATATTTTTCTTCGCCTAACCTAACTTTTATAAGTAAGATATTTGACATGACGAGAAGTTAGTTACAAACGTACTTTTTCCAACAGATGGCGCTATCTCCTAAGCGTCTTTTTCAAGTGACATTTTCTGACGTTTCATTAAAATAAAATGAATTTAGTTCATTTTGCGTTAGAAATAAAACTAAAACTAGTCAAAGACACACGGCATAACCTCAAAATTTCTAGTTTTAGTTTTATTTCTTATTCAATGGGCAGTAAGGATTGTGAAAAATGTCACTTAAAAAAATGAGATCTTGTGTAG
The DNA here is from genome assembly GCF_000648695.1 of Onthophagus taurus. Lineage (NCBI taxonomy): Eukaryota > Metazoa > Arthropoda > Insecta > Coleoptera > Scarabaeidae > Onthophagus > Onthophagus taurus. The sequence goes on from NW_019280672.1 coordinate 89,891, forward strand.
ATGGATATTTCGTATCTTGTGGGCGTTTATTTTTTGTGGATGTCTTAAGCGAAATGGCTTCCTATGTAATAATCGGTGATATGAAAGAAAATCTTCGAGGATGCACTAAGTGAGTAAAACAAACTTTTTTTAATGAAACGTCAAAAAATGTCACTTGGAAAAGTGAGGTTGGGACGAACTGATAGATGAACAAAAATAACATAATTTTAAACTAACACGAAAACACGAAATGTTTATCTAACTCTAGGTTTTCAATGTTTTAGCGCCCGGGGGCGGCCGATGTCTTCGAAAACGGCCGTGTTGGTTTAAAGCTGTGCTACAAAATGATGATTTCTAATCTCTTTCGCAACACAACCTAACCTCACTTTTTCAAATGACACTTATTATGACGTTTATTTACTCACTTAGTAAATAAACGTTTTAAAAAGGTTATATTAATGTTTTTCTTAAACTAACCTAACTTTTATAAGTCACATTTTATTTTGACGTTTAAAAAAAAATTTTTTTTTATTAAGTTTTCTCCCTGCCGTTACCATGGTGTAATTAATTTTAGTTTAATTAAATTAATAGTTATTTATTGTGTAAGTGTTTTAGAGCAGCATTTTATTCACGCAAGAATGACATTTAAGCTATAAAAATGACAAACTATAAATCTGATGCTTTTAATTTAAAAATGACATGTGACACTAAGCATAAAATGAGCCATTTCCAACTTCACATTAGACATTTAAACCTTCGAAATGACATTTAGAGAATGACATATAACATTTCTTACTTGACACACGACAATTAAGCTATAAAAGTGACATTTCGAACTTGACATGATACTCAAGCCATAAAAATGATATTTCTAATTAAAATATGACATTTTTAACTTGGTATGTGACAATTAAACTATGAAAATGGCGTTTCTACTTTAAAAATGACATATCCACTTGACATGTGACACTTAAGCCATAAAAGTGACATTTCTTATTTCAAACTCACATTTCTAGTGTAAGAAGAGACATCTTAAGAATAAAAGGAGACAATTCCTACTTAACGTTAGACGTTTAAACCTTAGAAGTGACATTTATAGCTTGATATATGACTTCTTATTTGACACACGACAATTAAACTATAAAAATAACATTTCCAACTTGACATATGACACTCAAACCGTAAAAGTGATTAAAAAATGTGATGAAAATGAAAAAAAATTTTCTTAAGTGAATAAAATGCATCTAAAACGCACATGCAATCCATAATCACACTCATTTAGAATCAGAATCGCCAAAATTTCATCTGATGTCATCAAAAAATGATTTGACATTTCACTCTGACAGCGGCTGTCACCTCAAAAATCATTGCAATTAACTAAAAAACCATTAGGAGGTATTGCTATTTATTTTCGATTGTTTATCAACTCCATTTGTAACATATTTGTAAAAGTGTGAAAGTTGTAAAGGTTGTTGTATTCCACTAGTGGATAAAGTGGTACTTTATACGGTTCATAAGTGTGGATAAAACTCTTTAATCTCTTTCTCAACACAACCTAACCCAGCGTTGCCAACTCAAAATATGTCTAGGAGGTAGATACGATTCTAAAAGTTGGTAGTTTCCAATTAATCACACTATAGAAAGTAGTAGTTTCACTACTTTTAGACGTCACTAGAGCAGAGAAATTTAAGTTGCATAATTTTACTGTTTGTAATATTAGATAACTATAAATATATCTAAATTTTGTTTCATTTTATGTAAAAATAATTAGTTTTATTTAATTATTCACTTTAAAATAGGGAATTTATATATTAATTTAAGTTGATTTGCCTACTCAAGGATCTTGCAGTTTTTCAGAATAAAATTAAGAAAAAAGTAAATGTAAATTCTTTAAAAGAATACATGCTTTGATTAAATAATTTATAGTGGTCTTTAGTAGGTTGTTTTTGTAAGTTGATAAATCGTTTTGTATGTAGCAGTCCTTGCAATGTATCAGTGGACAATTTGTTTCTATTGCAAGTTTTTAATAAATTAACGACAGTAAACAGTCTTTCCACATTTGCTGCTGTGTGGAAGTGCAAGTAATTTCCTCACAAATTGGCTTAAAGGATACGTTTGTGTATCATCGCCTTTTTTCATTAGACAAATATCATGCCAGAAGTCTTCAACTCTAATATTTTTCTCAATTGTAAGAGGAAGAGTTGTGTTTCTTAATAGTAAATAACAAAATGACAGCTTTTGTTAAGTTAAGTCGGTAGAGACTGCAGAAACCTGTAACTTACTTTATTATCTACAATGCTACTAGATTCGCTTATCATAAAAGGGTAAAAACACAGCAAATGGTAAAAAAAAGGTATTAAAATTTTTCTTTTTTTAAAGATCTTAAAAAGTTGGTAGATATTTCTTACCGATCTACCGAAAAGTTAGTAGAGTTGGCAACACTGACCGAACCTCACTTTTTCAAATGACATTTTTTTGACGTTCATTTAACTCACTTGGTTTTGGAAATAAAACTAAAACGAAATTTGCGTCATAGAAGTTCGTTTTAGTCACGTTTTACGTTATTAAAAAAAGAAATCAAATAGTAATTCGCGATTTTCAATTACGTTAAAAATTATTATATATAATCAAAGGTTAAAATATTTGACATGACGAGAAGTTAGTACTTTTTCCAACAGATGGCGCTATCTTCTATGCGTCTTTTTCAAGTGACATTTTCTGACGTTTCATTAAAATAAAATGAATTTAGTTCACTTTGCGTTAGAAATAAAACTAAAAAGCGTCTTTGACGCACGGCATAACCCGAAAATTTCTAGTTTTAGTGTTATTTCTTATTCAATCGGCAGTAATGATTTTAAAAAATGTCACTTGAAAAAGTAAGATTTTGTGTAGATGGATATTTCGTGTCTTGTGGCTGTTTCAAGCGAGGTGACTTCCTATAAATCGGTAATATGAAAGAAAATCTTCGAGGATGCACTAAGTGAGTAAAACAAAGTTTTTTTAATGAAACGTCAAGAAATGTCACTTGGAAAAGTGAGGTTGGGAGGAATTGATAGATGAACAAAAATAACACAATTTTAAACTTACACGGCCGTTTTCGAAGACATCGGCCGCCCTCGAAAACACGAAATGTTTATCTAACTCTAGGTTTTCAATGTTTTAGCGCCCGGGGGCGGCCGATGTCTTCGAAAACGGCCGTGTTGGTTTAAAGCTGTGCTAAAAAATGATGATTTCTAACCTTTATCTCAACACAACCTAACCTCACTTTTTCAAATGACATTTTTTGACGTTTCTTTAAAATTTATTTAACTCACTTGGTTTTAGAAATAAAACTAAAACGAAATTTGCGTCATAGAAGTTCGTTTTAGTCACGTTTTACGTTATTAAAAAAAGAAATCAAATAGTAATTCGCGATTTTCAATTACGTTAAAATCTTTGATTATATATAATCAAAGGTTAAAATATTTGACATGACGAGAAGTTACTACTTTTTCCAACAGATGGCGCTATCTTCTATGCGTCTTTTTCAAGTGACATTTTCTGACGTTTCATTAAAATAAAATGAATTTAGTTCATTTCGCGTTAGAAATAAAACTAAAAAGCGTCTTTGACGCACGGCATAACCTCAAAATTTCTAGTTTTAGTTTTATTTCTTATTCAATCGGCAGTAATGATTTTAAAAAATGTCACTAGAAAAAGTAAGATCTTGTGTAGATGGATATTTCGCGTCTTGTGGTTGTTTCAAGCGAGATGACTTCCTATAAATTGGTAATATGAAAGAAAATCTTCGAGGATGCACTAAGTGAGTAAAACAAACCTTTTTTAATGAAACGTCAAAAATGTCACTTGGAAAAGTGAGGTTGGGACGAATTGATAGATGAACAAAAATAACACAATTTTAAACTAACACGGCAGTTTTCGAAGACATCGGCCGCCCTCGAAAACACGAAATTTATCTAACTCTAGGTTTTCAATGTTTTAGCGCCCGGGGGCGGCCGATGTCTTCGAAAACGGTCGTGTTGGTTTAAAGCTGTGCTAAAAAATGATGATTTCTAACCTTTATCTCAACACAACCTAACCTCACTTTTTCAAATGACATTTTTTGACGTTTCTTTAAAATTTATTTAACTCACTTGGTTTTAGAAATAAAACTAAAACGAAATTTGCGCCATACAAGTTCGTTTTAGTCACGTTTTACGTTATTAAAACGAAAAATCAAATAGTAATTCGTAATTTTCGTCTTTTTAAATTACTCTAAGATATTTGACATGACGCGAAGTTAGTTACAAACGTACTTTTTCCAACAGATGGCGCTATCTTTAAGCGTCTTTTTCAAGTGACATTTTTTGACGTTTTATTAAAAAAAATTTTTTAGTTCATTTTGCGTTAGAAATAAAACTAAAACTAGAAATTTTTAGGGTATGCCGTGCGTTTTTGACCCGAAAATTTCTAGTTTTAGTTTTATTTCTTATTTCATCTCCGGAAAAGTAGCGACTAAAATAATTTTGTGTTTAAAAGTTTTCAACCTGCCGTTACCATGGTGATTCATGATGATATCAATAAAGTGTCATTTTGAAAAAAAATTGCATCAAAATAAAGTTTAATTAAATTAAAATAAAATTTAACCTGGAAATTGTCTCATAAACCCAGTTGAGCTTCCAAAATATTGCCAAGACAACGTTGGGTCTCTTTCGTAGTTATCTCTAAACGTATCGTCGAGTTGTTCGGACCATTTAATTCCTTTAATAACTTCCGGTGCTAAAAAAATTTTTAAATTAACTTAAAATCGTATCTTTTTGTTGCAGATTTACATCGTTCGAAGACGTTGATTGGGACGTGAACGGCGCTATGATTAGTATTAACCGGGATGTTATAAAAATGAACGTTTGGTGTTAAAGGTAAGGTTCTTTTAGATTCCGTCGGCGTTTTTTGGCTCGCCATTGGGCCTAATTCGTCATCGGTTACGATATTTTCTTCGTTATCAAAATTATCCTCATCTTCATTTCCGTTCGGTTGGTCTTGATCGATTTCGGAGTCTCCATTGTCTTGTTGATAACCTTCTTCCTCCTCTAAAAATCGTTTTTCGCGGAAATTCTCGTAATCGTGTCTTTCTAGTGTTGAATTTTGCATAGTTAAATTTGTTTTGATTGAGTTTGAGAGGTTTTTTGCGTTGTAAAAGTCGTAAGATGGGTCAACGTGGTCTTTTTGAACTTTGGCTAATTGTTCGGAAATATCGACAACACGCTAAAATATTAAAATTAAGTTAAATTTGGAGATAAAGTTGTTTATAAATTTAACCTTAACAGCGTCTACTTTTTTTTGTAAAAAATTTCCGATTACTTCTGCAATATCTTTTAGCAACATATCCCCGTGTTCTTCGATGATTGTTAACTTTTTAAAGCTCTCCATCGCTTGATGCCTCCTTGTTACTAAATCACCAAAGTGCCAAAGTTCCCCCCCTAATTTCTCGGACCAATTTCGAACACTAACAAATTTATGATAAATAATAATCAAATAAAATTAGTTTAATCTTACTATTTTAACGGTGGTCCCTCCGGTTTTTGTTGATTACTATCCAAACTATGAATTAATTTCAAATACGCGAATATTAACAGAAAGAAGACGTTGTATTTCATGTTTTCGAGTTCTAAGTGGTGTTTTTGCGGATCAATCTCGTTTTGGACTAAACTCGATCAATATTTGACCGAGTTCTGGTTTGTCGAAGCCTTGAACATGCGCGTGTCGGTTCTAACAAAAACATATTAATCTATGTGCAGTTTTTAGTTTAAATATTTATATTACAATAAAAAATGAATAAAAATAAATAGAGGTTGAAATCTGGATTGTTTAAAAGTTATCTTCTCACGAAACGTGATCATTTACATTATATTAATGTATTTGTATTACTTTTTTAAATAATAAATATATTATAAAATGAAACGCTGTGTTATTTAGTATAGTTAGATTTAGAAACATTTATTTTAAAGTTAAAGCGACATCTTTGTTTTGGATTTGTATCGATTCCGCTATTAAATTATAGAGGTCGCTTTTAGTAATAAACTGTTAGAAATTGTAAGCCGAGGTCCTAGAGTATAAGCTATTATGAAGTTACTAATTGAGGTTGTCTAATCGAGGCATTTCGATGTAGAGAGTTGTCTAGACTGTAAGCTGCTAAGAAGTAAAAAAGATGTGGTTGAGGATCTACAATTTAAGCTGTTATAGACTTATGTTAGAGCAGAGGTCAATCTGTTGAGAAGTTAATACTTCAGTATTTTTTCCTATATTCTATTTATAACAATTATTATATGTATTATTTCCTTGTTATTAACAATTTCGCGTCTATAGGTTGGCTTCTTTGTCATTTGCTTATCCTTACAAATTTTTTAATTGACAGTTTCAGTCGATTTAGTTCTTCTTCTACTTCGTTGTGGGCAAATCAGTAAGTAGAGTTGTTTGTATGATTTGTTGTTGAAAGTAAGTACAATTAAGTCGTGGTAAGTCAGAAATATCAGAGAAGAATTTTTTATTTAAATTCATACTCTAATTCATCCTTGAACCATACTTTTGAATCACTCTGTATAAGTATTAAAATAAAGATGTTTAATTTAGCGAACAATTGAAAATAGTTTGCATTAATTTTATTGCTTATTATCCTAGTATAATATAATGAAAGTAATAATATAAATAATATTTATTACTAATTAAAGCGAATCTTTATTTTAATACTTCTTCGATTACTTCCGAGACTGAATAAAAGAGGTCGTTAGTATTAAAAATAATTTCATTTTGACAGGTGACGTTTGAATTTAAGTGAAAATTGCATTTTATCACCAATTTTCCGAGAAAAGGATCATCAAATTAAGATTCGTCGCCCTCAATTAACCAAAAATGAAAAGGTAAGTGAATCTAAACTTTTTTTTATCGCGTAAAGTTGACGATTTTAAAAAGAAACAACATAACCTATTTTTTATCGTCGATCTAAAGATATTTCAAATTTATTTAAACAAAATAAGGTGTTGTTTTTAAAATCGTATGAACTAAGAAATAATGAAAAAATAGTAATAACTTAAATAACATAATTTTTTTAATAAATTATTTTCGATTAATTTCGACGCTAAATAAAAGAGGGCGTTAGTATTAAAAAGAAATTCATTTTGACAGGTGGCGTTTGAATTTAAGTGAAAATCGTGATTTATCACACATTTCGCGAAAAAGGGATCACCAAATTAAGATTCGGCGCTCTCGATTATCTCAAAATGAAAAGGTAAGTGAATCTAAACGTTTTTTTATCGCATAAAGTTGACGATTTCAAAAAGAAACAACATAACCTATTTTTTATCATCGATCTAAAGATATTTCAAATTAATTTAAACAAAATAAGTTGTTGTTTTTAAAATCGTTTATGAACTAATAAGTAATGAAAAAATATTAATAATTTAATTAACTTAATTTTTTAATAAATTATTATCGATTAGTTCGGACGTTAAATAAAAGAGGGCGTTAGTATTAAAAAGAAATTCGTTTTGACAGGTGGCGTTTGAATTTAAGTGAAAATCGCGTTTTAACACCAATTTCGCGAAAAAGAGATCACCAAATTAAGATTCGGAGCTCTCAATTAACCCAAAATGAAAAGGTAAGTGAATCTAAACCTTTTTTTATCGCGTAAATTTTACGATTTCAAAAAGAAACAATATAACCTATTTTTTATCGTCGATTTAAAGATATTTCAAATTTATTTAAACAAAATAAGTTGTTGTTTTTAAAATCGTTAATAAGTAATGAAAAAATATTAATAATTTAAATAACTTAATTTTTTTAATAATTTATTATTGATTAGTTCGGACGTTAAATAAAAGAGGGCGCTAGTATTAAAAAGAAATTCGTTTTGACAGGTGGTGTTTGAATTTAAGTGAAAATCGCGTTTTATCAAAAATTTCGCGAAAAAGGGATCACCAAATTAAGATTCGCCGCCCTCAATTAACCCAAAATGAAAAAGTAAGTGAATCCAAACGTTTTTTTATCGCGTAAATTTTACGATTTCAAAAAGAAACAACATAACCTATTTTTTATCGTCGATCTAAAGATATTTCAAATTTATTTAAACAAAATAACTTGTTGTTTTTAAAATCGTTTATCAACTAATAAGTAATGAAAAAATATTAATAACTTAAGTAACATAATTTTTTTAATAAATCATTTTCGATTAGTTCGGACGTTAAATAAAAGAGGGCGTTAGTATTAAAAAGAAATTCATTTTGACAGGTGGCGTTTGAATTTAAGTGAAAATCGCGTTTTATCACCAATTTCGCGAAAAAGGGATCATCAAATTAAGATTCGCCGCCCTCGATTAACCCAAAATGAAAAAGTAAGTGAATCCAAACGTTTTTTTATCGCGTAAATTTTACGATTTCAAAAAGAAACAACATAACCTATTTTTTATTGTCGATCTAAAGATATTTCAAATTTATTAAAACAAAATAAGTTGTTGCTTGTAAAATCGTTTATGAACTAATAAGTAATGAAAAAATATTAATAATTTAAATAACTTAATTTTTTTAATAAATCATTTTCGATTAATTTCGACGCTAAATAAAAGAGGGCGCTAGTATTAAAAAGAAATTCATTTTGACAGGTGGCGTTTGAGTTTAAGTGAAAATCGCGTTTTATCACCAATTTCGCGAAAAAGGGATCAACAAATTAAGATTCGGCGCTCTCAATTAACCCAAAATGAAAAGGTAAGTGAATCTAAATGGTTCTTTTATCGCGTAAAGTTTACGATTTCAATAACTAACAACATAACCTATTTTTATTTTTTATCGTCGATTTAATGATATTTCAAATTTATTTAAACAAAATAAGTTGTCGTTTTTAAAATCGTTTATGAACTAATCTAATAAGTGATGAAAAAGTAGTAATACATACACAAATAAAATTTTTTTAAATTATCGATTAATTTTGACGCAAAATAAGAGATGTCGCTAGTATTAAAATAATTTGTTTTTGACAGATGACGTTTGAGTTGAAATGAAAATTGTGTTTTCGCCAATTTCCCGAGGAAAGGATCATCAAATTAAGATTCGGCGCCTTCATTTGACCCACAACGAAAAGGTAGGTGAATTTAAATGTTTTTATTAATCGCGTAAAGGTTAGGATTTGAACAAGAAACAACATAACCTATTTTTTATTATCGATCCAACTGATATTTCAAATTTATTTCAACAAAATAACAAGTCATCGTTTTAAAAATCGTTTAAAAACTAATAAGTGACAAAAAGGTAGTAGCAGTAGTAGTAAAATAATAATAAAAAAAAAGAGAAAGAAATATCGACACGGGATTAATTAAACAAATAGAAAAAAGTACAAGTTTGAATTTATGTACAACCGTCCTGGTTTATTTTTTTTATTAATTTTTTTTGTTTCTTATCATCTACACCTTTCTTTCCTCGCACTTTTACGATTCTTCCACTCGGTTCTCACTTAAAACCTAAATTTTACGGCGACGGCAGAACGCCCGCGAAATTTTCAACCAATTTTTTTATTTATAATATTTATAATATTCACATGTCCACGCTTTTTTATTTAAATCTTCGCCCTACGCTTATTAATATATGTATAGATATACAGGTATGTATGTATATAAAAAATACACGTCGAAAATAATGTACAATGGGTGAAGAAGGATTTTTTTCCACTAGTTTTTGGACGTGCGCGCCTCTCTCAAAGAGTACCTCAAAGAATTCTTTAAAAAATTCCTCAAATACTTCCTTAAAGAGCGTAAATTAACCCTAATTTTATTTATAATATATAAAAAAAGAATTATTATTAATTTTTTTTTGGGTTTTTAACGTACGATTTTAAACTATTTACAGATTATTTAATTAAAAAATGAAGTCAAAAAAAAATCACGTTATTTTAGGTTAATCCTCGTCGGATAATTGTTCGTATTTTGAATCTAACAGCGGTTCCGGCTCATTTCTGTTCCCATCCATCGCGTAAGAATAACTGGGTTGTACTTGCACGACACTTCCGGGCGCGTTATTATCACCGTCGTGTTTTTCCTCATCAATAACCATATCACCAGGACTATCACTCCGATCTTTATCCTGTCCATCCTTTTTATTATCATCCTCGGTCCTCATCACCTCAACAATCCGATTTTTAACGTAATCAAACGCCGAGAGATGCGATTGAGGTTGTTGTTGTTGTTGTTGTTGCTGTTGGGTTTGATATCTCCGATAATTTTGTTCTGGCCAATGATTCGCTTCCGGCGGCGAAATCGGTTCGACTCCGTGATATTTCTGCGGTTGTTGTTGTTGTTGTGCTATCCTTATAATTTGTCGCTCGTCTTGTTGCGGGGTCCCCGATCGTTTATCCTCTTTGTGTTGCATCCTCCGATTCCACTCGTTTACTTTATCTTGGTGGTGATAGTAATGCTGGCGAGTATTAAAATCGTGGCTAATCACGGAATCCGTCAATTCTTTAACGGTCATATTTTTGTTGACGATCGTGTTGTCGCCGTCTAAATCGACGGAAATCACCGAGGATGGCCGCTCGCCGTTGTTGTCGATGACCGGTTGGGGTTGCTCGCGGTGGAAACTTTGAAAAAGACGATCCCCCGCGCGTTGGGGTTCGCGGCTATTCGTAACCACTTCTCTTCCACCTTCCGATTGATTTATTTGGTGTGTTATGATCGCGTCGATTAAACTAGCCGCTGTTAATGTTGATTCGTTTCGATTTACTTGTTGTGGTTGGAGTTGTTGGGGTCTTGGTTGTTGGTGGTAAACTCTAAATTCAAAAATTTTATTCATTTAAAAAAAATATAAACAAATCTTAACTTTTAAACAATAAATGTGCGTTAAAAAGTGTCACTATTGTTTCTTTTTTTTTAGTAATTAGCCTACTGCCTCGGCTTCTTAATAATTAAGATGCATTAAAACAAGTTTTTTTTTAATATTTGATCAGCTACCTGCAAAAAAGGGCATTTTCTTATTTGAAAACACCCTGTATCTTTCTGTATATCACTGTCTGAGGCTCAAAATTCGAGTCTCAGACAGTGATATCATTTTTCCTCTATCTCTTATAGAAAACGTCCAATTTGGTCCACCTGTATATCGGATGAATTCAGAAAAAAATCTCTATCCAATGATACAAAAAATAATATACCGAGCAATTTGAAAAGCAAAAATATTTGTACCATGAAACATAGTATTCATCAAACAATTTCATTTGATACCTCGTTTATGAAAATCGAAGTGTAAATGATAGAGTTACAGCGTGGGGCGTTCTTGTATTACACAATGTATATACAGGGTGTTTTTTCTGCTAAAATCACAATTAAAATAAATCTCTATTTAATGACGCAAAAAATAATATAGCCAGCAATTTGAAAAACAAAAATATTTGTACCATAAAACATAGTATTCATCAAACCATTTCATTTGATACCTGATTCATGAAAATTGAAGTGTAAATGACAGAGTTACAGCTTAGGGCGTTTTTTATGTGACACCTGTATATCTTAAACATATTAATTAATTAACAAATAATATTGTTGAATTAATAAATTAGCAACATGAATGGTGTTGAGGTTGTTATTTAATTAATGTTGTTGATGTTAATTAATTGAAATTGTTGAGGTTAATTAATAGCAACCTCAACAAGAGTAATTAATTTATATCTTAAAAATATTAATTAATTAACAAATAATATTGTTGAGGTTGCTATTAATTAACAACTTCAACAATCTCAAGTAATTAACAACCTCCTCAACATTAATTAATAAATTAGCAACATTAATGGTGTTGAGGTTGTTCTTTAATTCTTGATATTGTTATTTAATTTATAGAAATTATAAAATAATTGATGTTGATGAGGTTGTTAACTGTTGATGTTGGGGTTGCTGATTAATTGAGATTGTAGAGGTTATTAATTATTAACAGCAATAACAACATTAATTCATTTATAATTTTTTAAAATTAATGAACAACTTCAACATTTATTAACTAAAAATGATGTGGGGTTGTTAATTAATTAAGGTTGTTAATTAATAGCAATCTCAATTAATAGCATGTTGGTACTATTAACCAACAATGTTAATGTTGTTGAGGTTGCCATTTAATTAATGTTGTTGAGATTGTTAATTATTGATGTTTTTGGGGTTGTTAAGTAATCGATGTTGGTAATTAATTGAGATTGTTGAGGTTGCTATTAATAATTAACAACCTCACAAAAAATTAATTAATTCATAATTACTAAAAATTAATTAATAAACAACTTAAACAATATTAATTAACTAACAATGTTGAGGTTGCTATTTAATTAATGTTGTTGAGATTGTTAATTATTGATGTTGTTGGGGTTGTTAATTAATCGATGTTGTTAATTAATTGAGATTGTTGAGGTTGCTATTAATAATTATTAACAACATCAACAATATTAATTAATTCATAATTACTAAAAATTAATTAATAAACAACTTTAACAATATTACTTAATGAACAATATCAACGTTGTTGGGGTTGTTAATTAATAGCAACCTCAACAATCTCAATTAATTAACAATTTAACACCCTCAACAACATTAATTTACTATTAACTAGCAGTGTTAATGTTGTTGAGGTTGCTACTTAATTAATTTTGTTGAGTTTGTTAATTATTGATGTTGTTGGGGTTGTTAAGTAATCGATGTTGTTAATTAATTGAGATTGCTATTAATAATTAACAACCTCAACAATATTAATTAATTCATAATTACTAAAAATTAATTAAAAAACAACTTTATCAATATTAATTAATGAACAATATTAATGTTGTTGGGGTTGTTAATTAATAGCAACCTCAACAATCTCAATTAATTAACAGCATCAATATTTAACACTCTCAACAACATTAATTTACTATTAACTAACAGTGTTAATGTTGTTGAGCTTGCTACTTAATTAATTTTGTTGAGTTTGTTAATTATTGATGTTGTTGGGGTTGTTAAGTAATCGATGTTGTTAATTAATTGAGATTGCTATTAATAATTAACAACCTCAATAATATTAATTAATTCATAATTACTAAAAATTAATTAATAAACAACTTTAACAATATTAATTAACTAACAATGTTGATGTTGTTGAGGTTGCTGTTTAATTAATTTTGTTGAGTTTGTTAATTATTGATGTTGTTAGGGTTGTTAATTAATCGATGTTGTTAATTAATTGAGATTATTGAGGTTGCTATTAATAATTAACAACCTCAACAATATTAATTAATTCATAATTACTAAAAATTAATTAATAAATAACTTTAACAACATTAATTAACTAACAATGTTGATGTTGTTGAGGTTGCTATTTAATTAATGTTGTGGAGATTGTTAATTATTGATGTTGTTAGGGTTGTTAAGTAATCGATGTTGTTAATTAATTGAGATTATTGAGGTTGTTCATTATTAATAGCAACCTCAACAACATTAATTAATTAATAACTTCAACATTAATTGGTTAACAACTTCCACAACATCAATTAAATAACAATATTAATGTTGGTTGTCAATTAATTGAGGTTGTTAATTAATAGCAACCTTAACAATATTAAGTAATTTATTAATTAAGAAAAATAATTAATTCACCTTCAACAACATTAATTAACTAACAATATTAAAGGTGTTGGGTTTGTTCATTATTTGATGTTGTTAATTGAGATTGTTGAAGTTGTTAATTATTAATAGCAACCTCAACAATATTATTTAAGTCATAACTATTAAAAATTAATTAATAATCAGCTTTAACAACATTAATTAACTAACAATATTAAAGTTGTTGGGTTTGTTCATTATTTGATGTCGTTAATTGAGATTGTTGAGGTTACTATTAATAATTAATAACCTCAACAATATTAATTAATTCATAATTACTAAAAATTAATTAATAAATAACTTTAATAACATTAATTAACTAACAATGTTGATGTTGTTGAGGTTGCTATTTAATTAATGTTGTTGAGATTGTTAATTATTGATGTTGTTAGGGTTGTTAATTAATCGATCTTGTTAATTAATTGGGATTATTGAGGTTGTTTATTATTAATAGCAACCTCAACAACATTAATTAATTAATAACCTCAACATTAATTGGTTAACAACTTCCACAACATCAATTAAGTAACAATATTAATGTTATTGAGGTTGTCAATTAATTGAGGTTGTTAATTAATAGCAACTTTAGCAATATTAAGTAATTTATGAATTAAGAAAAATAATTAATTCACCTTCAACAACATTAATTAACTAACAATATTAAAGTTGTTGGGTTTGTTCATTATTTGATGTTGTTAATTATTAATAGCAACCTCAACAATATTAATTAAGTCATAATTACTAAAAATTAATTAATAATCAACTTTAATGACATTAATTAACTAACAATATTAAAGTTGTTGGGTTTGTTCATTATTTGATGTTGTTAGTTGAGATTGTTGAGGTTACTATTAATAATTAATAACCTCAACAATATTAATTAATTCATAATTACTAAAAATTAATTAATAAATAACTTTAACAACATTAATTAACTAACTAACAATGTTGATGTTGTTGAGGTTGCTATTTAATTAATGTTGTTGAGATTGTTAATTATTGATGTTGTTAGGGTTGTTAATTAATCGATCTTGTTAATTAATTGGGATCGTTGAGGTTGTTTATTATTAATAGCAACCTCAACAACATTAATTAATTAATAACCTCAACGTTAATTGGTTAACAACTTCCACAAAATCAATTAAGTAACAATATTAATGTTGTTGAGGTTATCAATTAATTGAGGTTGTTAATTAATAGCAACTTTAGCAATATTAAGTAATTTATGAATTAAGAAAAATAATTAATTCACCTTCAACAACATTAATTAACTAACAATATTAACGTTGTTGGGTTTGTTCATTATTTGATGTTGTTAATTATTAATAGCAACCTCAACAATATTAATTAAGTCATAATTACTAAAAATTAATTAATAATCAACTTTAATGACATTAATTAACTAACAATATTAAAGTTGTTGGGTTTGTTCATTATTTGATGTTGTTAGTTGAGATTGTTGAGGTTACTATTAATAATTAATAACCTCAACAATATTAATTAATTCATAATTACTAAAAATTAATTAATAAATAACTTTAACAACATTAATTAACTAACTAACAATGTTGATGTTGTTGAGGTTGCTATTTAATTAATGTTGTTGAGATTGTTAATTATTGATGTTGTTAGGGTTGTTAATTAATCGATCTTGTTAATTAATTGGGATTATTGAGGTTGTTCATTATTAATAGCAACATCAACAACATTAATTAATTAATAACCTCAACATTAATTGGTTAACAACTTCCACAACATCAATTAAGTAACAATATTAATGTTGTTGAGGTTGTTAATTAATAGCAACCTTAACAATATTAAGTAATTTATTAATTAAGAAAAATAATTAATTCACCTTCCACAATATTAATTAACTAACAATATTAAAGTTGTTGGGTTTGTTCATTATTTGATGTTGTTAATTGTGATTGTTGAAGTTGTCAATTATTAATAGCAACCTCAACAATATTAATTAATTCATATTTACTAAAAATTAATTAATAATCAAGTTTAACAACATTAATTAACTAACAATATTAAAGTTGTTGGGTTTGTTCATTATTTGATGTTGTTAATTGAGATTGTTGAAGTTGTTAATTATTAATAGCAACCTCAACAATATTAATTAATTCATAATTACTAAAAATTAATTTATAAACAACTTTAACAATATTAATTCATGAACAATATCAATGTTGTTGGGGTTGTTAATTAATAGCAACCTCAACAATATCACTTAATTAACAGCATCAATATTTAACACTCTCAACAACATTAATTTACTATTAACTAACAGTGTTAATGTTGTTGAGCTTGCTACTTAATTAATTTTGTTGAGTTTGTTAATTATTGATGTTGTTGAGATTGTTAAGTAATCGATGTTGTTAATTAATTGAGATTGCTATTAATAATTAACAACCTCAACAATATTAATTAATTCATAATTACTAAAAATTAATTAATAAATAACTTTAACAACATTAATTAATTCACAATGTCGGTATTGTTGAGGTTGCTATTTTAATTTAATTAATTAATAACCTCAGCATTAATTAATTAACAATTTCAAAAACATCAATTAAATAACAATATTAATTTTATTGAGGTTAATTAATTGATGTTGCGAGATTGTGATTAAGACAGTGTTATAATTATTTTAAAAAGGTACCTACAGAGTGAGGCAGCTATATTATTGAGGCACAGTTCAAATGTTCTTTTAGACCAGGTAGGCAAGCATTTTTTTTAATGCGCCTTCATTATTAAGAAATTGAGGTAGCTGTCTACGAAGTAATGGTCTATTTACTCAAAAAAGAAACCTGTAGTGACACTTAATAAGGCACATTTATTAGTTAGAAGCCGAGGCAACAGTTAACATATTTAAGATTCAAGGTAGTATAACTTCTTTTAGTACATTTCCATTACTAAAAAAAAAGCCGAGGCAGTGAATTAATCACTCAAAAAAGAAACAGGTAATAGTGGCACTTCATAACGGACATTTATTATTTATAAGTAGAGGCAGTTATGCTACTGAGGCAACAGTTCACGTATTCAAGATCTGGTAGTATAACTTCTTTGAATACATCTCCATTATTTAGAAGCCGAGGCAGCTATGCTGCCGAGGCAGAGGTCTAATACTCAAAAAAAAACAACTTTAAAAATTACTTACTTTAAAAATTAATTAATTATTAATTACTTGAATAAAATTAATTTACCTCCTCTCAGCTTCAATTCTTTGCTGTTGATGTTGATGTTGTTGCTGTTGTTGTTGCCTGAGCTGTTGCTGTTGTTGCAACATATACCGATGCGGCTGTTCCAAAATATTGTCCGCGATCGTTTTTCCCAACCCCTCGTGAGGCGGCGCATTCGGAACGGGCAAACTCGGCTGTTGCACCGCGATATCCACCAAAGAATTTAGCGCTTCGTGTCCGGGCGGTGGCGGCGGGTAATGCGGCCTCGTATTGTGTCTTTGAATCACTCCTTGTCTTTGTTGTTGGGACTGAACGACTTGAGCGGTGGGCGGTGGCGGGGTTCTCATCGACGGGTAATATTGTTTTTCGGGGCGCCTCCCCGGCATATGTTGTGAGGTTATGTAATCGGTCATAATTATTTGTCGGTTACTTAATTGGTGTTCCACCGAGTAGGGGGCGGTGCGATATTGGTGGTTTGGTTGGTATTGTTGGGTGGGGTTTGGAGGTCGTTTCGTGGTAAAATAAGGGTCGTAGATGCGTTTGTCTTGGTGTGGGACGTGAATTGGGGTTCCTTGGGTTATCGATCCCATTTTAGTCGATTCGGGAGGAAGTTGACGTAAAAGACCACCTAAACAAGAAAAGTTTTATTTATTAATTAATAATTTTAATTGGAAGCGACATTTTATCGTTTTTGGGGCCGGTTGTACAATATACAGATAAATCTACCTGATATCTATCCGGCCGATAAACTTATCACGAAGATAAAGATATGTTAGATTGCTATCGGCGAAATAAAAGTCGGTTGGTAATAGTTTTTCCCCATATCTAGTGATTTATGCCGTGGAATGGTAACGCTAACGTCTTTCTTTGAAGTTTGAATTATGATTTTGACAATAATAATAGTTTAAAACAATTTTCATTACAGACAACTGACACATCGTACATATAAAGTTAATGCTATAGGTTAACCTATGCAGTAACCATACAAAGTTTTTATATAAAAACATTGGTAACCATAAATATCTCACGGATAAGTATCTTATCGGCACCGCTGAGTACCCGATAAGTTATCTTGCCGATGATCTCACCGACAAAAATATCCGTACATTGTAATACAGTACAAACTAATTTATCTGCCAGATAACGCTGTCGGGAATGTTATCGGTATATTGTACACCGACCCTTAGGTCCATTACTACCATCTTTTAGTTAAATTTATCTTATAGATAAACCTATCTACTAGTCAATCAGAGCGCGTAAAATAGCCGTAACCGTAGTAATAATCCCTTAGATATCTTAGCCAGAAGATGGTAGTAACAAGCCTTAAGGTCCATTACTACCATCTTTTAGATAAATTTATCTTATAGATAAACCCATCTACTAGCCAATCAGAGCGCATAAAATAGCCGTAACCGTGGTAATAATCTCTTAGATAGCTTAACCAGAAGATGGTAGTAACGAGCCTAAGGCTTAGGCTACCATCTTCTGGTTAAGCTATCTAAGGGATTATTACTATGGTTTCGGCTATTTCACGCGCTCTGATTGGCTAGTAGATGTGTTTATCTATAAAATAAATTTAACTAAAAGATGGTAGTAATGGACCTTAGAGATTTTCATGCTGTCTGGTAGTTAAAGGTGTAAATTATCTTAGAAAAAATGCTGAATACCGAAACACCTAAAATACTATTTGTTTTCACGGATAAAGCTAAGCGCCAATCATGTTGTACGATTTCAAGTCCTATTTGCATCATACGTCTAAGAACCGACTTACAATTAGATACGACACTTAGACACTTAGATATACTAAGAAATTCTACAATAGAAAAAATAGATGAACCTATAATTTCGGGCCAGTGTCGTTTTCTAGATGTTAGTATAAAATTAAAAGTTTGCCTTTTATTTTATATAGAATTGAAGTCTATAAACTAGTTTCGGCCTTGGCCATCTTCAAAGACTCTAGAAATAGATTAACATCTCTCATCTTATTCAACGACAGCGGTAGAGTTAGTTAGCAGCATAAGATATCACTATGTTCCATATTTTTTTTGCACTAACACTAGAACTAACACTAGACCTAGAACTAGAATCATTCGGGTTTAGCCGTCTTGAGAGACGTGCGGCTAAACCCGAATGTTTCTAGTTCTCGGTCTAGTGTTAGTTCTAGTGACAGTGATAGGTAGCGCTAGTTAGCATAAGATTACTATGTTGTATACTTTTATTGAACTAAAACCTAAAACGAGAACTAAAAACATTCAGTTTTAGTCGTGAAAAAAACTTTCAGTTGTCAATGTCAACTGTAATTTTATTATTATATTCGTAATCTTCATTTATCTCGAAAAAAAAAAACAAAAAATTAACTTTAAACATGTAATTTTGACATATTTGTCAACTTTATAAAAAATTCTTTAAAATGAGTCCAAACTCGACATATTTAACTTTAATATTAACGGAAATACAATCACTTCCGGTTTGAAACGTCAACATCAATTTTGACATATTTGTTATCTTCATCAAAAACCCTTTAAAATGAGTCCAAACATGACGTACTTATCTCAAAAAACAAAAAAGTTAGACTAAAAAACATTAAACCCGAAGTTAGCAACAATGAAGATAGTCATTTAATTTTTAAATATTAATACCAACCTTAATTTTTNTGGTTTTCCTTTCAAAGAAAACATTTTCGGCTTGTGAAAACACTAACAGATTCATGACAACGCTCACAAGACGTTTCGATTTGAGGTTATAATTATAGAGTGACATCCCTTATATTCGTAATCTTCATTTATCTCGAAAAAAAAAAACAAAAAATTAACTTCAACATGTAATTTTAACATATTTGTCAACTTCATACAAAATCCTTTAAAATGAGTCCAAACTCGCCATATTTAATTTTAATATTAACGGAAATACAATCACTTCCGGTTTGAAACGTCAACGTCAATTTTGACATATCTGTTATCTTCATTAAAAACCCTTTAAAATGAGTCCAAACATGACGTACTTATCTCAAAAAACAAAAAAGTTAGAATAAAAAACATTAAACCGGAAGTTAGCAACAATGAAGATAGCAATTCAATTTTTAAATATTAATACCAACCTTAATTTTTGATTTNTCATCAGCTGTTTCAGTGGCCGATGAGTCATAATCTTCTTTCCTCGTCGGATTCTTTTCGCGATTTTCATGATTAACGGGGGGACTTTCCGCGCTAACCGTATCACTTGAGTGTCTCTCTCTTCCTCCACTAACCGGCTCCTCGCAAGAACTAGTCGACGACCCACTTTCCTCTTCATCCGTTAACGTTGGTTTCCGATCGCCCAAGCACGACTCCAACCCCAATCTCTTCCGATTGGTCGCGTAAAATCCTCGAACTTGCGACGCGGTTTTATTTAATTTCTCCCCAACTAATTGCCAATTCGCCCCCAATTCCGTTAAAGCGGCCCTTAACTGCCCCACTTCTTCTTCGGGCCAATCTTCCACGACGCCCAATCGGCGCTGAATCCGGTTAAAACAGGCCGAGCAACATTTTACAACTCCCGAGGAAACGTGGAATTCGGCTAGGAGTTGGTCTCGGACGTCTTGGGGGATTTCTTGGAGGCGTTGGGGTAACGAGCGGAGGCGTTTTACTCGGCCTCGGGCGTTGGGGCACGTTGGTAAGGGGCAATGGGTGTATCGGGAACGGACGCTTTTGCAACGGCATGTGTTGCAAATTCGACCGTTTGCCGGGACTTGATCTTCACGGAGGCCGTATAGTGAAGCTTGATTTGGGGCTAAAGGCCGAGATTGAAGTTGTGGACCTAGTTGCGAACCACAAACAATACATTGACCCTGAGTTGATTTATCTGAAATAATAAAAAAAGAATTTTAAATTAATTTGCCGAGGCAATCATATAATTATTCAAAAAAGTTACAAACCGAGGCAGCTATGCTGCCGAGGCAACAGTTGACGTATTAACGACTCCATAATATAACTTCATTAAATACATTTCCATAACTAAGAAGCCGAGGCAGCTATGCTGCCGAGGCAGTAGTTTTTATTACTCAAAAACAGGTAGTAACACTTTTTATGATGCTCATTTTGTATTAAAAACCGAGGCAGCTATGCTGCCGAGACAACAGTTGACGTATTAACGACTTCATAATATAACTTTATTAAATACATTTCCATAACTAAAAAACTGAGGCAGCTATGCTGCCGAGGCAGTAGTTTTTATTACTCAAAAACAGGTAGTAACACTTTTTATAACGCAGATTTTGTATTAAAAACCGAGGCAGCTATGCTGCCGAGGCAACAGTTCACGTACGAATGACTAGATAGTAACTTCTTTTAATATATTTTCATAATTGAAAAACCGAGGTAGCCATGCTGCCGAGGCAGTAGTTTAATTACTCGAAAACAGATAGTGACATTGTTTATAACGCACATTTTGCTTTAAAAGCCGAGGTAGTTATGCTGCCGAGGCAACAGTTGACGTATTAACGACTTGGTAATATAACTTTATTAAATACATTTCCATAACTAAGAAGCCGAGGCAGTAGTTTTTATTACGCAAAAACAGGTAGTAACATTTTTTATAACACACATTTTGTATTAAAAACCGAGGCAGCTATGCTGCCGAGGCAACAGTTGACGTATTAACGACTCCATAATATGACTTTATTAAATACATTTCCATAACTAAGAAGCCGAGGCAGCTATGCTGCCGAGGCAGTAGTTTTTATTACTCAAAAACAGGTAGTAACACTTTTTATGATGCTCATTTTGTATTAAAAACCGAGGCAGCTATGCTGCCGAGGCAACAGTTCACGTACGAATGACTAGATAGTAACTTCTCTTAATATATCTTCATAATTGAAAAACCGAGGTAGCCATGCTGCCGAGGTAGTAGTTTAATTACTCGAAAACAGATAGTGGCATTGTTTATAACGCACATTTTGCTTTAAAAGCCGAGGTAGTTATGCTGCCGAGGCAACAGTTGACGTATTAACGACTTGGTAATATAACTTTCTTAAATACATTTCCGTAATTAAGAAGCCGAGGCAACTATGCTGCCGAGGCAATAGTTCACGTACGAACGACTAGATAGTAAGTTCTTTTAATATCTTTATAATTGAAAAACCGAGGTAGTAATTTAATTACTCAAAAACAGATAGTAACACATTTTAAAAGCTGAGACAGCTATGCTGCCGAGGCAACAATTCACGCATTAACGATTAGATAGTAACTTCTTTTAATATATCTTTATAATTAAAAAACCGAGGCGGCTATACTGCCAAGGTAGTAGTTTTTATTACTCAAAAACAAGTGGTAACACTGTTTATAACGCACATTTTGTTTTAAAAGTCGAGGCAACTATGCTACCGAAGCAAAAGATGACGTATTAACAACTTGGTAATATAACTTCTTTTAATACATTTCCATAATTAAGAAGCCGAGGCAGCTATGCTGCCGAGGCAGTAGTTTTTATTACGCAAAAACAGGTAGTAACACTTTTTATAACGCACATTTTGTTTTAAAAGCCGAGGCAGCAGTATAATTTCTTTTAATATATCTTCATAATTGAAAAGCCGAGGCAGTGGTGTCTAATTACTTAAAAAATAAACAGGTAGTAACACTTTCGCAAAAAATGATGCGAAGTAAAGAAAATGATGTCATTTTATATGCATTTATTTATATTGGAGCGATGCTTTGCGACTTGCATTGCTATATACCAACTTATAGAAATGTTGCGGTACTCTCATCATTTATAGTAGCTCCAACATAAACGTACCTTAAGCCATTAATTAATCCTTGTTTCAAAGACTGCCTGATTAAACTTAAGTAGAGAATGTATTATATTGTGTCACTAAGCCTCAGCTGAGGCGTTGTTGTCAATGTCATCTAGATCTAGGTTGATTCTGTTTAGATTGGTATAGTATTAATCATAATGCCTCAGCCACAAGCAACCTCAGCTATGTTTAGATTGTCTGATTTGCCACATTTTGTATTAAAAGCCGAGGCAGCTATGCTGCCGAGATAGTAATTTAATTACTCAAAAACAGATAGTAACACTTTTTATAATGTACAATTTGTTTTAAGAGCCGAGGCAACAGTTGACATAATAAAGACCAGGAAATTTCTTTTAATATACCTCCATTATTAAGAGACCAGTTATTAATTATATTAAAAACTAGGCTGAGGCATTACTGTAAATGTTCAGAAATCGATTCAGGTTGATATGGTATTAACCATAGTGACTCTGTCACAAGCAACCTTGTCTAATCTTAGCCTGTCTGATTAAACTTAAGTAGAAAATATATTATATTGAGTTCTTAGGCTGAGGCGACCTGCGGCTAAGGCGTTACTATAAATGTTAACGTAATTCAGGTAGACATGGTATTAATTGTAGTGCCTCGGCCCCAAGCAACCTCAGCTACATTTAGATTGCCTAATTAAACTTGAACATAGAAGATATTACATTGCGTGATTAAGCCGAGGCATTGCTGTCAATGTCATCTAAACTTCGTTGATTTCGTATTAATTATAGTCCTCAGCATCGTTCTAAACATTTTTTTCGTATTATCTGGTTCACATCTCTTAATATTATCGTAAACATCTCTAAATATCCAACATGGTGCTTTGCAACATTATGATAAATATGTCTCAAATATGCACAAATGTTGCTTCTGACAAACCTACACATTGTTTTTGTAATCTACATTAAAAAACCTTCAATTTGATACCAAACTCGCCATATTTACGACGACATAAAAAATGAAAGAAAAACAAAATGGCGTTTCTTTGTTGATTCTTAACCTAACTTTCTTCATTTTTAAGGTAAATATACCGTGTTTGGTCTCAAATTAAAGCAAATTTAATTTTATACACGATTTTGATCACAAAAATATCGATTTTAATCAATTATTAATTTTTTGTGAAATTATTTAATTCCATAAAATCGTTCAAAAAGTCTAGTTTGAGGGGAAAATCGTGATTTACATTGAAAATCTTTTAATTTGATACCAAACTCGCCATATTTACGACGACGTAATAAAATAAGAGAAAAAAAAAACAAAATGGCGGCCACTTTGTTGATTCTTAACCTAACTTTCTTCATTTTTAAGGTAAATATACCGTGTTTGGTCTCAAATTAAAGCAAATTCAATTTTATAAACGATTTTGATCACAAAAATATCGATTTTAATCAGTTATTAATTTTTTGTGAAATTATTTAATTCCATAAAATCGTTCAAAAAGTCTAGTTTGAGGGGAAAATCGTGATATACATTCGCAACCCTTTAATTTGATACCAAACTCGCCATATTTACGACGACTTAATAAAATAAGAGGAAAAAAACAAAATGGCGGCCGCTTTGTTGATTCTTAACCTAACTTTCTTTATTTTTAAGGTAAATATACCGTGTTTGGTATCAAATTAAAGCAAATTCAATTTTATAAACGATATTGATCACAAAAATATTGATTTTAATTAATTATTAATTTTTTGTGAAATTATTTAATTCCATAAAATCGTTCAAGAAGTCTAATTTGAGTGGGAAATCGTGATCTACATTGAAAACCCTTTAATTTGATACCAAACTTGCCATATTTATGAAGATCTAATAAAATAGGAGAAAAAAAAACAAAATGGCGGCCACTTTGTTGATTCTTAACCTAACTTTCTTCATTTTTAAGGTAAATATATCGTGTTTGGTCTCAAATTAAAGCAAATTCAATTTTATAAATGATTTTGATCACAAAAATATCGATCTTAATTAATTATTAATTTTTTGGGAAATTATTTAATTTCATAAAATCGTTGAAGAAGTCTAATTTGAGTGGAAAATCGTAATCTAAATTGAAAACCCTTTAATTTAATACCAAACTCGCCATATTTACGACAATATAATAAAATAAGAGAAAAAAAACAAAATGGCGGCCATTTTGTAGATTCTTAACCTAACTTTCTTCATTTTTAAGGTAAATATATCGTGTTTGGTATCAAATTAAAGCAAATTCAATTTTATAAACGATTTTGATCACAAAAATATCGATTTTAATCAGTTATTAATTTTTTTTGTGAAATTATTTAATTCCATAAAATCGTTCAAGAAGTCTAATTTGAGTAGGAAATCGTGATCTACATTGAAAACCCTTTAATTTGATACCAAACTCGCCATATTTATGACGACATAATAAAATAAGATGAAAAAAAAACAAAATGGCGGCCACTTTGTTGATTTTAACCTAACTTTTTTAATTTTTAAGTTAAATATATCGTGTTTGGTCTCAAATTAAAGCAAATTCAATTTTATAAACGATTTTGATCACAAAAATATTGATTTTAATCAACTATTAATTTTTTGTGTAATTATTTAATTCCATAAAATCGTTCAAAAAGTCTAATTTGAGTGGGAAATCGTGATCTACATTGAAAACCCTTTAATTTGATACCAAACTCGCCATATTTATGACGATATAATAAAATAAGAGGAAAAAAAACAAAATGGCGGCCACTTTGTTGATTCTTAACCTAACTTTCTTCATTTTTAAGGTAAATATATCGTGTTTGGTCTCAAATTAAAGCAAATTCAATTTTATAAACGCCTTTGATCAC
Source organism: Onthophagus taurus (assembly GCF_000648695.1). Taxonomy (NCBI): domain Eukaryota; kingdom Metazoa; phylum Arthropoda; class Insecta; order Coleoptera; family Scarabaeidae; genus Onthophagus; species Onthophagus taurus. Next base: position 115,277 of record NW_019280672.1, read on the forward strand.
AAAAATATTGATTTTAATCAACTATTAATTTTTTGTGTAATTATTTAATTCCATAAAATCGTTTAAAAAATCTAATTTGAGTGAGAAATCGTAATCTACATTGAAAACCCTTTAATTTGATACCAAACTCGCCATATTTATGACGATATAATAAAATAAGATGAAAAAAAACAAAATGGCGGCCACTTTGTTGATTTTAACCTAACTTTTTTAACTTTTAAGGTAAATATATCGTGTTTGGTATCAAATTAAAGCAAATTCAATTCTGTAAACGATTTTGATTGCAAAAATATTGAATTCATTTCTATCCCTGAACATTATCGTCTTTGGTAAATAAGTTCTCATCAACATCGATTTTTAGCTAAAAAAACCTTTAATTTCGCGATTTCAACTATTCGAATTTTCATTATTTGGCACCGAGAGAGAGAATTTCAGCGAATTTCAGCGATATTCTCGCATTGATAGTCCGTAAACAAGGTGATTAAACAAACAACGAATTAAGCGCGGCGAGAAAATCGCAAAATCAGCGCGTTTCCACGGTTCGTGTTTCGCAATTTTACGTTTCCACCGTCGAAAACATTTCCCATTCTTAACCAGCCGGCGGAAGCAAATAACATTAAAATTCATCGGCTAATATCGCGGTCAAATTGAAAAGGTTCGCAAATAAAACCTTAAACGAAATGAAAATAAAAAAAGAAACGAAAACGAAGTAAAATTGAGTTAAGTTAGCTTTACCCAAGGGGTTTGATGAGGAAGAGGTTTGTCTCCGTTCAAATAAAACCGTATTGTGTACGCTTGTTAAGCAGGAATAACGCGGTGGCGAATTCAAAGTACTACAATGGAAAAGGGAAATAATAAGCGGGGGCTCTCTTCAAACGAATAAACGGGGTTATCCCCGGGGATTGGATTGTTGGTGCTTTGGGAATTTGAGAAATGGGTAATAATAAGAGACGTCAACAGCAATTTTTAATGAATAGATAAATTTTAACGAATTTTTGCGATAACCCTTTATGACGGGGTTACTTGCAATAATTGGCAGAAACCGCAGTCTTTCCATTAAAAATTAATACGCGCGCCTCTCTCCCTCTGTGTGCTTTAATTTCGTTGATGCCCCCGTTTAAAATTCATGGACGATCGTCCCGTTTTCATCTTGCGGCCCGCGGGCCACTTTTTCAACCAGATTATTTAAACCAACCCACCCCCCGAAACCTCTTCTCCATTCGATTTGCCTAATTTGATTGACCGCCTAAAGGCGAAGCAACGAAACAAAAAAAAATTAATAAAAAATCTAATTACGATATTTTTTTTCTTTTCGAATTGATTGATTCGTAGTTTATGAATGTTGTGTTTGAAAATCTGCGAATCCGTTGGGATTAAACTCGGAGCGAATTAACAACAATGCCGTCACACCGACGGCTCTCAATCTCCCGTTTCGATTAACGTTTCGATAACGTCCCCATCGCACCGGCAATTAACGAATTGTCCTTTGGGGTTCGTTCAAATTGACAACAACTTCGCTTTGAACGATGAATCGTTTTTGATTTGCCGGTAATCTCGTTTTCGCGATATGATGTTAAATTAAGGGGCTTAAATCGACTAACAAAAACGGTTCGAATTCTTTTTTGGGTTATTTAATTTTTCGATACGAAAACTTTATTCCCTTTGGAATAGAAGGAAGCGGAGGAGAGTAGTACTAACCGTGGGGATAAAGAGCAAACATTAGGCAAGATTAAACACGGCGAGAGAAGCGGCGGGAACGCGATAATTGGGAGGTTGGGTGCCGGTTGGAGCGAACGAGTCCGCTAATCCGGCTTAATTAGTCGGGAAAATCAACAGTTTCCGCCGACGCAAAGTTCCCGAACCCCGGCCGTGCTAATTGGGACGACGCGAAACGCGGACTTAAGGTTCTAAGGGGCCCTTGGACCACTTTATGTACATATTTGTAATATTCGGGGTTTCTAGAACCAAAAATTTTACACTTAATTATAATAAATCGTGGCGTATTACTTGTATTAGATACAAAATCATAAATAATTTGATTTAAATCGAAACATTTTTAGTTTGAGACATCACCGAAAAAGGTAAGAATAATAATAAAAACTCGGATGATGATAAAATTGATTCTAATCGAATCAGAATTGAATTTCCTTTAAAAAGAGTCCAAACTCGACGGATTTATCTCGCTTATTTATCGAGATAATAATCGAGTTATTATCAAAGATGGCGGATTATTATCACATTTTTAATTACGAGTTTGATATCAAAATAATTAAAGTATAAAATCTTATTAATTTATGTTATCAATGATAATAAGTGATAGGGTGAAAAGGTAATAAAAATAATAATTTAAGTAATAATAATTCGAAAATAATTTGTTACAAAATCGATTTATTCGATATAAATCGAAAATTTTTTGTTTTAAAAAATCACCGATAAAGGTAATAATAATAATAAAACCTCGGATGATGAAAAAATTGATTCTAATCGAATCAGAATTGAATTTCCTTTAAAAAGAGTCCAAACTCGGCGGATTTATCTCGCTTATTTATCGAGATAATAACTATTTTAATCGAGTTATTATCAAAGATGGCGGATTATTATCACGTTTTTAATTACGAGTTTGATATTAAAATAATTAAAGTATAAGATCTTATTAATTTATGTTTTCAATGATAATAAGTGATGTTGTGAAAAGGTAATAAAAATAATAATTTAGGTAATAATGATTAAAATTAATTCAAAATCGAAAATAATTTGTTACAAAATCGATTTATTCGATATAAATCGAAAATTTTTTGTTTTAAAACATCGTCGAAAAAGGTAATAATGATAATAAAACCTCGGATGATGATAAAATTGATTCTAATCGAATCAGAAATAAATTTCCTTTAAAAAGAGTCCAAACTCGACGGATTTATCTCGCTTATTTATCGAGATAATAACTATTTTAATCGAGTTATTATCAAAGATGGCGGATTATTATCACGTTTTTAATTACGAGTTTGATATCAAAATAATTAAAGTATAAAATGTTATTAATTTATGTCTTCAATGATAGTAAGTGATGTGGTAAAAAGGTAATAAAAATAATAATTTAGGTAATAATGATTAAAATTAATTCAAAATCGAAAATAATTTGTTACAAAATCGATTTATTCGATATAAATCGAAAATTTTTTGTTTTAAAACATCGTCGAAAAAGGTAATAATGATAATAAAACCTCGGATGATGATAAAATTGATTCTAATCGAATCAGAAATAAATTTCCTTTAAAAAGAGTCCAAACTCGACGGATTTATCTCGCTTATTTATCGAGATAATAACTATTTTAATCGAGTTATTATCAAAGATGGCGGATTATTATCACGTTTTTAATTACGAGTTTGATATTAAAATAATTAAAGTATAAGATCTTATTAATTTATGTTTTCAATGATAATAAGTGATGTTGTGAAAAGGTAATAAAAATAATAATTTAGGTAATAATGATTAAAATTAATTCAAAATCGAAAATAATTTGTTACAAAATCGATTTATTCGATATAAATCGAAATTTTTTTGTTTTAAGACATCGTCGAAAAAGGTAATAATGATAATAAAACCTCGGATGATGAAAAAATTGATTCTAATCGAATCAGAAATGAATTTCCTTTAAAAAGAGTCCAAACTCGACGGATTTATCTTGCTTATTTATCGAGATAATAACTGTTTTAATCGAGTTATTATCAAAGATGGCGGATTATTATCACGTTTTTAATTACGAGTTTGATATCAAATTAATTAAAGTATAAAATCTCATTAATTTATGTGATCAATGATAATAAGTGATAGGGTGAAAAGGTAATAAAAATAATAATTTTGGTAATAATGATTAAAATTAATTCAAAATT
>NW_019280673.1:4299-29597 GCF_000648695.1 Onthophagus taurus
ACGATTGTACTAACCCAGTGTCGAAGGGCTATTGGAATTACTTGGGGATTAAATTCGAGGGTAAAAATGTGAATCTACACGTCTGTGATAAGACCCATGGTAGCTCACGGAGTCATAGTTTGGTGCTCAGTACTGAAACATGTCTGTAAGGCTAAATTGCTGCATCAATTGAAACGAGTGGCCTGCCTGTTAATCACGGGCGCCATGAGATCAACATCACTAAGAGTCTATTAACCCAGATATGCCTAAACACTTACTATTAAATATAATTTACTGTTGAAATGATATTTTATCTAAGAAAACAGTATTTAAACATGATATCTGATCATTATCATTTTTATATACTACATGGGTCTAAAAGACACTGTCCTATATATAGTACGCTAGGGATATTAATGGCGATTAGAGACACAAGACAATATTATATTATTATTTATTTTTTATGGTAATCAACGAAAGACTTTACAAGTATTCCAATATTATGTTTTATACATCTTGTTGTCGTCTTAGTATGACAAAAGCCGCATCGCGTCTGCTTTTCTTGTGGCGTAACCAAATGATCTAAACGGTCATTTCGAATATCTATATTTTCTTGTTGAGATGGACGACCTCTACTTGAAGACGGGAACGGTTTTTTATTTTTCAACAATAAAACATTAGCGATTCGTCGTCTAAATTGTAGCTGATTCATTTCTCCTCCATTATTTCGATACAGTTGCCAAGCATTTTGAATTGACATGTCAATACAATGACAAACAAGGGAAAAGTACCATTTTTTTCCTCTTATGGAAATACGATACAAACCAATATTTTGATCAAACCGATCAACACCGCCCATATTTTCATTATAACTCTTTACGGTCGCAGGTTGTTCAATCTAAGAAAAAAACATCATTATTGGTACATTTTTATAACAGTTACATTTTCTACGTGCCTGAATGTTTCTCTTCTCCTTTTGTGAATACCGTTTAGCAAAGCGAATTGGCTGAACTCCTTATTGCGTTGGAACAAAGAGTAACTAAACTATTATCATTCCATTTAACTGCTATTATATTTTGATCACTAATTTTCCTGTAATCATAGCTCCCTCTTTTTTCCTCCTTCAAAAGTTTAGAATCTCGTAAGTCAATTCCTCGCAGTCGATTTTCTCTAACTGTGCCGGTCCCCATAAGTTTTTTTTCAGACAGCTTCTCAATAAGTGGTATGTTCGTAAAAAAATTATCAAAGACTAGGTGAAACTCCAAATTAGGCCATTTCTTTTTCAGAACTTCCGCATATTCTAATACAACGCTAGGGCCAACTCCAAGGTCACAGTATACTTTGCTAATATTTGTTTTTGAACCTTGATAGGGCTCAAACCAATGAACATACCCTTCCTTAGAGGCGCCAACCCAGAGTTTATAGCCATATCTTATTGGCTTGCCATAAATGAACTGCTTACAGGAGTGACGACCGAAATACGGAACCATGGCTTCATCTGAATGGTTTTTTGTACGAATTCCTTTTTCCATAAATTTTTTATTCAAATGCTCGAAAAGAGGTCTAACCTTTGCAGATTTGTCTTGTTGATCTAGCGTGGAATTGTCAGCCAAATGAAAGTTTGATCAAATAAATTCAGTGAAACTTATCTCTACTGATACATTCTGTTACCAGACTATTGTTAGCGTCTCTATCACGTTCTCAAAACATTCTTCGCCGTGGAGTAATTAGGTATCCACTAATAATAAGAACTCCAAGAAAAGCTTTTATTTCGGATTCCAGAACTTCTTGAAAACGATTCTTTTGTTTAGCGTATCTATTTGTCTCAGTTGTTATTAGGTTTATAAGATCTTCATCAAAAAAATCTAGGAACCACCCAAGAGGTGTTTTGTTTTCAAAAGAAAAGTTTTCTTACGATTCATCACAAAAACATGGAGGTANGACTAGATCTTCCTTTCAGAGATTTAATATGAGCATGAACAGCACTCTTCACCTCTTCAGAAATTTTGTTGGGGCGATTTTTGTGTTTGCCTCTCTTATCCTTTGGTGCTGTTCCGTAATTTTTTAACGATGCTAGTATATAATCGACTTTTGATCTCCCTATACCATGCAGAGCCATAAATGCTACCTTACAGACAATTTTTTCTTCCACATTTTCAACCATGACTACGCGGACTTTATAACAGTAACTAGCTTCCCGAAATAACACTTCTGCTTCTGGTTTTCTGTTCCTTCTTCGCCGAATTGGCAATATAGATATTAATCCTGCCAAATGCAAATTTTGTTCGTCATTTGACTTTAATTTATTAAAATGATTAACCCAGATATGCCTAAACACTACTATTAAATATAATTTACTGTTGAAATGATATTTTATCTAAGAAAACAGTATTTAAACATGATATCTGATCATTATAATTTTTTATGTACTACATGGGTCTAAAAGACACTGTCTATATATAGTACGCTAGGCATATTAATGGCGATTAGAGACACAAGACAATATAATAATATTATTTATTTTTTATGGTAATCAACGAAAGACTTTACATGTAATCCAACATTACATTTTATACATCTTGTTGTCGTCTTAGTATGACAAAAGCCGCATCGCGTCTGNATACTATAAACCGTTTTGAATTACGTTTACCGGCTGTCACTGTCAACTAAAAATTTAATAAATGACAAGTAATACCAACCTAAATATTGTTGTCATTGTATATTTTTTATTCGTTTAAATGGACTAAAAAAAGTCTGCTAACATATCTTGGGATACTATTAACCACAAAGAATTATGTGAATTGTGAATATAATTTGTGAATATCTCAAGACTAAACATGTTTTCATCTAAAACTCATCGATCATCTTATAGGTCGTAATTTTTACTACAAGATTCAATCATTTAGATCAATTAATGAAATGTTGGACTTATCACGTTTTTCCCCTGAACCCATTTGTTATATAGTTGTATGATATATAATACATTCACTACACTTCTTTGATTATTTAAACAAATATATGTTCCTTTTTAAACAAATATAGTTGCTTTATTTATAAAAGAGTCTGGGGTCTTTAATGACCCCATTGGTATTATGAGGAATTATTACGTGAATTATTATTATTATTAGTATTACACAAAAAGAACCTGGTATTATGAGGGTTAAGGAATTAATTTATTTATTTTCAATTTTATTTTTAGATAACCCAACTTAAAATTGCAAGTAATCCATTCGCGAAAGGATTTCGAGATTGTGACCCGGACGATAGGTAAATTTTTTTTAATAGTTAAAATTATTTTTAGAAAATCTTAGGGGAAGAAAAGTTAAAGAGACAAATCGCGTACAAACCACGTTGCCTCGCCCCATTTGTAACGCGAAAAGACACAACACACGAACGGTTAATAAGATTGATGCGTTCGCATAGTTTCGGGGCCATTTATCCTCCTTCAGGCGACATTTACCAAAAATAAAAGACCCAAAAGACTAAATCTAATAAATCAAATTTAAAACTAAAATAAATAAATATTCAATAAACATCCTTTAATTTGAAACAATAAATCCTCGTTTTGATTACGAGCAAAGTTAATTTCTCGAATTACGTCTTAATTAAAACGTCTTCTTGGCGACGTTGTGGTTCTATTAAAAACCGACGTCGAGTTTCCTCGGTTCTTGTTAGCGGACGTCTTAAATCCACACGGAAAGTATAAGTTTCGTGAGGATACGAGTTTTCTGGAAAGATTTAAGAGAGAACTAAGAGATTTTATTTCTGGTTGGGGTCGGGATCATCTCCAGATGGTGCACCAACAATAAAATCTCTTAAGATATTACAAATGTTAAGGTTAGAATTTCTTTTAATTTTTTTAGTGAAGTGGCGCTTTCTCAATCTTCTCAACAAGGTAAACCGAGGAGTCCGACGAGAACTCCATCGAACGGGGCGAAAGGTAAGTTTTAATAAATTTTAATTTTAAAATCTAAAATTATCCTCGCCGCTCGATTAAATTCAAAAAAGCCATTTCTAGTGCGAACATTTCTTGTCACCACCATTCTATAACAGTTCTATAACGAGCTTTTACGTTCATATAAACTCATTTACAAACGACGAGTCATCATCGGAATTTCAAAATTCTCCTCCTTTGAATTCTGAGTAAGTAGTCCGGTAAACGGCGACGTCGACTCCCGAAAACACTTAAAATACTCTGGAGAGAGAAGCGATCTCTACTCCTAGAGCTGATAGTCATAAAAGTGTAATTTATCACTTGTTTATGTAGTGCGCGGCCGATTCGTCCGTTTACGATTTTGTAAACATTTTGTAAGTGGGTTGCAGGGGTGGATTTCAAAATTCACTTCTAACTTACACATTTTTTATGTTTTAAGTTGAATCGAACGTAAAATATCGTTTTATTTGACACCAAACACCCCTAATTTTAATTCGATAGTTTTCGAGATATCCTAATTTATCAAAATTCAAAATGGCCGATTTAATTTTTTTTAAATTTTAAATTTATTCCTTAATAATCGAATCAAGCATCAAAAACGCTGTAATTTAACACCAAACACCTCTATTTTATCTCAATTAATTCCCGAGATAACTTAATTTATTACAATAAATAAATCAAAATGGCGACCTGTCAAAATTAATCTGTCAAATTAATTTTTTATCGTAAATTAATCGAGTTTGGTATCGATTCGGGCAAATCCGACTTTCTCGATTCGAATCAATCATTAAAATTAGAAAAAGAGACCTTAAATATTTCTAAGTTTCTGTATTTTCACATTTTTGTAACTTTAAGTAACACTGTGTAGGTTGTGAACATCAAGTGTTGGTCATTCAATGATATGATCTTAATAAACATCTCAGACCTTACTCAATATTTATCAGGCAAGATCAAGAAGCGTAATAAACTTTTTTGACTTTATTCAAGATTTTGCAATATCAATAACTTTTGCACAATGGCTTTGGTATACATCCTTAACCTCACACTTTGAGGTTATTCACATTCTAGAACTTATGAACGTCAATTACCATAACATGTATACATTACTTAGTGTCCATGGTCTTAATAAACAGCCTTTATCTTACTGAAAGAATAAAATTGCTTCAATCCAACTTCATCAATTCGGAACTCAGCCAGAATTGTTAAAGAGCAGAATCAACCTAATCTCTCTCCCAAGCCCAAAATCTTTCATGGACATATTCTGTCTGAAACTTGTACACCAGCAAAAGTAGATCAACAACGTGCAATGACTGCGGCAGTAAAAGCATTGAGGTCACTTTCCGACAAAATTAACATTTTGACATCTCGTCAGAGTTCGATTAAAGAAATTGATGTACTATAGTCAATATGATCATCCAGTGTGCTGTTGAGTCTCAGGTTGGTGAAGCCTTACTAATTTCTCTGATATTTCCCAAAATACAGAACAAGCAGCTTTTAGTGCAAAATGCTTATTACATGCCTAACCTATTCCACAAGTCTTTCAGTGAAAAACACAACCCAACCTCAAATCTTTCCGTTTTACTGGAGATCTTATAATAAAGTAGATACGGTTAGTAGATGATTATCTGCTGCACGGAGAAGACCACATACTCCTCCAGAAGATTACAGAAAATCTGATACTGCTGGTAGAAGACTAGATACTGCAGAATATTTGTCCAAGACCAGATATTGCTACCAAAAGAGTAGGTAATGTTGACACAAAATTATTTACTGCTAATTGAAGACTAGGTATTACCAATAAAAGAATAGATATTACTTGGAAGACACATCTTCTGTTTGCAGAAGATCAGAAACCTTTCAAATGACCATATATTGGTGGAAGAAGTCTAGATGCTGCCAATACTACATAGTCCAAACAAGGCTAGATACTACTTGCAGAAGACCAGATGCTGCTTAAACTAGTAAACCTAGAGATTGCTTGCAGAAGACATTTTCTGTTAACAGAAGATCAGAAACGTCTTCCAGATCACATACTGGAAAAAAAGAGTGTCTGCTTTGCTTCTATCAAGCTCCTTTTCCAACGATTATCAAAAGCAAAAGCTTCTGTAAATGCATTGATTTTTACATGAATGTAACCTCAGCAAGTTTATTTACTTACTCCTTTACTGTTACTTAGAGAATTCCGTTTATTTAAAGCTTTAGATTTACTCCCAATACAGTGTGGAAATATCTAGATGTGTGGTCAACATCTTTCTATTGAGGTTCAGGATAATTATTAGATTGTTCTTTTAACATTGTTTTAAGATCTTTATTACCTGTTATTTCTCAGAATGTATCAAAAGCTACCAGGAATGTTTTTAAATCTGCTTTAGCGCACATTTCTTCTTCCAGAACTACGGTCCTCTGTAGATTTTGGTTTACTTGACAGTACGTTGCCATTCCAATCTGTCAGACGCTGCACGCTCCCAGATTCGTACACTAATCTTTACTCACCATCTTATATCTGACTATATATCTTGCGCAAGATCTGTTTTTCACTTTTAGCCCCACTTTTACCACCTCTTGATAAATTTATCGGATAGATAAATCCAGTTTACTGCTTGTAGAAGACTGGATGCTGCTTAAACTAGTAAACCTAGAGATTGCTTGCAGAAGACATTTTCTGTTAACAGAAGATCAGAAACGTCTTCCAGATCACATACTGGAAAAAAAGGAGTGTCTGCTTTGCTTCTATCAAGCACTTTGTATCCTACTTGTAACACTTTGATCTAAATCCGACTTTATCGATTCGAATCAATCATTAAAATTAGAAAAAGAGATCTTAAATATTTCAAAGTTTCTGTATTTTCACATTTTTGGAACTTTAAGTGTAATATCGAGTTTATCCAACACTGTGTAGGTTGTGAACATCAAGTACTTCAACAAGTGTTGGTCATTCAATGATATGACCTTATTATGATCTTACTCAATATTTATTAGGCAAGATCAAGAAGCGTAATAAACTTTTTTGACTTTACTCAAGATTTTAAAACTTGTGCAATATCATTAACTTTTGCGTAATGGCTTTGGTATATATCCTTAACCTCACACTTTGACGTTATTCGCATTCTAGAGCTTATGAACGTCAATTGCCATAACATGGATACATTACTTAGTGTCCACGGTCTTAATAAACAGCCTTTATCTTACTGAAAGAATAAAATTGCTTCAATCCAACTTCATCAATTCGGAACTCAGCCAGAATTGTTAAAGAGCAGAATCACTCTAATCTCTCTCCCAAGCCCAAAATCTTTCATGGACATATTCTGTCTGAAACTTNATATCTGACTATATATCTTGCGCAAGATCTGTTTTTCACTTTTAGCCCCACTTTTACCACCTCTTGATAAATTTATCGGATAGATAAATCCAGTTCTTAGAAACCGCTATAACTATGGCAGCTATCCCCTAGATAGTTTATCAGGAGGATGGTAAAAGTAGACTTTAATTTGTTTTCAGAAGACTAGGTACTGCTAACACAGGATTAGATACTTTTGATAAAGGACTGGATTCTGCTTGCAGAAGACATTTTCTGTTAACAGAAGATCAGAAACGTCCTCCAGATCACACACTACTGACAGAAACCTAAATACTGCCAATAGTTGACTATGCAGTGCCAACAAGACTAGATACTACTTGCAGAAGATTAGGTACTGCTAACACAGGACTAGATACTTTTGATAAAGGACTGGATACTGCTTGTAGAAGACTGGATGCTGCTTAAACTAGTAAACCTAGAGATTGCTTGCAGAAGACATTTTCTGTTAACAGAAGATCAGAAACGTCTTCCAGATCACATACTGGAATGAAAGGAGTGTCTGCTTTGCTTCGACCAAGCTCCTTGTATCCTACTTGTAACACTTTGGTCTATATACATATCTGCAACTGGGCATTTTACTTTTCCAACGATTGTCAAGCAAAAGCTTCCAACATTTTTGCTGTAGATGCATTTATTTTTATATGAATGTATCCTCAGCGAGTTTATTTACTTGCTCCTTTACTGTTATTTAGAGAATCCCAATAGAATGTGGAAATATAGATGTGTGGTCAACATCTTTATATTGAGGTTCAGGATAGTTACTAGATTATTCTTTTAAAATTGTTTTAAGATCTTTAAAACCTGTTATTTCTGACAATGTATCAAAAGCTGCCAGGAAGTTGCTAAACCAGTTTTAACGCACATTTCTTCTTCGAGCACTACCACTGTGTTCTTTCCTGCATCCTTTCCAGATGTTTCAGCTCTCTGTGTTTTTATGTGTCGTATTATGTCTGTACAATCCATGAGCTGGTCCAATTCGTGATTTATTCTTATTCTCCATATTCTTCACCATCTTATATCTGACCATATATCTTACGCAAGATTCGTCTTTCACTCTTAGCTCCACTTTTACCACCTCTTGATTAATTTATCCGATACATAAATGCAGTTCTTAGCTACTGAAATGTTATGGCAAATATCCCTTAGATAGTTTATCAGGAGGATGGTAAAAGTGGGCTTTAATTTGTTTTCATATTAGACTATACAGTGCCAACAAGACTAGATAGTATTTGCAGAAGACCATATACTGCAAGCAGAAGGCTAAGAACTGCTAACACAGGACTAGATACTTTTGACAAAGGACTGGATACTGCTTGCAGAAGACATTTTCTGTTAACAGAAGATCAGAAACGTCTTCCAGATCATATACTACTGGCAGAAACCTAAATACTGCCAATAGATGACTATACATATGCTGTAGACTAGATACTGCCAATACAGGATCATATACTTTTGACAAAGGACTATATACTGATTGTAAAAGACATCTTCTGTTAATAGAAGATCAAAAACATTTTCCAAGTCACTATACAGGTGATTCCCAACCTATACCCACAAACTTGGGGATTTATTCTTCATGACAAATCATGATTAATAGGTGAAAAAAATTGTATCAAAAGTGTTTTAGTTTCTTANTTTCACTTTTAGCCCCACTTTTACCACCTCTTGATAAATTTATCGGATAGATAAATCCAGTTAGACTAGACACTTTTGACAAAGGACTGGATACTGCTTGCAGAAGACATTTTCTGTTAATACAAGATCAGAAACGTCTTCCAGATCATATACTACTCGCAAAAACCTAAATACTGCAAATAGATGACTATACAGTGCCAACAAGACTAGATAGCACTTGCAGAAGACCATATGCTGTAGCATATACTTTTGACAAAGGACTATATACTGGTTGTAAAAGACATCTTCTGTTAATAGAAGATCAAAAACATTTTCCAAGTCACTATACAGATGATTCCCAACCTATACCCTCAAACTTGGGGATTTATTCTTCATGACAAATCATGACTAATAGGTGAAAAAAATTGTATCAAAAGTGTTTTAGTTTCCTAGATATCCATGACATTTTAAAATAACATCGTAGCATGTGTTCGAAGTTATTTTATTTTATTTAACTTCGGTGGCGTACACTATGCTTTTTAAGTGACCACAAAAGTAAAAATCAAGAGGATTGAGGTCGGGCAATCGAGGTTGCCAGGCCATTGGTCAACCTCGACCTATCCATCTACCGCGAAACGCATTATCTAGATTTCACGGATACCTAAGAGACTAAAAAACTTTTACTACAATTTCTTTCACCTATTAGTCATTATTTGTTATAAGGAATACATCCCAAAATGTATGCTTATAGGTTGAAAATCACACTGACTATACAGTGCCAACAAGACTAGATAATACTTTCAGAAGACAGAAGAAAGGGCTACGTACTACTTACAAAAGACATTTTCTGTTAATAGAAGATCAAAAACGTCTTCCAGATCACTATATTACTGACAGAATCCTAAATACTGCCAGTAGATAAGTATACGGTGTCACCAAGCCTAAACAGTACTTGCAGAAGACCATATGCTGCATGCAGAAGACTAGGTACTGCTAACACATGACTAGATTCTTTTAACAAAGATTTTGCAAAGATTAAAACACATTATGAAATCATATTATTAAATAATATTGTTAAGTGTGTAAATAAATCCTTCCATGTTTTTCCCTTCACCTTGTTGAAAGCATATATTGAAAGCAATTGTTGAAAATTTAATCACGTTTGTCTGATGAAGATAATATAGACCCAGTTAAAATTCCGAAACAAATAGTGACAGAGAAACTTAATGATGACCATCTTTCATCTACGATATGTTAGATATTACTTAGAAGAGACATCTTTTGTTTGCAGAAGATCAGAAACGTTCCAAAAGACCATATATTGGTGGCAGAAGATTAGGCATTGCCAATACTGCACAGTGCCCACACAACTACACAATGACAATAACACTAGATACTACTTGCAGAAGACTATAGTGCAAATAAAGCTAGAGACTGCTTGTAGAAGATATTTTCTGTTAACAAAAGATGAGAAACGTCTTTCATAATATCACGTACTATTGACAGAGTATTAAATACTGCCAATAGGTGTTTAATAGTGCCAACGAGACTAGATTGTACTTGCAGAAGACTGGGTACTGATAATACAGGACTAGATACTTTTGACAAAGGGCTACATACTGCTTGTAAAGGATATCTTCTGTTAATAGAAGATCAAAAACGTCTTCCAGATCACCAGTCTTACAGCTTACCTTCTACCAATATTTGTAAGGAAAACGTCTCTAAACGAAGTTGTAGAATAAGGTTGTCTCCATCCACCCACGCTCAGTTACTGAAACAGCAGTTTGTGTGGCCAATTCTTCGTTTATCCAATTTTCCATGACAAACTTCCCCATAAAAACGCAAAGCAATGGAAGGGTTCTTCCATCAGGGGAACAACAAACCAACGCATAAGTATATTCGCGCCCAGAAGAACTAGTTTTGCGCTGACATCGTACACCAATGGCCCCAACAATTTTGGTTTTAGAAGGGTCATGGAAAATCTCTGTCTGTCCTGGCTTTCCTTCAAGGTTTAAGTCTTTCATGAGGTGTTCCAACTTGTCAAAAAAGTCGTAGATGACCCAAGGATTAACTTGGTCACACCGAACGTATTCGATACTTTGGGGTTTTTTGATAGACAAATGTTGCCTTTTCTTGAAAGAGATGAACCAGTCGGTTCCAGGTCGTTGGACTTTGAATCTTGTTGGCAAATTATTCTGTCTAATGTACATTTGTACTAAATCCAGTACATCTTCTCGCGACAGACCAAATCCATGCTTTTCCATTACTTTGATGCAATTGGCAATTTCTTCTTCTTCGGCAGTTGACAGGTACGAAGTTACACTTCCGCCTCCTCTGCCTTCCTTTGATGTGGAATCCTTTCCCCTCGTTCCTAACACATGATGTTTCAGTGTGCTCCTTGCTATGTTGTAGAACAGTGCTGCACCTCTGGTTGTTTTGTTGCCATTTCTTACATCATCAATCGCACGCTGGAAATCTTCTACCGTGTAAGCGGACCCTGCACCTTTCTCAGTTTTTCGAACGTACGTTCTCACCATGTTGAAACGTTAATGTCTGTAAAAGAAAGAAGAGACATGTTGAAATTTATTTCTAAAAGTGTAAGTAATTACTTCCAAAATTCTGGGTAACTGGAACCCAAGGATCCAGTTACCCCCGAGGAATGATCCAGTTACCCCATTTCCACAAAACATACGGGGTTACTGGGCCACTCACGCTTGAATTACAATACGGAAAAAAATTGTCTGAAACACATGCTAATCACTTGTTTTAAACGTATTTCATTATTACATCTATAAGTTAATTTATCAATACTTACACTGCTCAAATCAGGACCACACAAATGCACTACTGCAGCACGTTGTCAGACCAAAATATATGCATAAAATTCAGAACGCACGCACGTGCATGCCGCATGAAAAAACGAGGTTATATTCGTTGTACCGGCAAGTCGACAGGTTGACACAACGTTGCCAACTGTTTTAATATTCCGTGGTAGCAGGTTAGACAATGACAGGCTCATGGCCCACTTACCTCCTGGGCCCAGTTGCCCCAGCAACAAATATATTACTGGCAGAATCCTAAATACTACCAATAGATAAAATAAAATGAAAAAATTGTATCAACAGTTTTTTAGTTTCCTAGATATCCATGAAATTTACTTTCAAATCAAAAATACTTAGAACATTTTAAAATAACATCACGGCATGTGTCCGAAGTTATTTCACATCTTTTCTATACACAATTGGGCTTGCCGAATCCACGAGTTGGCGGGTTGTCTAGGCAGCAGCATGTGTCCGATTTTGCAATTCTTGCTCAGTATTAGCTTCGGTGGCGTCAAAAATCAAGTGATTTGAGGTCGGGCGATTGCGGTGGTCTAGCCATTGGACCACCATCTTTCAGAAGACACATTATCTAGATGTCGTCGATTATATCGGATATCTAGGAAATAAAAAAGATTTATTAACTACTTTTTTCACCTACTAGTCATAATTTGGCATGAGGAATAAACCTTCAAATTTATTCGTATTGAGAATCACCCTGTATTACTGGCAGAATCCTAAATACTGCCAATAGATGACTATACAGTGAGTGCCAACAAAACTAGATAGTAGTTGCAGAAGATCATATATGAAGGCAGAACACTAGGTAGTACTTACTGCTTGCAAAAGGCATTTGCTGGTAATAAAAGATCAGAAACGTCTTCCTGATTACTATATTACTGATAGACTCCTAAATACTGCCAATATATGATTATACAGCACCAATAAGACAAAATACTACTTGCAGAAGACCATATACTGCAGGCAGAAGACTAGGTAGTGCTAACACAAGACTAGATACTTTTGATAAAGGACTGGATACTGCTTGCAGAAGACATTTTTTGTTAACAAAAGATCAGAAACGTTAATTTATATACTAGACTTGAACAAAATATAAGNTACATCTTCTCGCGACAGACCAAATCCATGCTTTTCCATTACCTTGATGCAATTGGCAATTTCTTCTTCTTCGGCAGTTGACAGGTACGAAGTTACACCTCCGCCTCCTATGCCTTCCTTTGATGTGGAACCCTTTCCCCTCGTTCCTAACACATGATGTTTTAGTGTGCTCCTTGCTATGTTGTAGAACAGTGCTGCACCTCTGGTTGTTTTGTTGCCATTTCTTATATCATCAATCGCACGCTGAAAATCTTCTACCGTGTAAGCGGACCCTGCACCTTTCTCAGTTTTTCGAACGTACGTTCTCACCATGTTGAAACGTTAATGTCTATAAAAGAAAGAAGAAACATGTTGAAATTTATTTCTAAAAGTGTAAGTAATTACTTCCATAATTCGGGTTAACTGGAACCCAACCCAACCCAACCCAACCCAACCCAACTGTTTGAATGTTCCGTGGCAGCAGGTTAGACAATGATAGACTCATGGCCCACTTATCCCCTCGGCCCAGTTGCCCCAGCAACAAATATATTACTGGCAGAATCCTAAATACTACCAATAGATAAAATAAAATGAAAAAATTGTATCAAAAGTTTTTTAGTTTCCTAGATATCTGTGAAATTTACTTTCAAGTTATTTCGAAGTTATTTCGCATCTTTTCTATACACAATTGGGCTTGCCGAATCCACGAGTTGGCAGCAGCATGTGTCCGATTTTGCAATTCTTGCTCAGTATTAGCTTCGGTGGCGTCAAAAATCAAGTGATTTGAGATCGGGCGATTGCGGTGGTCTAGCCATCTTTCAGAAGACACATTATCTAGATGTCGCCGATTATATCGGATATCTAGGAAATAAAAAAGATTTATTAACTACTTTTTTCACCTACTAGTCATAATTTGGCATGAGGAATAAACCTTCAAATTTATTCGTATTGAGAATCACCCTGTATTACTGGCAGAATCCTAAATACTGCCAATAGATGACTATACAGTGAGTGCCAACAAAACTAGATAGTAGTTGCAGAAGATCATATATGAAGGCAGAACACTAGGTAGTACTTACTGCTTGCAAAAGGCATTTGCTGGTAATAAAAGATCAGAAACGTCTTCCTGATTACTATATTACTGATAGACTCCTAAATACTGCCAATATATGATTATACAGCACCAATAAGACAAAATACTACTTGCAGAAGACCATATACTGCAGGCAGAAGACTAGGTAGTGCTAACACAAGACTAGATACTTTTGATAAAGGACTGGATACTGCTTGCAGAAGACATTTTCTGTTAACAAAAGACCAAAAACGTTAATTTATATACTAGACTTGAGCAAAATATAAGCCACAGGGTAGTGTATTGAGACCAGTTCTTTACCTTGCCTACATTTGATGAAAATGCTACTCAGCTATTCAGATGGAAAGCATATTTCAAGAATAAATATGTATTTCAACTCCACGTCAGCCATAAAATATAAAGACTCCCATCAGTCTTCGCTATATTTTAATTAAGCCTTTCATAAAATATACCTATTAAGAGAAAAAATTTAAAATATACCTTGAAAATGATTAAAAAAAACAATTTTTTTGCATCTACCCAACCAAAAATAAATTTAAATCCATCCCTGAACCCACCGTACACTCGCGTTTTAATTTTGTTTATAATTTCTGGCCGCCACATGGCCGCAATGTTTACTCTTCTTCCCGAATTTAAACAACCAGAGAACCAACTCTTTCTCCTCCTCAATCTTCATCGCTACTACTCTCATGCACTTAGATTCACTTCTATACAAATATGTGTACTTTTGTATATTTAGTTATAAATTATTAAAATGTTTTTCAGATGAAGATCGGCCGCCTTTAACGAACACCCAAGATCTCCACAACTTAGCGGTGCAAACTTTAACACAAGGAATGCAACATGCCTCAGCAACATTTTACCCAACCGATTATAACCCTATGTATCATAGCAGAAACGTCAAACACAACTTTAACACGGTTTATAATAAAGAAAAAGGAATTAGGAGTGGAAAAACCATTCGGAATCAACAAAATGGAACGAATTTTAGAAGGGGAGAGGGTGAGTTGGTGATAATAAAATCGTTAAAATTATAACCTAATTTGCGTCAAACAATTTTTATTTTATTTTTAATTTTTTTGTATTACTCGAAGCGGGAGAGATTTAAAGTTTGACGAGACGCAGGTGCGTCGCGACGCCCCCGGTAAGCAAATAAACACTCGCCACGCCTTTTTATCGTTTGTTTATCCAGGACCTGGTTGAGTTACGATCTCGGAAAATGGCCGACGTTCGAGTACATTTAGACGTCTTCATAAAACCACGTGGAGTCCTTTCATCTTTTTCATTTTAAAGATTTTTTTTTAATTTTAACACTTTTTGTATTATTGAAAAAAAATTATTTAAAAAAAATTGATGAAATAAGTCTAAATTCGAATTCTGCATTAAAAATGCTTTCATTTGATACCCAACAACCCATATTTTTAATTATAAATTAATTTGATTTGACATTTAATGTTTCAAAATGGCGGTTTTTATTTTTTCTTTTTTTTATCATTTTTATTATTAATAAAAATGAAATAAATAACTTTAAATTCGTAATCTACGTAAAAAACGCATTAATTTGATACCCAACAACCCATACTTTATGTCAAATCAAATTAAATAACCTCAAAAAATGACATCAATTTGACATTTTTTTCAAAATGGCGAATTTTTATTCTTTAGCTTATTTTTTAAGATAAAATGGTCGTATATGGGCTTAAATAAAACGTTTTTTAATTTTTAATCTCACCAAAACATTTTTAATTAATTTAAAAATATGTAATCATTTTTATTATTAAAAGAAATTAAATAAATAAGGTTAAATTCGTATTCTACGTAAAAAACGCGTTAATTTGATACCCAACAACCCATATTTCATGTCAAATCTAATTAAATAACTTCAAAAATTGACATCAATTTCACAATTTTTTTCAAAATGGCGATTTTTTATTTTTTACCAAATCGTTTTTAGGCCATTTTTTAAGATAAAATGGTCGTGTTTGGGCTTAAATAAAACGATTTTTAATTTTTAATCACACCAAAACATTTTTAATTAATTTAAAAAAATGTAATTATTTTTATTATTAAAAGAAATTAAATAAATAAGTTTAAATTCGTATTCTACGTAAAAAACGCGTTAATTTGATACCCAACAACTCATATTTCATGTCAAATCTAATTAAATAACCTCAAAAATTGACATAAATTTGACAATTTTTTTCAAAATGGCGATTTTTTATTGTGTACCAAATCTTTTTAGGCTATTTTCTAAGATAAAATGGTCGTGTTTGGGCTTAAATAAAACGTTTTTTAAATTTTAATCTCCCCAAAACATTTTTAATTAATTAAAAAAAATGAAATCACTTTTATTATTAAAAAAAATTAAATAAATAAGTTTAAATTCGTATTCTACGTAAAAACGCGTTAATTTGATACCCAACAACCCATATTTCATGTCAAATCTAATTAAACAACCTCAAAAATTGACATCAATTTGACAATTTTTTTCAAAATGGCGATTTTTTATTTTGTACCAAATCTTTTTTAGGCTATTTTTTAAGATAAAATGGTCGTGTTTGGGCTTACATAAAACGTTTTTTAATTTTTAATCACAACAAAACATTTTTAATTAATTAAAAAAATGTAATCATTTTTATTATTAAAAGAAATTAAATAAATAAGTTTAAATTCGTATTCTACGTAAAAAACGCGTTAATTTGATACCCAACAACTCATATTTCATGTCAAATCTAATTAAATAACCTCAAAAATTGACATCAATTTGACAATTTTTTTCAAAATGGCGATTTTTTATTTTTTACCAAATCTTTTTTAGGCTATTTTTTAAGATAAAATGGTCGTGTTTGGGCTTAAATAAAACGTTTTTTAATTTTTAATCACACCAAAACATTTTTAATTAATTTAAAAAAATTTAATCACTTTTATTATTAAAAGAAATTAAATAAATACGTTTAAATTCGTATTATACGTAAAAAGCGCATTAATTTGATACCCAACAACCCATATTTCATGTCAAATCTTATTAAATAACCTCAAAAATTAACATCAATTTGACAATTTTTTTCAATATGGCGATTTTTTATTTTTTACCAAATCTTTTTTAGGCTATTTTTTAAGATAAAATGGTCGTGTTTGGGCTTAAATAAAACGTTTTTTAATTTTTAATCACACCAAAACATTTTTAATTAATTAAAAAAAATTTAATCACTTTTATTATTAAAAGAAATTAAATAAATAAGTTTAAATTCGTATTCTACGTAAAAAACGCGTTAATTTGATACCCAACAACCCATATTTCATGTCAAATCTAATTAAATAACCTCAAAAATTGACATCAATTTGACAATTTTTTTCAAAATGGCGATTTTTTATTTTTTACCAAATCTTTTTTAGGCTATTTTTTAAGATAAAATGGTCGTGTTTGGGCTTAAATAAAACGATTTTTAATTTTTAATCACACCAAAACATTTTTAATTAATTAAAAAAAATTTAATCACTTTTATTATTAAAAGAAATTAAATAAATAAGTTTAAATTCGTATTCTACGTAAAAAACGCGTTAATTTGATACCCAACAACCCATATTTCATGTCAAATCTAATTAAATAACCTCAAAAATTGACATCAATTTGACAATTTTTTTCAAAATGGCGATTTTTTATTTTTTACCAAATCTTTTTTAGGCTATTTTTTAAGATAAAATGGTCGTGTTTGGGCTTAAATAAAACGATTTTTAATTTTTAATCACACCAAAACATTTTTAATTAATTAAAAAAAATTTAATCACTTTTATTATTAAAAGAAATTAAATAAATAAGTTTAAATTCGTATTCCACGTAAAAAACGCGTTAATTTGATACCCAACAACCCATATTTCATGTCAAATCTAATTAAATAACCTCAAAAATTGACATCAATTTGACAATTTTTTTCAAAATGGCGATTTTTTATTTTTTACCAAACCTTTTTTAGGCTATTTTTTAAG
This sequence comes from Onthophagus taurus, assembly GCF_000648695.1. Lineage (NCBI taxonomy): Eukaryota > Metazoa > Arthropoda > Insecta > Coleoptera > Scarabaeidae > Onthophagus > Onthophagus taurus. Next base: position 22,182 of record NW_019280673.1, read on the forward strand.
ATAAAATGGTCGTGTTTGGGCTTAAATAAAACGATTTTTAATTTTTAATCACACCAAAATATTTTTAATTTCGTTTAAAAAAATTTTTTTTATTTTATTTTTTTTATTTTAATTAATCGTAAAATCCCGAAATACCACTTCAAAAGCGTTGATCGTAAAACCCCGATTTTTACCTGTAAACGTTTCAAAATCGCGTCGAACTCAAAAGAGGCGTTTTAATTTAAAAAAAAAGCGCGATCGCGCTTTGAAGTCACAAGTTTACGACTTTAAATGTTTCGATATAGCTTTTTTTTGATTCGTGTATTTTCTTTTTACGATTCGGACTTGAAAGTGAACGAAGATGACGGGGAAAGAATTCATTACGAAATTTATTTAAATTAATTTTTAATTTATTTTTTATTTTTTTCAGATGAAGACGTTCACTCGCAAGTTAATTCCGCCCAACAAGAATTACACAACCTCGTGGTACAAAATCATCCTTCATATCAATCGATGACCATCCCCTCATCTCCTTTGATCCCCCCAATGATGTTGGAGCCGTCGAATTTGGGGCAAATTCAGGGACATCATCATCATCATCACCCCGATTATTACAACTCGATGTACACGCGGACCACTTTGAGGCACAACTATTCGAAAAATTCCGTTTACGCCGGAAGTTACCACGAGTTTTATTCAGCAGCGACCGGAAATAACGCCCGTAGCGCCGCGAGTTTGTACGCGAATTCGCAAAATTACGAACACACCCCAAGGTAATTAATTTTTAAATTTTTTCGAATTAATTTATAAAACGATAGGGTTTTAAGAAAATATATTTTAATATTTACAAGAAAATTATTTATTTCAGTTATTTTCCTTATTTTGACATTTCCCCGAGTATATAAAATTAAATAGAGGAGGCTTTGATCAATAAAAACAAAGCCCCGCATTGTATTGACACGACATAAAAAGATCTTGTGAGTTGAGTGTGTTTAGAAGAGAGTTTAAGTTTGGAAACGTTGAGTTAGTTTTCGAGAGGGGCCATCAATTTTAAACGGTAGCCCCAGCGGCGTCAAAACGTCTCACGGACGGTTTTACATCGTCCTCTCGCTAATTAATCATTAGCCGAAACACGTTAGAGAGACATTTTTTTCGTTTTACTCGCCCCCCACCTTTCTTTGTTATTATTATTACAAAGTCAAAAAATAATCGTTAATTTTTTACTTTTCTTAATCAAAAATGAAAAGAAATTGAAGAATCTTTTAATTTGATACCCCACAACTCATATTTTAAATCAAAATTAAAAAAGAAACGTCAAATGATTTCATTTGTTTTTTTAAATCGCAATCTTGTTTGTTTAACTCTGAATTTTTGCCAATTTTCTTCTTAAATAATCCATTTCGCTAAATTCTCTTTAATTTGATACCCAATAACCCCTATTTTGTGTTTGGGATTCATGTTGCAACTTTTAAATTTAAAATTTAAACTATACAAAGGGTGACATAGAAAAAAGTACATTGCATAGTGCCACACAATAGAGGACACTAAAATAAGAAAAAAAGTTCCTATGAACATGGGTCCGGGTGTTGAATTTTATTTTTTTTTTATTTATTTGCAAAAACAATGATAAATACTTCAACAATTAAATTTTAATGGTATGATGAAAAATATGATTAATTAAAACAAAACATTAAGTGTTTAGAAGATGTTCAAATTGTTGCCCTTGTACTTCAATACATTTTTCCATTCTTCTTCTTAATGATTGACGGCATCTTTGAAATATTCCTGGGTTATTACGAAATCTATCCGCCGATTCCATAATTCTTATCCATAATTGTTCTTCATTATGTATTTCTACAGCATAAATTTCATTTTTCATAAATCCCCAAAATGAAAAATCGATTGGATTAAGGTCGGGACTACGAGTTGGCCAGGGTACAGGCCCCCTCGACCAATCCACGTATTTCCAAATCTCCTGTCCAAATATTCCCTTGCCACTCGAGAAAAGTGAGCTGGCGCCCCATCATGCATGTAATACATTCTTCCAATAATGGCCAATGGGACATCCTCTAATAATGTGTTAAATTATTCTCCAAGAAATTTCGATACAGTGCACCTGTCAATCGATTGGGCAATCGAAATGGGCCAATTAAGTAATTGTCAATTATACCTGCCACATATTTCTACACATTAATAGAAACCCCATATTGGTAACTTCGAATTACAGTTTGATGAGGATTTTCATCACTCCAATGGTGCATGTTACTAAAATCAGCTTCGTCAGTAAACAAAATTGATGAAATAATGTTTTGTCTTTGGTTTTGCAACCATTCGCAAAATTGTACACGAGGAAAAAAGTCATGTTCCAATAGTGAATGAATTTTTTGGAAATGATATGGGCGAAGAAGTTGTTTATTGAAAATTTGTCTACCTGATTTCTGGTGCTTGTTCTCGGATTATTTTCTACCATTCGTAAAACAGTTTCTTTGTTTCGCACAATGCGACGAGTTCTGGAAACCCCACTATTCAATTTTGGTTTTCTAAAACAGCCATCTTCTCCCAATCGCACATCAATAAATGTTCGAACATTAGGAACTTGTCTTAAAGGATATCTTTCTCGATAGATACGTTGAGCTTCGTAAGAATTTGATCTAGCTTCGCCGTAACACATCTGTATTCTTCAAATGTGTAGCGAACCATTTCTGAAAGCAATTTTGAATAATCAGTGAGAAAACCAATGACAAACTTAATCACGAACACAAAATACCTCAAACAATTATTACATTAGTTTGACAAGTGTCATTATGACACATTATTCAATTGTTATTTATCATTGTTTTTGCAAAGGTTACTTTGGCGCTTTTTGAATAATTTTTAAATTTTCGAGAAAAATTAATTTAAAGTTTTATTACTTCTTATTCGTTTGATATAGACAATAGCAGTAGCAGTGCGTAACCATGGCAACCAATTGTTTTGATTTGACATTTTCAAGTGTCAAAATTCAATTTTGAATTTAAGACAACAAATTTAAATCTTTAGACCCGTTTTAGCGATTTTTTCATAAATTGTTTATAATAATTTTATCGAATTTATCCGTTACTTTTGAAACGCACTGTATATAAAACACCTCTTCTCAGTAGTAAATTGTTTTATTTTTTATACAATTAAAAGATAGCACTGTTTCTTTTGTATTGTTGCTCGTTTCAATAAATTAAGTTTGTTCTGATTAGGTTAAAAATGCGTTACGTAATGAAACCAGTGCTGTAATGAACTTCATTACGTAACTCAAATCACCTCAAATGAGTGCGGTAATGATGACTTATCCAAGCAATCGTAGATAATAGTATATTATTCAACAAGCGTATAATGGCGGCTGTTACCAACGAAGATGAAACATCCATTATACGCAAGTTGAATACTATACTTTATCTACAACATTAAATTTTGAAAAAAAAATCAAAAAAAGGAAAAAAATAAACTTGATAGACATTTCAGACATAACCTCAATATAAGAAAGCTGTCATTTCTGTTAATATTTTATTTTTTGATTAGTAGGCCGTGTCAGAACTGTGGAATAATGGCTTCATTATTCAACACTTTGTCAGTCATGGGTAATGCATGTCATTACCCGTCAAAAATCAAATGAATAACGAATAGATAATTCAATAGTTGTAGATAATAGTATATTATTATATGAGCATATAATGAGGGCTATTATTCACGAAGGTTAAGTTTATGTCACGAGCGTAGCGAGTGGCATAATTAGCCTGAGTGAATAATAGCTCATTATATGAGAGTAGAATAGTATACTTTGTCCACGACTATTGAAATTGATTCCATAAATTTATTTTTTAAATAAATTTTTGAATAAAGGTTAAACGTCAATGTGACACAAATTCAATGTTACTAACTGTAACCAACTTCACAACAATTTGTCAAAATTAAATGTCAGTTTTATAAAACGTCGTTTTCTTTAGGAAAATTAATTAATTTATGCTTAAATTATACGAAATAAGGAATTTGTTTAGGTTTTTTTAATGTAAAACATTTAGAAACTCCTAAAAAATTGAATTAAATTGACGTTTTTTGAACTTTTAACGTTTCAAATAATTATTATTAGTCTGGACAAGATGGCTACCCGTGGATAATGATTATTATTCACCGCTATTATTCACTCCGTGAAAAATAACTACCATTTTGTTTTAGAAAACTCATTCATAAGGTATATATTATAAGGTAGTCGTGGACAAAATATTTTATCTATACAATTTTATTTATATACTGTGTTTTTAACTTTAATTGTTCACAATAACATACATCATATTGATATATTTCATAATTTTTGTTTTAATGACGTCGTGGGTTTCTTTTTAACTATTTGACGGTAAGTTTGTGATTGTAATACTTTTATTATGTTTTTCATTATATTTAATTGATCGTAATGTAATTACTTTTACGTAGATTCGGCTGATGATGGGCTAAGCTCGAAACCGGTTCCGAATAAATTGATATTAAGCAAGTAAGAGGTTTTTTATATAGTTTAAATTTTTCCCCTATTTTAATTCAAAAATAACTAATACTAAAGTAAAAATACTAAATAAATTTCACATTACACAACTAAAAGGACCTCGTCACTTACAAAATAATAAACATAAGTCAAATTGAAGGGTAACATTTAACGTATTTTTAATTCAAGTAGATGCCTTGTGGTAGTTTTCTTTTAAGTCGACAGTGGATGTTCTTTTTGCTGAGATCGTATGGCTGTTGTATTATATGCGTTCGTGAAACCGGGAAGTTATTGTAGATATAAAGGCTACGATACTGTCAATTTTTAATTCGTTGTGTAGTTGATCATAATAATAATAAATCTTTATTGGCAATTCTACAAACAATACAGAATTGTATAAATAAAATAATAATAATGCCAAAACAAACATTAATGCTAAGAATTGCCAAAAAGAGGCGGCCAGTATGTACCCACGTCGTTTTTCATCGCCCCTCAAAACAAGAAAAGTAGAAAGTAAAATATATAATATACAGGATGTCTGATAAAAAACGCCCCAAGTTGTAACTCTGTCATTTACATTCCGATTTTCACGAACGAGGTATCAAATGAAAAGGTACACAAACTACTAAATCACAAAAAACAAGATGTTGTGCTTATTTTGAAATGGGACAATGACGGTGCAGGAAGCCAAAGTGAGTATAAGCAAAAAATAGAAGTTGGTAAAACGGATGCTTGCATTTTTGACTTCACTAGTCCCAATTAAACTAATAGCAAGTGATAGTTCTATGCTTTGGCAAAATCCACGAACGTCTTCGACCAGATTCTGTAGACCTATACCAATTTCAATTGGTACATGAATCCACAGAGGTCATTCGTATGGAAAAAATACGAGTGGATTCCTAAATATCTAAATTATCACCTTCAAAGGTAACTCTAAATGGCGTTGAAGTAAAGATTACACACAAACTTTTGTTTACCATGTGGACGCTAAAATTTGCAACGCAATCACAGGTACAACATAAACACAAAAGTGTTATTTATGTGGCTTGAGTTCAAAAGATTTTAACAACATAGAAAAGGTCGTCATATTCTAGACGAACATCGATACAAACCAAGACATTTTAAACTTATTAATAATTTCTTCGGATCCTATCATATCCAATTACAGGCGATTACCTCGCAAAAAACTAAATTAGTTTAGAGCTAAAGCTATTGAAATGTTCTTGTGTGAGCACAACATTAATGAAAGTTCCTCTGATGAGTCCAGTGACTCATCCTCTATCAACAGTTAATTGTCTATTTGTTTATTTATTTATTGTTTGGCACCGAGTGAGAGGCCAACCCATACCTGTTCTAGTAAAAATGAGAAAAAAAATCCATGTCTCTTAGTTAAGTAGTAATAGACATATTTTTGAAAACGTTAAAAATTGGTCCTGTACATCATATCTTTAGGTACTACGGTCAGAAATGTTCGCAATTTAATAGTGATTTTTTTAATAATGTATTCCTTATGAACCATACTAGTGTAGAAGTCACAAATCAAACAACAAAAATCGTTAGTTTTGCAAAAAAATATATTAATTTGATTGAGTTATGTTGAAAGAATTTATGTCTATCAAGTTTGACACACGATTTCTAAAAAAAGGAGTAGTACAACATAAACAAGGAACACCTTTACGTCCGATAGTTTCATCAATTGGAGCGGCAACTTATGAGTTATCGAAGTTATCGAAGACAATGTATTGTTTTCACTTGATGTAGTTAATCTGTTTACTAATATTCCTTTATAACTTGTGATAAAAATAGTTGAAGATAAGTGGGAGAGGATTCATGGAGTTTGTGAAAGGAATAAAGAAACTTTCCTAGCAGGCTTGAAGTTGCTCTTTGACGCTTCCATGTTTACTTTTAAAAATAAAACATATCATCAAATTTCCTATTAACCCGATTCTGTCTTTAATAGTGATGGATTATTGTGTGGTCGAAATTTTACATAATAATAATTTACAATTAACATTCATAAGGAAATACATATGTAGACGATTTGATTTTGGCTTGTAAAGAAGATTATATTGATAATATTTTATATGTGTTTAACAAATTTCATCCTAACATTCGTTTTACGATCGAAAGAGAAAATAACAAAAGTATTCCGTTTTTGGATACCATGATGATTAGAGATGAAAAAAACCAAATTATTTTTGATTGGTATAGAAAACCAACATATTCTGGTAGATATGTAAATTTTCATTCGAACCACACATTCAAACATAAAATTGCTACGGTGCTTACATTAAAACATAGAATATGTACTACATATTATGTAGTATAGTCGAACCNATCCTTATAAGCAAAGTGGGCAAGAGAAATAGCTGGAAATTATTTTGAAGTTCGTAATTCGACCGCTAGGGGGCGTAACTGCCATAGAGAAACATAAAATTCCCGCTATCTCAGAAAGTTAGACGATGAGCTATAACGTTGACAACATCATTTAGTAGCTTGGATAATACCGCAACGCTTTTGTTTTGCGATATTTCTCATATCTCTCAAAATAAGGGAGGGGGAGGCCAATGCGTTTTCATATGTTTGCATTTTAATATCTCCTGGACCATTCAACCGATTTGAATATTTTTGGTCTTGTTTGAAAGAGCATGAAATGCTCTTTTAAAAGATATTTTCAGTAAGACCGCTTGGTTTTAAACAAATAAGCTAGAGGTCGTTATCTGCAGCGGTTAGATATTTTTGTGATTTTTGAAAAAAAGTTAAATGGAACGGTACTATTTACTTCACAGACCATTAATCACCATAAAATTTGCTAAATATTAGTGAAAACCGCATCTCGATATCTCCATCCATTCTCGAATTATAAAAGAAAATGTTAAAAATTCGTATATCTTAATCGGATCAAGTTACCTTAGGAAACAAATAAGAGA
>NW_019280673.1:31778-67390 GCF_000648695.1 Onthophagus taurus
CCGATCATTCCGAAAATTTGCATATGGCCATAGTTTTTCATTCTGAACAAAACTTCTTAGTAACACTTTCACGTACTGTAAACAGAAAAGGTACTTTACCTGCCACAAAAAAAGTTTTTCTTTCACTGTCAAGACTCACTTGTTTTTTAAAAATTGAAAATATGTTCAAAATTTTTCTTTCATCAACCAGGGCTAAACCCCAAAAAATTACAATTAATATCGAAAAAATTTTACCATTTATAAGAGTCGTTTCACCTATCCGGGGACATACTGTATATTGCATTACTTGTAAAGATTGTAATGGTAAATACATTGGACAAACTAAACAATGGTTAAAAAGTAGAATTAATAAACACAAAAGTGACACTAAATTGATAAAAACATCATGTGCTCTCTCAAAACACGCTGTTGACTATAACCATATTTTTAATTTTGAAAATACAATAATTTTGGATAAAGAATCAAATTATCATTATAGATTATTCCTTGAAATGTTTCATATTAACGCTGAAAATAATATTGTAAATTTCAAGTTAGATACAGAAAATTTGAGTAACATTTATTCATATCTTTTTCAAATAGATAAAAATAAATGAATTTTATTTGTGACGTAATATGATTGACCAGTACTGATTTGTTTATTTCAATATATTTGTCACTTTTCACGTTTTTATTTTTCATAAACTTTTTACATCTCCAATTATTATTGTTATAAACGTTTTATGGTTTTATTTATGTTATTTCCTTAAGAAACATAATTTGTAAGTAATTAACTTTTATTGTAAGATTGTTATTTTTAGTTGCTTTTGTATTTTAGTTATACTCTGATGAAGATCGAAAAAAACGATCGAAATATTAGTATGAAATAAAATTGTTTCTTTTTATAAAAAAGATCGTCTTACGAATAATTATTTAATATTATTATCAATTACGATCGATTAATTTCTTTTATTTATTTTTTTAAATAACGCGGTTTTGGCAGAAAAACAGGCAATAATATTTTTAGGAATAGAAAAAGGGTAAGTGTTATACCATTTTGGAATCTTGACTAAACAGGCCATCTTTTAAAATAACTTGCCAAGGGTGTTGTACTAGTCCTTTGTTTAGAAATCGTGTGTCAAACTTAATAGACATAAATTCTTTCAACCTTAACTCAATCAAACTTGATTGATACTTTTTCTTGCAAAACTAACGACTTTTGTTGTTCGATTTGTGACTGCTATAGTAGCATGGTTCATGAGGAATACATTATTAAAAAAATCACTATTAAATTGCGAACATTTCTGACCGTAGTATCTAAAGATATGATGTACGCTAATTATTTTTAACATTTTCAAAAATATGTCTATTACCACTTAACTAAGAGACATAGAATTTTTTTCTTATTTTTACCAGAACAGGTATACCGTTGTCATCCAACTTATCTGTCTTTCCTTTAGCATTTGATAAAAGTTTATAAATCGTATTTTTATTCTTAAAGGTCAGATTAATGTCATATTCTTTAAGTTTTGTCTTTATTCTATTGGTTAAGTTACCTTGGAACGTGATGGGTCTATATTTTTGTGTCTTAGGTGTATTTTGGATTGTTAAAGTTGTGTTTTGTGTTGTGAAAATTCTGGTTTTTGTCTTGTTAAGAATTCTTTCGATGAAATTCACAGGATATTCTTCAGGATATCTGTTCAATGATTTTAAGTTCTTTCTCCAGTGAGATAGCATCAAGGTTTGAGTTAAAGGCTCTATAATATAAAGCGTTGAAAGCTGCGTACTAATGATTGATACTGTGGTATGAATCGTATGGTATAATAGCCATAGTTTGGGTGGGTTTTCTGTATATATTGTATAATATGGATTTATTTTCTCTTCTCAGATTCAAGTCTAAGAAATTAATTTGGTTATTATTTTCCAATTCCATTGTAAAGTTAATTTTGGGGTGCAACTGATTAATATAACCATGAATCTGATTAATTATCATGGTATCTTCAGTGTTGACAATAACCAGTACGTCATCAACATATCTTTTCCACATGAGAATATGTTCATGAAAAGGATTATGTGAGTTTATAATAAATTTATTCTCTAAATTGTTCAAAAAGATTTCGGAAATCAAACCACTAAGTGGAGAACCCATCGGTAAGCCTTCTTGGTATGTATAAAGGCATTCATTAAATTGACAAAAATTTTGTTTAAGACATATATCAAACAGTTTGTATATATTATTGACATCTTGTTGATCAATGATATTATTTTTCAAAAATTCCTTTATAATTATTAAAGTCTCCTTTGTAGGTACAGGAAAGAAAGGATTGTGCATTGTTCAGGTAGTTCTATGTTTTTCAAATGTGATATTAATTCGCTACGATTCTTGATAGAAGGTGCAGGTTGAAAATCAATGAAGTGTTTGAAGAAATAAACTAAGAATTTGGAAATGTTATATGTGCTGGAGTCTATTGAACATATGATTGGGCAATGTGGTTTGTGTAATTTGGGTGAAGAATAAAGTTTCGGAATTTTGGGGTTCATGGGGATTATTCCATAAATTTTGGATTTTTATTATAGAATTTAATGAGAGTAAGTCTTGTATCTTTAATTATTGTTTTTACTGATGTATGAAAATCTTTATTTGGTGTTTTTGTGGATTTTTGAAAATTATTCTCTGTCAGAAATAAGCTCGTTTTGTTAATGTAATCAATTTCATCAATGAAAACCATCCCTACATTTTTGTCTGCCTTAATACAAATTACCTTATTCTCTTTCATTTTCTGTTTTATGTTTTTTATGGTCTTTATTTCCTCTTCTCTCAATCTTTCTCTCTCGTTATCTCCTCTCTTTCTCTTTTTTCTGGATTCTTCCCTAGTTAATATCTGTTTCAGGTCTTTCGTAATGTCTCCTTCCTGTGGACATCTTCTTTTCTCTTCTGTACACTAAATGATGGCACCATCAAAATGTTGATATCTTAAAAGGGGGGTGTAACTGAACGTCCAGCTACACCCCCCACTTTGATATGTATAAAAAAAGTATTAGATGATTAGCACAAAAATTTTTAATGTAGCAGAAAATTAGCATATAAATAGTACAAAATTATGGCACTATCAAAATGCTGATATTGACACCCCCCTTTTAAGATATCAGCATTTTGATAGTGCCTCATTTTGAATTTTTAAATTAGCACCTTTTTTGACACTTTTAGATTATACGAGAATGTAAGTTTTGTTTCAACAATTTTTTTCTCAATATTTTTCCAATCCAACCCAACAATTCACTTTAAAAGATACTTTCATGTGTCACTCCTTTTCTCACTTTAAAAGCCAATTAAGACAAAGGTGGGCAAAGGCTTAGAAGAAGGAAGGTGTTTTGCAAATACAATGATTCATGGCTTGAAGGAACTATTGAGATTCCGACTGTTGCACAAAATCGGCCAGGCCGCCCAAGTAAGTTATTTGGGGATTCAAGTGAAAGAACAAAAGAAGACGTGATCGTTCATGCTGCTCAGATTCAGTTGCGGAAAAGTGGAAAACGAAATGCTTCCGATATATTAAAAGAAATCACCAATACTAGTCTGAAACGTGCAACAAAATATAAGAAGGCATTTTCTGAAATAAGAAAAGAACAAACTGGCCCTCTTACATCATTGCAAGCATTGGCAATGTTTGTAGAAGCTGATTTAAGTCGTCGACAGTACGAAATAATTAGAAATACCAGCAAAAAGTTCTTCCCTTGTTACAGCCTTTTACAAACGACAACACAAGAATGTTACCCACCGCCAGAGGCATGCAAAGTAACAAGTACCTGCGCTAAAAGCCACTTACAATCTTTGGTTGATCTAACCGTACGGAGCCTGTCAATCTCCCTAGAAGACGTCCTGATGACATTAAATGAGAAAGAACGAGATAGCCTAAAGATAATATGCAAATGGGGTTGTGACGGATCTCAGCAATCTAAGTACAAACAAAAATTTGAAAATGATGCTGACTCAGATGCTAATATATTTCAGAGCTGTTTCGTCCCTCTACGATTGGTTTGTGGCCAAGATGAAAAAAAGATTGTATGGGAAAACCAAACACCCTCTTCTGCACGATATTGCCGGCCAATTAGGTTTCGTTTCGTAAAAGAGAGTACCGTCATAACGGAAGAAGAAATTAATTATGTCAAAAACTCTACTGATTCACTAACGGTAACAGAGGTTTATTTAAATGGGGACAAATTTTTAGTGAAACAATCATTCATCATGACAATGGTAGACGGTAAAGTCTGCAACGCTGCCACAGGCACGAAATCCACAAGCCGGTGCTACATATGCGGTGCAACTTCTAAGGATTTCAACCTACTAGATGTTAAAAAAAGATGTAAATCCTGAAGCTATTGAGTTTGGGCTTTCGGTTCTACATGCGAGAATTCGTCTTTACGAAAGCATTCTCCACTTGGCGTATAAATTGCCTGTAAAAAAATACAAAGAGAGGAAAACAGAAGCCGAAAAAAAATCGAAAATGAGAATAAGAAACTGGAAATTCAAGCCAGATTTCGAAAAGAATCCGAATGAACTTGGTCATTCTTCAGAAAGCGAAGATGAACATTTGTCTGAAAAATTATAGATTTTTTGATGTTTTTTGTTTTGAATAAATACGTCTCGATTTAATATTAAAGCCTTTGTTTCATTTACTAATATCGTTTAGAATCAATATCGAACATAAAATAATTTTGGCCGCGTAGATTGTTCAAATACCCGTATGTGTGTCGTTAGCTGAATCTTTCTCTGCAGTTTCTTTTAGGGTCGGGAGACATCTGGGTACGATCTATTTAGCGGGTTTTAGGGAATTTTTAAAGCAAATTTCTTTTAATCATTTTTTTTATTGAGGACATTAACGAGAAGCTTGCTTTTCTCAATGATAGCATCCTTTCTGCTTTTGTATTTTGATACTGCCATAATTATGCACTATTTATGTACTAATTTTGTATTACATTAAAAAATTTTGTACTAATCATTTCGTATTTTTTTTATACAGGTGTCTCACGTAACTGGTTCGTTAGAACTTTTTTAGGTTCCACTATTCATAGAGGTTTGAAATTTTGGTAGCATGGGTTGTTCATTCTAAACTTTCAATCTAAAATATTTTCAAGATGACCACCACTTCCGGTCTACCGGAAGTAGACCACAACTTCGTTATTTTAAATGGAATGCTATAGTTTTTATTACACCTTTCAATTATACATAAAAAAATATGTTGACTTTGATAAAAGTTGTTGGTACCTACCATTTTTTTTTTCGAGTTATTTTGATTTTAAGCTTTTTTTGGCAAATTTCACCATGCTCTTTAAAAGCCTATATCTCAGTTAACGTTCATTAAAAAAACCTCTAAATTGGCACGATTACTCTTCAGATGTTGCCAAATAGATTGTCATTTCTTGTATCAGAGTATCTTATACAGGGTGGTCAAAAATTGAATTACCGTTTCTCCATATTCAATGGCTAGAAAGTCGAAAATTTTAAATGGAACACCCCGTATTTTTTTACCCTATCAGAAAGGGAATTTAATTCTCTACAATTATCTATAAACATTCCTATACCTATTTATTGTAGTTTCCCTGATATTGGGACATTAATCAAAGCATGCACGGAATGCGGGAAAACGTTTGATTTTTTTATTAGAAGGCAATGGAATTTTGACAGTTTTTGGTCCATATTTGTGTTATTGTTGTTGTTACTTACTTTTGATCACGAGTGAAAGTCATTGTATATTATGGCAAATTATTCCAACGCCGATATTTTAAATTTGTTTTATATTCATGGCGAATGTAATAAATTTTTGGATAGGACGTGTCGAACATTTATTGAGATATATCCAAACCTAACGTGAACTCGCCGATACAAAATGCATCCTTATGCATACAATATCTTACAGGGCCTTTTACCGGAAGATTACATAAAACGACAGCAATTTTGCGAATTTATGTTAGTTAAAATTCAAGAGAATCCTTTATTTTTATCGCGACTTATTTGGACGGATGAATCAAAATTTTCGAGGGAGGGTCTATTGTTAATAGACAAAATTTACATATTTGGGCTGCCGAAAATCCTCATGTAGTCAGAGAGGCAAATTTTCAACAAAAAATTAGTTTTAACGTTTTTGTTTTTGAAACCAACTTCGTTTTGAAATTTACGATGAAAATTTAAACAGTCAACGATACTTAGAAATTTTAAGAGGTACAGTTACTGATTTTTGCGAAAGTTTGCATCTTAACACATTTATAAATTGTTGGTATCAACTGGATGGCACTCCAGCACACTCTTCAGGGCAAATTTACCAACAATTAAACAATTTGTTTGATGACCGGTGGATTGGAAGAAATAGACCATGGTAATGGCAACGAACTCAACGATCTCCAGATTTAACACCATTGGATTTTTATTTGTGGGGTCACTTAAAAATTTCAGTGTACAATTCACCGGTCAACACACGACAAGAGTTGCGTGACAGAGTGGTGTGTGCACTACGTACTATTGATGGCGACCAACTTCTACGGGCCACAACCGTAGAAGTCGAAAGAAGAGTTGAAAAATGTTTAATAGTGAATGCTCAGCATATCGAACAGTTTTAATTTTTTTATAATTTTAAGTTTTTGTTTTTTTATATGTTATTCATTCTAATTTCTGTTATTAAATTATTGTTTTTCATTGTTTCATTTATTCGTTTTTCTGTTGGTTATTTTTGGTAAATAAAAGCGAGCAAGCTAAAGGTTATTCAACCATAGTTAATTGTAGAAATAATACCAATAATAATTTAAATAAATTAAACGATGAACTGTCAAAATGTCTTAGCCTGCTAACAAGAACACAAACGGGCTTTGGGATTCTATGTCTGATTTTGATTAATTTTCCAATATCAGGGAAACTACAATAAATAGGTATAGGAATGTTCATAGATAACTTGTAGAGAATTAAATTCCCTTTCTGATAGGGTAAAGAAATATGGGGTGTTCCATTTAAAATTTTCGACTTTCTTGCAATTGAATATTGACAAACGATAATTCAATTTTTGACCAGCCTGTATAAGATTCTCTGATACAACAAATGACAATCTATTTGGCAGCATCTGTAGAGTAGTCGTGCCAATGCAGAGCTTTTTTGAATGATCGTTAGCTGAGATATGAGCTTTTAAAGACCATAGTGAAATTTGTCAAAAAATACTTAAAATCAAAATAACTCGAAAACAAAAAACGCTAGGTACCAACAACTTTTATCAAAGTCAACATATTTTTTTACATATAATTGAAAGGTGTAATAAAAACTATAGCATTTCATTTAAAATAACGAAGTTGTGGTCTACTTCCGGTAGACCGGAAGGGGTGGCCACCTTGAAAATATTTTAGATCGAAAGTTTAGAATGAAAAAACCATGCTACCAAAATTTCAAACCACTACGAATAGATGAACCTTATGAAGTTCTAACGAACCAGTTACGTGAGACACCCTGTATATGTCAAGGTGGGGGGTGTAGCTGAACGTTCAGTTACACCCCCTCTCCATATACAACCTCCCTTTCAAGATATCAGCATTTTGATAGTGCCATAATTTTGTACTATTTATGTATTAATTTTGTACTACATTAAAACATTTTGTACTAATCATTTAGTATATTTTTTATATACAGGGTGTTCCGGTGACTCGGGGCATAAAATTAACCTCATATACTAGAGCAAAAATGATGACGATTCGTGAAAAAAAATTATTATAAAAGTCTTCAAATGGCCAAGATATGGGCCATCAAAGTTCAGAAATTTTAACACATTTTTCTAACTATTCAATACCATTTATGGTAGAGCGTTGAAATTTGGTACAGGGTAAACAAATATCAAGCAAAATAATTGAACCAATTTTGATTTTGATCGGGCGGTGGCAACCATGCTATACAGGTGTACCTAAAATTTATTTGCTCAGAACTTATTTATGTACTGTAATTTTGTACTATGTTAAAATTTTTGGTACTAATCATTTAGTATTTTTTTTATACAATAGGGCCGTTAAGGCCAATCGATTAGAAAGACCGTCTTTCAAAAAATCGATAATGTAAGTTAAATTAGACGGATTAGTAACGTTTTCACGTTCGAAAATTGTTTAATTTTTGCAATAATTAATGTAAAACTTTAAAATTCCCCACCCCTGATTCATTGTGACGTTTTAAGTAAGAAGAAAGAAATCACAGACGTGATTTCTCTCCCGTTTTGTTCTGTTTTCTTCTAGCGCATAAGATTCGTAGCATTGTCTCTCTCCAGGAATTTTATTGATTTTTATACTCTCCAATCGTACGCTCAAATCTGAGTGACGCGCTACTGAATTCGCGGCCTGTAATTTCTAACTTTATTATTTTTTTTTGGAAAAACTAAGCCTCAGAATCAAAAATTAAAAAATATGGGGTCAATCAATTTTAAAAAACTTTCGAATGAACCAATAAAAAAGAAATACTTAACGGCCCTATTGTCCCAACTTTTTGGTACCCCCTTTTTTCTTTTAAACTATAACTATCACAGATTTGATGTTTGGCACATCGATACAGGACAAAAAGGTTTACTTTATGAAGTTAGAGTTGTTACTATATCACTTCCGGTTAGACCGGAAGTGGATGATTTATAAATTATAATGTATTTAACAGTTTTTATTAACTTTTTTTTTACAATATAACAAAATGTGCGGAACAATAAACTTGGATTTAACATCACGTTCTTCCGCAATTAAATCGTCAATTTCTGTGTAATCTCCATTGTCGTGGAAAATAATTGACGTGTAATGACACACGTCATAACTCAGATCCACATTTTCATCACAGCTCGGTACACAAATATAATTTACAAATCCCTCCAGGTGGAAATCTTTACCTTGAAACGATATCTTACAGTGTATATCGTGTATATTTGTCCGTTTAAGGCTGGACCCCTCTGTGTAAATGTCAATAATTAAGTACGGACCTAAAATATTATGTGATGTATTAGGAGGATATAATTCAAAATGGTCTCAGTTGTATTTTAGAGGTTATTGAGCAAACAAAAATTGCGAGCCTTGCTTTAACAAGACACTTACCGCAATATGCAATTTTACTTGCAGCATTTTTGCCGCATTGCACACAAGGAAACCTTTTTTTCTTCACAAATTTCCATACAAGTTTTTTCTAAACATTTTATACTGTCGGTGTTCACAGCTAAATTTTGTATGTATTGAAAAGTTTTGTGACCAACTGCAGCCCATACATTGTCGCTTTTCCATGAGAAGCGGATTTCCCTTAAATAAAAGTGGTACAAGCTCACCCACCGAAAATTCACATTTTAAAATGGTCGTTTCGCCTACCACTCTTTGATTCTTTTCCGGCATTATATCTTTCAAAATTTTTGTCCTTGTAGAATATGTGTTGGACACAATACCTTAAATATGCGAATAAAAATCAGTAAGTTAATCATTACAGTATTTTTTATTGTGTGATATCTTTAATAGTTATTTATGTATCAATGCTTTAAAGCCGGTCTTTTTTAAGCTGTAATAAAGGGACGTGAGTATTAAAAAACGTGTATTGTTATACAAACGTGCCATTAATTATTTATTTATCGGCTTTAATGCTTTAATACATAAATAACTATTTAGTATAGATTGCAGAAATATTATATTATTACGGTAGTTGAATTGAGAGTAGTCAGGTTAGCTCAAGTCACTGAGTTAGTCTATAGACTCTATAGGCTTGTCCCAACATGCGAAAAAAATTGTTCCAGAAACCGAATTGCTATTATATTTAATTCTAAAACCGTTTTTGAGCGGTTTTCTGGCTTGTTGGGACAAACATCATACCTACTGAAAAGTTCTTTACCATTGCTATACAATTTAATCAAGTATTTGAAATAATTGCAATTATCCCAGCTTTCAACAATTCCTCTGGTATGTTAATTTCTCAATGACTTTAAAAACAACTGACTGACAGAATCAAATGCGCAAGTGTTGTGTACACTAAAATTTCTGCCATCACTTTGAAATTGTTTTAGCGTTAAACAATTCGCGTTTTTTTAAATGCATTTCTCCTTCCTCTTTCCATGGAATGAAAAATCGCTACATTTAAATCTGTGGTAGTTATAATTTAAGAGAAAAAAGGGGGTACCAAAAAGTTGGGACAATTGTATAAAAAAAATACTAAATTACGTAAGTACACCAATTTTTAATGTAGTACAAAATTAGTATATAAATATAGTAGTATCAAAATGCTGATATCTTGAAAGGGAGGGGGTGTAGCTGTACGGACCTCTACGGCACGGGTTACCAAACGATCTATTCTTTCTGAGATAGCCCAAATCTTCAATCCGTTAGGGTTATTGAGTCCTGTTATCATAAGGGCCAAAATTATCCTTCAAAATATTTGGCAGGAGAGATTGGATTGGGATGTTTCACTTCCAAATCAAATTTACACAGGTTGGTGTGAATTTCGTGACATGTTAGTTCTATTAAATTCAAAAATGTGTATAAAAAAGGTACAAATCACAACAATTTTGTTTTTATTCCTTTTTGACATCTCATCAAATTTTTAATTAAAACCCACTATGTTTGGGTTTAAACAAATCGTCTTTTAATTTGTTATCGATTAAAGCCAACAAAAATTATTTTTATTAAGTATTATTTTATTTTATTTTCAATAAGTTAAAACTACCTTCAAAATCGTAACGTCAATTTAAAATCCTTCAATTTGATACCCAACAAAACAACCCTGTTCTTGGTTTTTATTCCTTTTTGACATCAATTCGAGTTTTTACCCAAAACTAATCGTGTTTGGGCTTAAATAAATCGTCTTTTAATTTCTTATCGATTAAAAACAATAAAATTTATTTTTAATCTTTGGACTTTAAACTTTTTTCTTTACACTAATTCCCCAGTTTAAACATTTCTATTAATTCCGAGTTAATCGCTACACAAAGAAGATGTCTTCCGATTTAAACTCCGAACTTTCTAGAAAAATACAAATTTTCGACGGAAAACGCGAAGATTTATTCGACTTCGTAAACGAAATCGATCGAATTTCGTTGCGATTAAAAAAAACTAATCGAAAATTTTTCTTCCAAACCATTCTCAAAGAAAAATTGAACCCCGCAGTGAAGTTTTTATTAAAAGGAAGCGAAAGGTTTGATTGGAAATTTATTAAACGAACTTTATTTCGGTTTTATTCCGAAACAAAATCTTTGGAGCCCAATTTTTGGTTAAACTCTTTATCAAAAACGAAACAAAGGAACTCGGAAGATTTAATCGCGTTCTCGAATCGATTGGAGTATTATTTTGTGAATTTAATTAAAAGTTTCGAGTTTAAAGACGAAGGAGACGAAGAAATCCCGATAAGTTACATTTTAGTTTACGAAAATTTCCTAAAATCTTGCTTCATCGAAGGACTCCAAAAAGAAGATGACTTCAAAACGACCTTGAAACATTTAAATCCGAAAGATTTGCAAGAAACCCTTCATTTCACCATGAATCTCGAAGAAAACGAGAATAAAAACGAAAAGATGAATTTATTAAAATTTAACGGGAAAAAATTTGTTCCAAAACGTCACTTTTTAGAAACGATTATGGAGTAGCTCATAAAGTATGCAAAAGAGTATGTACTTGAAAAGTCATTAAAAACGATGTGGGTGGTAGTTCTTAAAAACACGTTAACGTTTCTCTTAAAATTCTTCTTTCTTTTAAGTTTTGATTTTTACGAGGGTGAATTCGATACAAATTTCTTCAACGAAAAAAAAAGAGGGTTGTTTTGGTCATCAATCACTTCGGAAGAGGAGCTATTTGGACGGGGGACTTCCTGGTTACATTACGTCGCTTTGTATTTTAAAAACAGAAGTCAAACTTAAAAAAAAGAAATTTATTATGTACAAAATTTGTTTATAATAAAAAGAAATAAAAATTATTTAAAAAAAATCATTTTTTGTTGGTTTTAATACAAAGAAAATGAAAAGACGATTCATTTGAGTCCAAACACGATGGGTTTCGCTCAAAAATTCGATGAGATATATATCAAAAGGGAATAAAAACAAAGATGGCGGACTTTTTTGAAGTTATTTAACTAAATTTGAGATTAAATATGAGTTGTTGGGTGTCAAATTAAAGGATACTTAATCATTATTGCGATTTTAATGATATTTTTGAAATAAATAAAAAAAATTAAAATTACAAAAAAAATAATGCTTAATAATAATAATTTTTGTTGGATTTAATCGATAAAAAATTAAAAGACGATTCATTTAAGCCCAAACACGATGGGTTTTAATTACAAACTCGATGAGATATCGAAAAGAAATAAAAACAAAGATGGCGGATTTTAATTTGGGGAAAGTGAGGTTATGAAACGATTTTTTCGTTGAAATATGGGTTGTTGGGTATCAAATTGAAGGATTTTAAATTGACGTTACGATTTTGAAGTTATTGAAAAAAAATTAAAATTAAAACAAAAATAATGCTTCATAAAAGTAATTTTTGTTAGTTCTAATCGATAAAATATTAAAAGACGATTCATTTAAGCCCAAACACGATGGGTTTTAATTAAAAACTCGATGAGATATCAAATAGAAATAAAAACGAAGATGGCGGATATTAATTTGGGGAAAGTGAGGTTATGAAACGATTTTTTCGTTGACATATGGGTTGTTGGGTATCAAATTGAAGGATTTTAAATTGACGTTATGATTTTGAAGGTATTTTTAGGTTATTGAAAAAAAATTAAAATTGTAAAAAAATTTATGCGTAATAAAAATAATTTTTGTTAGTTTTAATCGATAAAAAATTAAAAGACGATTTATTTAAGCCCAAACACGATGGGGTTTAATTAAAAACTCGATGAGATATCGAAAAAAAATAAAAACAAAGATGGCGGATTTTAATTAGGGGAAAGTGAGGTTATGAAACGAATTTTTCGTTGAAATATGGGTTGTTGGGTATCAAATTGAAGGATTTTAAATTGACGTTATGATTTTGAAGCTATTTTTAGGTTATTGAAAAAAAATTAAAATTGTAAAAAAATTATGCGTAATAAAAATAATTTTTGTTGGTTTTAATCGATAAAAAATTAAAAGACGATTCATTTAAGTCCAAACACGATGGGTTTTAATTAAAAACTCGATGAGATATCAAATAGAAATAAAAACGAAGATGGCGGATATTAATTTGGGGAAAGTGAGGTTATGAAACGATATTTCCGTTGACATATGGGTTGTTGGGTATCAAATTGAAGGATTTTAAATTGACGTTATGATTTTGAAGGTATTTTTAGGTTATTGAAAAAAAATTAAAATTGTAAAAAAATTATGCGTAATAAAAATAATTTTTGTTGGTTTTAATCGATAAAAAATTAAAAGACGATTCATTTAAGTCCAAACACGATGGGTTTTAATTAAAAACTCGATGAGATATCAAATAGAAATAAAAACGAAGATGGCGGATATTAATTTGGGGAAAGTGAGGTTATGAAACGATTTTTTCGTTGACATATGGGTTGTTGGGTATCAAATTGAAGGATTTTAAATTGACGTTATGATTTTGAAGGTATTTTTAGGTTATTGAAAAAAAATTAAAATTGTAAAAAAAATTATGCGTAATAAAAATTATTTTTCTTGGTTTTAATCGATAAAAAATTAAAAGACGATTCATTTAAGCCCAAACACCATGGATTTTAATTAAAACCTGGATGAGATATCAAAAAGGATAAAAACAAAGATGGCGGATATTAATTTGGGGAAAGTGAGGTTATAAAACGATTTTTTCGTTGAAATATGGGTTGTTGGGTATCAAATTAAAGGATTTTAAATTGACGTTACGATTTTGAAGGTATTTTTAGGTTATTGAAAAAAAATTAAAATTGTAAAAAAAATTATGCGTAATAAAAATAATTTTTGTTGGTTTTAATCGATAAAAAATTAAAAGACGATTCATTTAAGCACAAACACGATTAGTTTTGGGTAAAAATTCGATTAGCTATCAAAAAGAAATAAAAACAAAGATGGCGGCTATTTTTTTGAGGTTACTTTATTATTTTTGAAGTAAAATAGGGGTTGTTGGGTATCAAATTAAAGAGAATTTACAGAATTTGGGTGATTTAAGAAGAAAATTAATTAAAATTCTAAAAGTTAAATAAACAAGATGGCGACTATTATATTTTTAGGTTAATTGATTAGTTTTGAGGTGAAATATGGGTTGTTGGGTATCGAATTAAAGAGAATGTAACGAATTAAACGAATCAAATAAGAAAAGAAAAAAAATTAAGAATTAATTAAACAAGATGGCGCCGATTTTTATTATTTGAGGTTATTTGTTTATTTATGAGATGAAGTTCGGGTTATTGGGTATCAAATTAAAAGGAATTTAACGAATTTGAGGAACTTAGAAAGAAATCAAAGAAAAATTCAAAGACTTAAATAAACTAGATGGCGCTTATTGTTATTTTTTGAGGTTATCTGATTATTTTGGAGATGAAATATGGGTTGCTGGGTGTCAAATTAAAGGGAAATTAACGAGTATGGATAATTTAAGAAGAAAATGATCAAAACTTCAAAGAATTAAACAAACAAGATGGCGTCCATTTTTAATTTAAGGTTATGTAATTAGTTTTGAGGTTAAATATGGGTTGTTGGGTGCTACAATAAAGGTATTTTAACGAATTAGACGAATTTAAGGAAAAAAAAACAAAAACTAAAAGAGTTGAATAAACAAAATGGCGACTATTTATATTTTTTGAGGTTATTTAATTATTTTTGAGATGACATATGGGTTGTTGGGTATCAAAATAAAGGAAATTCAACGAATTAGACGAATTTGAGAAGAAAAGAATCAAAAATTAAACGAATTAAATAAACAAGATTGAATCTATTTTTAATTTTGAGGTTATTTGATGATTTTTGAGATGAAATATGGGTTGTTGGGTATCAAATTGAAGGTAAGTTAACGAATAAAATGAATTTAAGAAGAAAACATAGAGTTAAATAAACAAAATGGCGATGATTTTTAATTTTTGAGGTTACTCGATTATTTTTAAGATGAAATATGGGTTGTTGGGTATCAAATTGAAGGTAAGGTAACGAATAAAATGAATTTAAGAATAAAACAAAGAAAAATTCATAGAGTTAAATAAACAAAATGGTGGTGATTTTTAATTTTTGAGGTTATTTGATTGTTTTTGAGATAAAAATATGGGTTGTTGGGTATCAAATTGAAGGTAAGTTAATGAATAAAATGAATTTAAGAAGAAAACAAAGAAAAATTCATAGAGTTAAATAAACAAAATGGCGCTGATTTTTAATTTTTGAGGTTACTTGATTATTTTTGAGATAAAATATGGGTTGTTGGGTATCAAATTGAAGGTAAGTTAACGAATAAAATGAATTTAAGAAGAAAACAAAGAGAAATTCATAGAGTTAAATAAACAAAATGGCGATGATTTTTAATTTTTGAGGTTGCTTGATTGTTTTTGAGATGAAATATGGGTTGTTGGGTATGTAATTAAAGGGAATTTAATAAATATGACGAATTTAGGAGGAAAATAAAAAAAAATAGAATTAAATAATAAAGATGCCGAATTATTAATTTTTGAGGTTATCTGATTCTTGTTATAATGTAATATGGGTTGTAGGGTATCAAATTAAAGGAGTTTTGATAATCTACATGATTTTAAATTTGAATTAATTAAATAAATAAATTATTTCTTCTAAAATTTCAGGATATCTAAAAAAAAAACGATTATTTTTTCCTTTAAATTTAAAAATAATATTTACTTATTTTTTTTACGTCACTCCCATAATCCCCAAAAGTCAACACATGGCTCAAAGGGCTTAGGAACCTTTTCAAAACGTCAATAAATCACTTTCCCCTCCTTTTCACTTTTTACCTTTACAGTTTTTGGGCAAAAAAAATCTGGATTTCATCACTGATAAAAATCCACTTAAAACAACAAACAAAAAATTTTTTTTAACTTAATTTTAATGTTCTCCAACTTCTCGTCTTTGACGGTCAATAAAACGATCCTTTTGTGAGCCGGAAAACGATAAACTCTCGAATTCGCTTTGAAGATGTTCGGTTTTTGCTCCTTTTTCCATTTGTGCCAAAAACCTTTGATCTCTCTCGCTCCTCTTTTATTATATTTTAATACCAGCGAAAAGTCGTTTCGTTTCGGTCCATTAAAATATTATACAGAGTGATTCGTTTCATATTTATTTAAAAATAAGAAAGAACGAGTAAATATGAATAGAAATAAATAGAAATAAAACAAAAAGGAAAGTAAAGTGTTCTCTCTAAGTCATGAAGAAGCTAATCTTCGTCAGTTCGCACCCCGAGTGACAAGCTCAAGTAAAAATAAATACTCGTTTCGACGACGAAACGGTTCGAAAGCCATTAGGGAAATCGCGTTTTAAACGTTTCGAACGCTTATTCGGAACATTATTCATAGTTAGGTTATAAATAAATCAAAAACAAAAAAATATACAAAAATAGTTGATTTTTTTTTTGAAAATTTTAATAAATTGCTTTAAAAATCGCGTGGATAATTGAAAACCCTTTAATTTGATACCCCACAACCTATATTTTAAATCAAAATGTATCATAAACGCCAATTAATCTTGGTTTTCATTTGTTTTTTTTTTAAATTTTTTTGGTTTTGTTTAAAGTTTATAGATTTCCAGAGTAATAGGAGAGTCCAAAATTATTTTATTAGAAAAATCGTTTGAGGATAATTCTCTGATCTGGAAGATACGGGACACCTGTATACAGGGCGAGTCAATAGTGAGGGGACGAAAGATAGTGGCTTTAATGTTGAAAATAAAAAAAATGTTTTTATATCATCATATATTACCATCAAAGCTACATCGATTAACATTATTTTCAGCTATACAGGATGTTTCACTACTCCAGGACCGTACTCAACTTCATTTTTTTAAATGGAACCCTATGTATCATTTTACATATGCTGTTATCAGCATTACTATTAAATGTTCAAGATTGCAATTTGGCATATCGATAAATAAAGGTGGGTCTTTCGAACGCCGCTAGTACTATTGGATATTATTATACAGGGTGTTTACCAGAAGCTAATTTATGCAATGTTTGGAGAACCATAACTTTGTTATTTTAAATGGAACATCCTGTATTTTTCTATGGCTTCGGAAACCCTTATTAATTTTTTTTAAATGTTGATTGTTATTTTAGCTCTCGAACTAAACCTTACATGCTATATCGAGTTAATGCACTCAAATCACTGCATATTTACCTCCACAAGTTGTATGCAATGATCTTCAAAATGAATTAAAAGATGTCACACTTGCTGATCCACATTTTATGTCATCTACAACATTGACGTCATCCTTGACATTTATTCCCAAATTATGAAAAGTGGAATAACTCCTTCAAAATACCACTCTTGGCTAGATGCAATTTACTCATTTCCAAGTTCTCTTGAAAACAATCATTATGAATTACTGCACCTCTTCTGGAATCAAGAAGAATCTCAAATTGTTCAACCTTTACTGACTAAAGAAGAGCAGGATTGTGAAGATTATTTTAAACTTACTCATACCAGGGATACTAAAGGAAGATTTATAGTTTGATTACCCTTTAGAAATACTTCAATTAATATTGGTGATTCTTATGCAATGGCAGAAAAGGCGTTACTTCGTATGGAATCTCGTTTTCTAAAAATCCAAATTTTCAATGTCAATATTCTAAATTCATGGAATTGGACATGATTGAATGTTCAAAAGATATCTCTACAGTAGGCCAACAATTCTTTCTTCCTCATCATGGAGTGATAGAAGAAAGTAGTACACCCACTAAGTTACGGGTTGTTTTTAACGACTCTTAAAAATCTACCGCAGGAATATCTCTTAATGATTATCTTTTGCCTGGACCCAAACTTCAGAATGATCTAGTAAATGTTTTAATGCAATGTGCCAGATAAAGGTTCACTCTGATCGTTTGCCATTTCAACAGATTTTATGGCGAAATAACCCATCTGATCCAATAAAAAAATATCAATTGTGCACTGTTACATATGGCTTAACTTAGTTACATAGGCGCCTAACAAATCTTTGTCACCAGAAATAGACCAGAGGTACTTGACATTACGTTCAGCTTCATTATATTAAGCTCTAAGATAACCTCCTGGAGGGTATCATCTGAACCGTCGTGCTCAGATCATAGACATATTCAATTTAAAATTGATCAAGGGATGAAATCGGACTGTACGTACCGTAATCCCCGTAGCACTAATTGGGATCTGTGTAAGAGTTGCCTTGCAGATAACCTAACTAGTGTCATCGCAACCGTTAGGAACTGTGATTAGGTTGAAATAGCCACGGAGCAGATCTCTGTGGCAATTCGCTCTGCCTATCACAGTAGCAGTCCATTGAAGGTTAAAAGTAATAATCGGGGCACACAATGGCGGAACGAATCTCTTATAAGAGATTATTCTTGGAGATGTTTTATATCAACAAAGAGGTTAATTCTGTGAATTTAAGAACAGACACCCAGAACCTTAGTTCTATTTACAGTTACCTTGTTATGAAGGATTGGGGTAGAAGGGATCAGATAGATGGTGAGAGTGATTCTCTTGTTTTTTAGTTTGAATGTTTTTCAAAATTTGATAGTATTTTAGTATACAGTTAAAGCCACCTAGTGGTTGTTTTTGGTGTTTTGCCGGGACGACGGTTGGTCAACCTTGTTCTTTCCAATTTTTTGTAGTGTATAAAAACTTATTACATCTTAACTTTTAACGTAGAATTTAACGTAATTTTTAACGGGTTTCTGATAATGTAAATAATATTCAATTTTTATAGTTTTATAATTAACTTTTCACAGTTTTTAGTAGTATTTGATCTCGATTTGTTGCTTTTTATGAAATTGAGAGGTTTAGTTGTTAAAAAGATGTTCAGCTTTCAATTTTTGCGACTTCATGTTTAACCTTGCTTCAGTTTTATGCGCAATCCACTTTTGTAAGTAACTTAAGATAAATTTATACATTTTTGTAATCTTTTTTGTTGTCTCAATATTGTAGTTACCCTGAGGAAAGAAAAATAAAATTTCCGAAAGCTTGGTAAAGCTAAAAGGAAGCCTTTTTTCGATTATCTAGTCTTGTCGTGTTGGTCGTGTATCCCGAAAACTTACTTTAGTTCTCCATAAAAAGTTTCTTTGGAGATGTTTTCCAAGAAAGGAAGATTTTTCAATAAGAAAAAAGTTATGACGACTGTTCGAAAATGACCTTTTTTGAAAAACAGCCTGTATCTCTGAAACCGTACGAGATATCGATATGCGGTTTTCGCCATTAAATTTACTACAAAAATCGAGCTTCAGACACTGACATCATTTTTCTTCTATCTTTTATAGAAAGATGAGTTTCCCTTTAAAAGTGTCCTATTTGGCCCACCATGTACAGGGTGTCCAAATCTCAGTTATTATGAAAGATAGAAAGTTGCGGCTCTCGCGAACCTGAGCCACTTTTTTGTGAAACTTACAATGGCGCAAACCAAATTTTCATAGCCCTCTTCGTTTTTGATATACAGGGAGTGTTTGAAATTTACGATTTTCAGACACCTCCTGTATCTCGACTATCCGGAAACGTAAAAATGGGTTCTAATAGATTTTTTCACGTGGAATCCAATGGTGCACGTAGAATTTTTCTAGTCATCACGGTTTTTGAGTTATAAACACCACTCAAATACTGAATACTCAACTTCTAAAATACTTAGCTCTTTAAGAATCAATCCTGCCAAAACGGAAGGCATTATATTTACCAAGAGAGCTAAGTTGTTTGTCCATAAATCTCATGTAAATGTTTACATACTAGATCAGCCAGTAGGCTTTTTAGATACGGTCAAGAGTCGAGAGGTTATCTTGGATAATCAATTGAACTTTAGTAATCACATCAAAGTTTTGTGTGGTCCTCCTTATAGTGCTTTGAAGCACCTCTACTCGAATAGAAAGATTTTATCTTCTCTTTATCTTTCTCTTTAGTCCATGTCTATCTTTTGAATCTAAGCGAAAGGTAGTCGTTCAGAACTTTTGTTTACATTTCGTTTATTAAATTTCTTAATAAATTTCTTCGTTTCGTATATCCAATATAGCGATAATGTGCGGATCGTATGAGAGAACAATAACGCGAAACGAAGGTTATTTGAACTGTAAATATGGATGTGGAGAAAACTTTTACATACAGTCTGTTCGGGAATCCACTGAAGAATACGCGAAGATGAAAGAAAACGGATTAATAAAGGAATGGAAGTGCGAACATTGTAAAGAGGACCTAACCTCAACAAAAGCTCTGAATAAAATTGATGTGAGTAATCTATCAGAATTGAAGAAAATAATAGAAAGAAAAATTCAAACTGCTGTAAAAAACATTACTGCAACTCTAATTACTAATTTTCAACTCAAAATTAACAAATTAGAATTACAAAATGAATGATGATTTTCAGACAGTTACTTATCGTAAAAGAAATAATAAAAATATAATTCATGGTTCAGCTCAAAATACTCTAATGATTAAGGGTATAGACAGATTAGCTCACTTACATATTTGCGGCTTAGCTGTTGAAACTGAAGAAAAGGATGTATATGTAGAGGATGTATTTATCTTCAAAAGGCATAGAAAACGTCAAATGTGAAAAATTGAAAGTTAGAAGACCAGACGAGTATCTGATATATGGCCTTGTGGTACAAAAATAAATCGTTTTTTCTTCAAAACTGCCAGAAAACTGAACACAGGTTAAAAAATTCTAAGAAGGAAATATTAAATAGTACAATAAATAAATTATCAACAAACACAAAAACGATAGTGAATCTAATAAACATTAATGTACAAGGTTTATCAATAAAAATCAACCAGCTTCAATATGTACTTAAAACAAACTCAAATACAGACATATTAGGAATTACAGAACACTGGATGTCAGAGACAACAATTAATACCTTAAATCTGCCAAAATACAAACTTGCGACCTACAATTGTAGAACATCATGTAGACACGGTGGAGTGGCTATTATTATAAAAGTACAATACCTCTTTGGGGTATTTGATTTATCTGACTTTAATAAAAAAAATTTTAGATTATACAACAAATACACAAACCAATAAAAATATATTAATACTTGGAGACTTCAATATTTGTGTAAACGAAAAAACAAAAGTGAAGGAAAATTTTCTAAGTACTATGTCAGAGTATGGTCTGTGTCCCATGTTTGATGAACCTTCAAGGGTGGGGGGTAAAAGATGTGTGGACAACATTTTTGCTAATAGATTCCTGCAGAAAAGCGTTGTAAAAACTGTCAACCTTCATTTAGGTGATCATTTGGCACAAAAAGCATCTTGTATCTTGACAACTTTCTTGAAAACAAGAAATTAAAATAACACAAAGAAGAAGAATAAACGCTACTAAGAACGCTAGAAGAGAGCGATTGGTCACAAATACATAATACAAGTCTCAATGCACAAACAACTTACACAAAATATCATGAAATCCTCATGACATGTTTTAAAAGGGCGTTTCCAGAACAACCTGTAAAAACGCCTGTAGGGAAATTTAATTTAAAATGGGAAACAGATAAACTAGCCTAAATGAAAAATTAACTTGATGCGCTATATACGATTTTAGAAGTAACTGGAGATAATAAACATAAAAACACGTATAGCATTTAAGCAACAATACAGAAATGAAGTTGACTTAGCGAAAAAAGAGGCTCATGCAAAGTATATAAATAACGCAGAAAACAAAATAAAAGCAGCTTGGAAAATAACAAAGGAAGAAGTAGGCAAAGGATGCATTAAGAGTGAAGTTAAGACCACACTGAACTATCCTCGTTAAATTTGTGAGCTATCGAGAACGAAGAATGGTCATGCACAACAGGAAACTGCTTAAAGGTAAAAATATCTCAATTGTGGAGGATCTGACGAAGGTGCGCCATCGGTTGTATCAAGAAGCGGTGAAAAAATTTAATTACAGAGCTGTTTGGTCCTTGGATGGGAACATCTTTGTGAATAAGAATGGCATTAAATTTAAAATTAAGTCTCTCACTGATCTGGATAAATTAGGGAGTTAGGAGTTAATTGAAGAAAAAAAAAAATAAAATAAATTAAAATAAATAAATGAATAAACTTCTTAAATGTAGCTGTATGTGGTACGGCGGAGGGGAGACTAGGTATTTCGTGCCTCTCTTTGTTCTTTATTTTGTTTTTTCTTTTTGTTAATTTTGTCTATATATAGAATAACTTTAGTTTATTATTTGTATGCATTTGATACGCCTTGTACATCTGAATGTCAAATCGCTTTTGCCTAAATTAGTAGATGTTAAAAGTATATTATGTGATAATCATTTTGATGTTTTCATTTTGACCGAAACGTGGTTGAATCCAAATATTGAGTACGGTTTTGGATTTGATGGTTATAGAATTGTCAGATTTGATAGGATTGATCGTGGTGGGGTGGGGGTGTTGCGATAGTCTTCCGTGATTACTTTGACTATAAACCTATTGCGGTTGGTGGTGATATTGAGCAGGTCTGGCTTCAATTTTTCTTTCCTAAGACCTCTACTTTTGTCGGTGGGATATACAGACCGCCTCACATTAATTGTAAAGACTTTTTGAGTAGTGTTAAGGAAGTATACACTATTTGTGTTGCTGAACCCGAAAACATTTTTTGTTTGGGTGACCTGAACATTGATCTTCTGAACGTGGATGGTCCATTTATTAACCTGTTTCATGAATTCTTGGATGTATGCTCGGCTGTGCAACTAATAGGTGATCCGACTCGTGTGACCAATGCTGTTATGACAATGTTGGATGTCATCGTCACATATTGCTGTCGTTTGGTGAGTGTTAGTGGTGTATTGCCGTGTGATTTATCTGATCATGACTTGATCCCTTGATTCCTCCTCGGTTATTAACCGTGCGTATGCTGCGTGGTGTCGATGAATGTGCTTTCAATAGCGATCTGCATGCAGTGCCTTTTCACAAAATATTTTCCTTGGATAACATTAATTGTAAAGTTCAGAACTTTAATAACTTGTTGCTGGCTTTATTTGATAGACAAACCCCTTTAACCGTAAGGAGATTTACCAAAAAGGTCGTACCTTGGTTAACACCAAATATTAAATTGCTTATGAACGAACGTGATAGGGCAAAGTATAAATACAAGCGTACTCGTTCAGGTGCTGATTGGGTTGCTTATAAGGAGCTGAGGAATTTTACTACAACCTGAATTTTACAAGCTCGAGATAAAGGATTATGTACGTTGGTAGTCTTGTTGTATTTTAGTAGGGCTTTTGATAGTGTTTGACTTGCCTTGCTTGTGGAATTGTTAAAGTATATTGGCTTCAGTGAATCCGCTGTAAACTTAATTGAAAATTATTTAAGTAATTGGCATCAGTCGGTTAGAATCGGTGATGCTTTGTCTGAATTTCGCTGTTTGAGCAAGGGTTTACCACAAGGTATTGTTTTAAGGCCTATTCTATTTTCTTTATATACATCTGAAATCGTTAGGGGGTTAAAACATTGTGAGTATCATATGTATGCGGATGATTTGCAGATGTATGTTTCCTTTGATCCACACGACTTCGCGTTGGGTATTACGAATATGCAAAAAGACCTTGATTACATTCATAAAGTGGCTGGGGAATACGGTCTACATCTTAATCCGAGTAAATCCAATGCTATACTTGGTTTTCGGAAAAGTATTGATTTGCAAATTGATGGTTGTAACATTCCTTTGGTTAGTGAGGTAAAGAATTTGGGTATGATTATGGACAACAGTTTTCGCTATACGAAGCATGTCTCCAACTGTATATCCAGGGCTTATTATCATCTGAGGATGTTGTTTCCTCATCGACACTACCTTGGTATTCATCTGAAAAAGACGTTGTGCGAAGCCTCTGTTTTGGCTCAATTCACATATTGTACTGAGGTCTACCATCCGTGCATTGACGTTAGCGATGTAACACGTATTCAATGAGTGCAAAACTCGTGTCTACGATATATATATGCAATTAGAAAATATAACAGAATATCTTATAAACTGAAGGATGCGGGATGGCTAAATATGTATCATCGTAGGAAAGTGCAGTGTTCGTGCCTATACCATAAAATTATAAACTATAAGAAACCACAGTATCTCTACCAACTGATAACTTTCCGAAATGATGTCCACCGAATAAATATGCGATTTCGCGGAAGACTGTCGCCACCCTTCTACTATTTCAGAGGTCATACATATTTCAAATAACTTCGAAATATAGTGAGGTAGACGATAATTGCAAAGGATTCTCACTAGGAAGGTTTAAATTTACACAGAAAAACTTTGTAATTTTTAGCCGAGTCATGTTTTTCTTTTTTTGTTTCTTAGGTTAGTTAGAGCAGGTGTACTAACTAGTATAAGCTGGAACTCGCCTATTTTCCTTTGTATGTTTTTTTTTTATACAATTAAACTTATTTTCTAATAAAGGCATTTATTATTACTAAATGTCCTCAATAATCATTTCATTGCTATTGGACAGTCAACCGTTTTAACACAAAATAATATGTTAAGTCAAATGGAAGCAGTGGATCTGGTAACATTAAAATCAAACAAGTTCTTAAATGTAATAGAACCTACAGAAAGCTGTGACGTCACACAAATCATTAAAAACATGAAAAGCTATTAAAAAAGTTATTAATTACCTTTTCATGTATTTATTGTCAAATTTTAAACGAATTCGTCACTTCGAACTTGTTTCTGAAGAAGGTTGCAACATGGCATCCGAAACGTCAAACATTTTTTCAAAAAACGCACGGCTTAACCCGAAAGATTCTAGTTCTAGGTCTAGTGTTAGTTCTAGTTTTAGTTTAACTGAAAGTAGTACTAAACAAATGTTTGATAGAAGGTATTTTCCCACTGGAACTCAAACGAGCGAAAGTAATACCAATGATAGACCTATATCAATATTACCGGCGATGTCGAAAGTATTTGAAATGGTCATAAACAAAAGGATAATGGAGGAATATTTAGACGAAGAAAATCTCATAACCAAATATCAGCATGGATACATACAAGGCAGATCAACCACAACAGCGTTACTAAATGTTATCCAAAAAATAGCAGATGGTTTTGACCAATTGCAATTTAGCATTGGTTTTGTGATCTCAGCAAGGCTTTTGATATGGTACAACACAGAATTTTAAGAAAGAAATTACATAAATATGGCTTCAAAGCTACTGCATATAATTTATTAGCCTCTTACCTGGATCAGAGAGAACAACAAGTGTATTGGAAAGGAATACACTCAGAATGGAAATCTGTGGAGACGGGTGTACCTCAGGGTTCTGTGCTTGGGCCTATACTTTTTCTGATATATATAAACGATCTGCCAGAAAATGTGAAGACACTTTCCATTTGTCTCTATGCAGATGACACGTCTCTTATCAACCAAGGAAATGATATTTAGCAACTTAAAAATAAAACGCAAACATCATTAGCCGATGCAAAAAAATGGTTTGACATGAACAAAATGAAATTAAATGCAAATAAAACCAAAATACTAACGTTCTCTACAAAAAGAGGCATTATGCTGTCCGTAACTTTAACATGGTCGGACCATGTAACAAACTTAAAAAGAAAATTATCAAATTCAATATACTGTATAAAGGTTATATCTAAAAATTTACCGACAAATGAAACAAAAAGCGTCTACTTCCCTTACTTTCACAGCATGGCAACGATGCCATCTATCTGGGGAGGGTCAAATGATATGTACGACATATTTAAAATGCAAAAGAAAGTGATACGGATCTTGTCTTGATATTGGAAGCTGCCGAACCTTGCAGACAAGAACTTTCCTAGTATATAAATATTGGGTTGTAAATGGGTTGTAAGGAAGGATATGTAATATTTTGAGACTTACGAACTGTATATTATTGACGAAAATAATGTATAATCATACTTATTCAATAAAACTATTATTATTATTATGGTGTAAGGCGTAGAAAACACATCTCACCATTCTAATTTTTTTAATATTTATTGTGCGATCAAACATACAATGTTATGCATGAAACGTATAAAAGTCAAAAATAAAAAAAAAGGCAACAATAATAACAAAAATTATAACATAATAATTATTATCCTTATCAACTACTATTGTAGAACTCTGACATAGAGTACGGTTCTATATTACATAATAACTTAAAAATAGTTCTCTTATAAATTATAAATTTATTGTAATTTATTATTATATTTTATATATTTATATATTTTTATTTATTATATTTTATATTATAATTTTATATTTATTTATTATAATTTATTTATTTTATTGTAAACAATTATAACAGAAACTGGACTGTGTTAGTGCTAGTCGGTGTTGCAGAAGAAAAAATTGTTTTTTTGAATCTTGTAGGATATTTATGGCAGAACATATTTGCCTCAAAAAGATGTTTATTTTTAAAAACAAAATTTAAAATTTCATATACACAGGTGTCCCGAAACTCAACGTCAAGTGGACACCGGGTGAGAGGCCAACTTATACCTGTGCTGGTAAAAATAAGAAAAAAATTCTGTCTCTTAGTTAAGTGGTAACAGACATATTTTTGAAAATGTTAAAAATCGTTCCCGTACATCATACCTTTAGGTACTACGGCCAGAAATG
Organism: Onthophagus taurus; assembly: GCF_000648695.1. Classification (NCBI taxonomy): domain Eukaryota; kingdom Metazoa; phylum Arthropoda; class Insecta; order Coleoptera; family Scarabaeidae; genus Onthophagus; species Onthophagus taurus. The sequence goes on from NW_019280673.1 coordinate 58,428, forward strand.
TTGGCAATTTAATAGTTATTTTTTGAATAATGTAGTCCTCATGAACCATGCTACTATAGCAATCACAAATCGAACAACAAAAGTCGTTAGTTTTGCAAAAAAAAGTATTAGTTTGATTGAGTTAAGGTTGAAAGAATTTATGTCTATTAAGTTTGACACACGATTTATATAATATGACATTTGTTTTCGTATGATTTAAAATTAGTTTGTTGTTAGATAACCAAGATTCCAGCTCATATAGGTATTCATTTCCTATATCCACTATTGTATTGTATTTGGTGATTAATATGTTAGTATCGTCCGCAAAATTTATTGTTAGAATATTATAATGAACACTACCTTTTATTTCATGTAAGTCATTGATATAAATAACAACCTTTAAATATTATAACATTTCTGGACTGTACTGAAGCCCCAGCGACGTTTAAATGGACTAACTGTTTCCTGTTAGAGAGATAAGATCTGAACCAGGATAGAGCAGTAACTCTCACTCCATATCTTTCCAATTTCGATAGTAATAGATTATGATGTATGTTGTCGAAAGCTTTAGTCAGGTCAAGCAGAATTCCACAGGGCACTTCTTTATTTTCAAGAGCGTTATATATTTCCGTGAAATCATGCAGTGTAGTTTCAACGTTTCTGTTTTTGAGGAAACCGTGTTGGTGTATATTTATCAAATTATACTTCATGAAGAACTTATAAAGTCTATTGTAAGCTACTTTTTCGAAAATTTTTGAAAAACCAGTTAAAAACTTATAGGTCGGTAATTATGAAGGTCGTTTGAGGTAATCCGGAAATATTCCATTCTCAAATGACTTGTTTATCAAATAGGTTAAGAGTTTTAAATAAGATCCGGGACACTTTTTTAGGAAATCGATTGGTATATCATCAGTACGAGATGCTTTTTTTTCGATGGTTTTAATCTTTTAATAAATGTGAGGAGTTCATCTGTGTATGTTGGAAAAAAATAAAATGAATTGGGTTGGATTGAAATATTTACAGCGCTAGGAGAAAGCACAGTTCCAGTGTTCATTTGTGAGAAAGTTTCGTTAAAGGATTCGGCAAGGAATTGTATATTATCGAAGTTAGGTAGAGTTTCTTTGAATGATTTTCCTGTATGACTCTTTATAATACGCCATACTTCTCGGTTTTTGTTTGACACGTTTATTATTTTATCGTCATAAAACTTACGTCTTGCTGATGTAAGACTACACTGAACGAAAAATAGTAGTCAAATGAACTAAATTTTAGTTAAAAAAACTAAAGTTCGTCGTTAAAAATTAGCTATCTAAAGAAAATAGCAAATACAGCTAATTGAAATTAGTTGATGTCAAACGGCAAATTCAACTAATTATTTTTGTTAAAATGGTTGTTTCAATGTAAATTAATAGATATTTTATAGAAAATTATAATTGATTAATAGTTGTTTTAGAGTTGATTAATTGATGATTTAAAGAATGATTATTGTTATTATATCTATAAAAATAGTAATTTTAACGTAAATTAATACATATTTTATCTACTATTTAATACTTGATTCAAAAAATGGTTATTGCTATTACATCTATTAAAATAGTCATTTTAATGTAAATTAATAGATACTCTGCCTACTATTTAATAGTAGATTTAGAATTATTTTTGGTATTACATCTATTAAAGTAGTTATTTTAATGTACATTAATAGATATTTTATCTCCTATCTAGTAGTTGATTTAAAGATTGATTTTTGCGATTACAACTACTTTTTTAGCTTCTACATCTAAAATCTTGTTAGAGAAATTAACAGTATATGAAAAGTTAATACAACTAAATATTGTGCTAACCACATTTAAACCTTTCATAGTAGGCTATGAAGAGGAAACTTGTGTCTTCAATTACTATAAATTAATAATGTAATCAAAGACAGAAGCTTTTCTCTTCACAGCCTACTCTGAAAGAAAATAATTCTTGAAGGCATGGTCTTTAGTTCTATCAACTGTTTCATATATTGTTACTTGATCTAAAAAGGTCCGAGATCTAGAATCTAAAAGAAGTTGTATTTTACAACATAATATTTAAAAATTAACAATCTAACGACAGACAAAAGGTTCCTTTTTCATAGCCTACTCTGAAAAGAATAATTGTGATCGCAAGGCAGTATATAGGTAAATAAATGATAGACAGTTAATTTGTAAAATAAATGTATATATATTTTTTTTAAATAAACATAAATATAAAATAAACAAATATGTTGGAAAGAAGAAAATTAAAAGTTACTAAACATCATAAAAAATATAACAAAAAAAAAAGTCAGAAGTAAGTAACACTACTAAAGTACGTTCAGAAAAGGAATCATAACTTTTGACACATATGGCAATTATGATAATTAATAATTAGAAATGATAATTTACCAGAGAAAATATATTTTGTTCGTTTTCCTTGTTATCCTTAAGAAAATCTATTAAGGTATTTTCATCTATCCAACTATCTAAGCTTGAGGGTGTTGTAGAAGCACTTATAGTGGATGCCAGTGGTGTGCAAAAACCCTAAAATGTGTTATAAAAAATGTGTCTTTTAACAAATTAGTTTGGTTAATACAAACATTTTCTGTCTTCCAACCAAATAATGCTTTTCTAAATTTAATTCGTATCCCAAATTGTGACAGAGGAATTAAATTATCGATATCGGTTATTGTTAGTTCCTTCAATACGTCTATATCGATTCCTTTTGCTAAAGAAAAAAAGAAAATAATGATGTGTAGCGAAATTTCTCTTAACAAGGGAAGAAATAATGTAAGAAAATAATGACAGGGTAAAATTGTCCATATTAAACCTTTCAAAACACACTTTTTAAGCAGACTTTCAAAAAGCAGTTTGTCCAGGAGTTAATTCAGATAATTGAAGTGGTTGAAATATTTATAATTTATAAATTTTTTATCTAATAAAATAGCTGTTTGATTTACATTAGATGCAGCTACATTAATCACAAGAACGATTAGATTATTTAACTATTGAATAGATGTAACAGCGTATTATNAATGAATCCTCCTTTTATTTTACACACTTTAAAATTAAAATAAAATTAAAATCGAAAAAAAAGTCATCTTTTGATACTATTTTTAAGTAACTTCATCTCCTCCCCTTTTTCCTCCACGACGTTCGCGTGTGAAAGGAATCCGCGGAAAGATGTAAAATGCGACGTTTCAGTAACGGCCCATTATGGGGTATTGACGGACAAACGAGCGCCCGCATCTTCGCCTCTTCTTTGAACTATATTTTTTTTTGATAAAAAGGGAGAAAATAATATAACGAGAACGTCAACGCAACCCTAATTTAAGAAAACGGGGGGAAGAAAATTAAGTGGATTAAAAATAAAGTGGGTTACTTTAATTTTGGTTAAATCGCCATCTCGTAACGAAAAGACGAATTATACGTTAATTAAAGATGACACCTAGATTTTCGTGAAGGAATCGCTTCAAACTTGAACTATTTCTCGGGAGATGGCGCGTCAGGTTCTTTTAAGCCCAATTCTTGTTTAAAATGATCTCTGGGGAATGTAATAATTCATTATCTCGATGATGGGTGATGGGTAGGGGCCGTAAAAGACACGATAATCGTCACATGGTGATCGTGTCCGAACGAGATGATGATTTATAAACGGTTAATAATACCCTGTTTAAATCGATTTAAACGAAAATTTCTCGGATCCATGCAAATATCGCGTCGATTGGTCTTAAAGTTCCCCAAGGGGACAGGCTCGATCGCAACCAGATAATTAGGCGTTGAATATTATTTTTTTTTATAACCTTTTTATTACTATCAACCCACAAAAAATAATTTCAAAGAAAAATAACAATAAAAAAATGAAAATATCATCAAGATTTTGTCGCTTTTTAATCATATCAATATTAATTTTAAAATTAGTCGATTCAAGGCGTATGAAGAAAGATGGGGTGGCGAAAGGGTTTGCGCATCGTATTAAATCGTTTAAAAATCACGCGCAAAAAGCCGTTGATAATTTAAAATTGGGAGAAGGCGCTGGTAAACTTAGTAGATTAACGAGTGTCATGAAAAAACTCGCCCAGGATATGGAGCAAAGTCAAAATCCACCGCCGGAGGAGGAAACGGAGGAACTTGAAAGGATGATTGATAAAGTGAAACGTTTAGTGAATAAATCGGTACGATCCGGAATGGTAAATTATAGAAAGAATTTTGTTCTTGCCCGATCCATCCAGGATGTTGTCGATCTTTTCGAGGAATTCGTCCCTAATTACTATTAAATTAAACTTTTTTATTAAAATTCATGTAAAGAATTGAAAATGCTTTAATTTGATACCCCATAACCTATATTTTTAAACAAAAATAAAAATTAAACGTCAATTTCATCCGCCATCTTCATTTGTTTTTTAATTTTTTTATTTGTGTTTGGACTTAAATAACTCGACAAATTAAGATAAAATAAAACAAAATCACTTTTTGCGTCTTTTAAAATAGATTTTTGTTCTTTATTTTTCGGTTCTACCGGTTTCGATTTTTGATAAAAATCATCTTCAGGAATTGAGGAGGAAAAGTAGCAAAGGGGCTAAGTGCCAAAATTGTTAAACAGAGAAATTAAAAAAAAAACCTTCACATACTAAAACGACAGACTTTATTTCTAAATAATTATCTAACACATATTACTTGCCTTAGAGTAACGTGGGGCAAAAGGACGCACCTAAGGTTTAAATCTTAGGTTTAAATCACTTTACTCTCAGGTATGTTAATACAATCATTTATGTATGAAAATATAAATATTTGGTTCTGAGAGAACGAACAAAACAAAAGAAAATTTTAAAAATATAAAAAGATGCAGAATGGGAATTTGCCCCACCATTGGGGCAAAAGTCATGAAGATGTGGGGCAATAATCGTGTGTTCTTATTTTAGTTTACTCGCAAAGCTCACAAATAAATGTTCCAATATTTTCGTATGCAGTGCAGTTGTCGTGCCACCAGTTTTGACACTGGTTGCACTGAATCCAGTCTTCAGTGGGTGGGTCGCTATATTTTTCGGAGCACGCAGGACACGAATGTGTTATAGAAGAAGATAGTTTTTGCTTTTTGCAATTGTTCTTTTTCTTGTTGCTGCTGATTTTTCTCATTGTAACTTTCTTGGCTTGCAAATTTTTTTTTAAAGCTTTTCTGCTCGTTCCGCCTCAAGTTTTTCTTTAAACGGGGTGCCGGACAGTATTTAAATAAATAAATAAATAATCGTTTATTGTGCAAAGCTACAAATAAGCAAAAAAAATCATAGCAGTTTAACAACAATGCATACATTAAATACAAGTTATTAGAACGAAAATAAGGAAAGCTACTAACTATTCGCTTCGCACAACCGCCGGGCGACAATTCAGGAACAACGACCTGATCTTCCATTGTCACCCTGATACAAAAGAAAGAGAAAAAAAAATAAAGTATACAAAAATAAAAAGATTTAATAATACTAATAAAACTAACATTAATTCACATTCCGATTACTTAAATCAATCTACATCAGACACAATTAAGAGAAGAGAAAAAAGAAAAATGCGCATATATAAATTTTACAGACTTAATATAAAGATATCAAAAATTAAACGAAAACAAAAAAAATGAAAATAGAAAAAGCAAAATCAAATATGCCAGACCGTCAAATAACCAACCAGTGCTACCAACTGAAAGCGTCGCCCAATACATTCAAATATCGTCCCTGACTGATAATCAAAGTCTGACTCTCGAGTAGCCCCGCATAAAGTGCCATTCGAAACCGCGCCACATCAGCAATCCTAAGCTCAATAGGCAACTCATTATATGATTTGTATATATGGTAGGAAAATGAACGTTTAAACATTGAAGTTCTGTGATACGGGGGATAAATGTCGTATCTTCCTCTTGTATCACGAGTCCGAACCAAACAGTTAAAACGAATTTTATTAAATAAATACTCAGGAGTTTCAGAGTTAATTAATTTATTATAAAATAGCAGCGTGTGAAGTTGTCTTCTATTACCCATTGACAACCACCCTGCTTCAGTTAGTTTATGAGTTATGGAATCGTATTTACGGATATTATAAATAAATCTTAAACAGTTATTTTGAACTACTTGAATGCGTTTAGCATCAAGAGTACCAATCGCAGGGTGATACACTGGAACCAACTAATTAAATTGTGACAACACAAGTGCTTCACATAGTCTCCTTCTTAAGCGAGTAGGAAGACACGAGCGGTGAGGATATACCATCCGCAGGCCCATATATGCATTTTTTATGTACCGGCTAATTTGAGTGCCATATCTAAAATCATTTGACAAAGAAAGACCCAAACTCTTAGCCTCCTCGACAATGGGGAGGGTACATCCATCTATGTTAATGTTTATTAGATTTTTCAACTCCACACAGACACGCCGATTGCCGAACAGCACAACCGCAGATTTAGCTGGATTTAATTTCAACCGATGCATATTTGATGCTACCCACAGGGTTTGGAGGTCCAGATTGATTTTCTCTTGAGCAGCAATATATTCCTCAGGTTTGAAAGAATAATACAGCTGAGTATCATCGGCATACATATGAAACTTATTAAATTTAATGCCTTTAAAAATAAGTGAAGTGTATAAGGTATACAAGAGTGGCGCGATTATTGAACCCTGTGGGACACCATGCTCCGCCAGTCTAGGAGCAGACAGCACATTATCAATTTAAACAGCTTGGCAACGATCATTTAGGTAACTACCAAGGAGTTGCCGTCCAGACTTACTCAGACCAAAGTATTTTAAAATGTTTAACAACGTTGTGTGGTTAACCGTATCAAACGCCTTACTATAATCCAACAGCGTCATTACTGTAATATCGCCCCTATCTGTAGCCTCCATAATGTCGTCCGTAACAGCCAACATCACCGTCGTACAACTATGCCCCTCCCTAAATCCAGACTGAGTAGATGGAAGGATATCATATAGATTGGCAAATTGTGCCAGTTGATTCTGGATCACTCTCTCAAAGACCTTACAAAGAAATGGGAGGATGCTAATAGGCCGGAGGTCATTAAAAGACGAAGGTTTTGAAACTTTAGGTATAGGTTTGACTATTGCACATTTCCAACAGTCTGGAACCGTGTTCTCCATCAAACATGAGTGGATAATATGCGTAACATAAGGCAACACCGTAGGGAAGCACAGCTTTATCATCTGGGAACTCAAACCGTCAGAACCCGCTGAAGACGATTTAGAGTTATAGATAATATCTTTTATAGCGTCAACGGTAACCGGTAAAAATTCAAAGTTTCTGTCTGGAAAAGGGGAACAATCATACATGTCCACATCATACCCAACATTGCGAAAACTGTTCGCCACATCCGCTACCCCGTCAATGAAAAAGTTGTTAAGTTCGGCAACCTGCTTCAAACAGCAAGGCAAGTCAACGTGCTTCCTCCGTTTTACGGTTAAGGACTCAAGACGACGCCACACGTTTTTATTGGTAACGTTATTAGTTACAACATCAAAGTATGCTCGTTTTTCTGCTGTTACCGCACGGGAAGTCAAATTTCGCAAATCTTTGTAATACTCCCAGGTACCGCTACTACCGGTTTGTTTGAATCTTTTCTTAGCAGCGTCTCGAAGTTTCATCATTAATTTTAAATTTTCAGTTAACCAAGGAGGGTTAATTTTAGAGAAAGTACACTTTTTTATAGGTGCATGTTGGTCAAACAGCGATATGATCTCACTATTAAAATAATTCACCTTCTCATTAACAGAATTCATTCTCAATAAGGTTTCAAAAGGAACAAGATGCAGGTCACTAGTAAATTGTTCTAGATTAATATGAGTAATGCTACGAAGGTAACGGACAGTCGGCACGTCACGATTCGCACGCACAGCAAGATCGCAGAAGACGACGTCGTGGTCTGAAAAGGCACAGTCAGCCACACTCGAGGAGACAACCAAAGACGCATCAAACGATATAATTAGATCCAAAAGCGTAGCGGACAATGCGGTTCAATCTGGTCGGACAATCAATCAATTGGGTTGCTTCCCATGCATCCAGGAAGGAAAACAACCGAAGCGTATCTGAGCTTCCAGAGTTAAGCACATTAATGTTAAAATCTCCAAAACAGAGAATTTGGTCAGTTAGGAGCAGGCAGTTAGCAACCGTGTCATCCAGCTCACCCAAAAACAAAGAACAGTTGACATTACCCGGTCTGTAGGCAACTCCCACCGCGATATCACCGCCACGCAAATGTAACAACACCCACAACTGTTCAATGTCAGCGGACGAGGTAATAATAGAATATTTAATGTTACTTTTTAGATAAAAACATACCCCTCCTCCCCTTGAGCCCCGATCGCATCTCACTACAGTATATCCATCAATACCAATCATACCATCATCGATCAGATCAGAAAGCCAGGTTTCAGAAAGAGCTACTATGTCCACGCACGAATCAGACAGAAAATCACGCAAGTTAATGACCTTCGGCAGTAGAGATCTTATATTTAAATGTGCAAACCTCAACTCCTTAGTGAACGATACCATGAGAAAAGACAAAAATATGTCCTCTTCACAAGGCAGATTAATTCAACAGTCTAACATAAAGAAAAAAAATATATATACAGGATGTCCCACCTAAGTTGCCTCGGTCCATAGCCGAATTATGAGTGAGTTTTTCAAAAAATGTTTCAAATAAAAGTTGAATCGAATCATATTGTACATATTTTAAAATTAGTTTCAGTAATGGCGGACTTCCGCTTCTACCGGAAATGGATATCAACTTTGTTATTTTAAATGGAACATCCTGTATATTATTGCATTTTTGGATTCCTCGTGAAATTTCAATGGTACTTTGTTAAGGATACCTTAGGTCTAACTGGTATCGTTTTTGAATTATATGACGATTTTCGAAAAAAATGACATTTGCAGCATCTTATAAATTTGGCAATATTGCCGAAACTGTGAAAGCTAGAAAGATTTGGT
>NW_019280673.1:70221-108848 GCF_000648695.1 Onthophagus taurus
TTCGCTTACGAGGAAATATAAAGCTGGGGAACAAAATTTCCTGCAGCATTCATGGCACATACAATGGTCATTGTTTCACCGCGCTCAGCAGATGATATCTTTGCCACCAATTTTTTTCCTTTACTACTGACAACCTTGGGCACCTTATTTGGCACGGTAGACATTCCACTTTCTTTTTATTTTTTGTAAAAATTGGTTGGATTTGAGAAAAAAAACATCGATTTGAGTTTTATTAAAGCCCATTACCCTGGCCAAACTAGTTGGATTTGGTGTTCTTAAAGAGAGATTATATTTTTTTATAAATTTGTATGCCCAGTCCCTACCAGCTAACTTTGTAATAAGATTAAATGGATGTTTAACTTTATTTGAGATGGCATACTCGTAAGCAATGCTCATCAAACTTTTAAATGTTAGGCCGTAAAACCTATTGTCCAATTCTTTACAGTGCTGAACCAGCATCCGTTCCATTTCATCTGTAAATACTGACGTATAGTCGCCAAAGGATACTGCACAATGTCCAGACTTCAAGATTTTTCGCAAAGTAGACTCATGAATGCCTAAAATAGTAGCGGCTGTCCGAATTGAGGAACCATCGGCTATCTGAGCTCTGGCCACTTGTAGCATTTCCTCTGTGCAGAATTTTCTCGTAGACTTTCTTTTATAGTTCCTGCACATGAGAAATTTTTAATTAAATCAACTGCAAATATCATATGGGTAAAAATCTTAAAACGTATGGGGCAAAAGTACGCACGTATTATTGCCCCATGCGAAAATGTGACTTATGCCCCATATACTCAATCAAATTTCAAATTTAACGCCACTTTTCCTGTCAACAGATCCATGCGATTTTCATATGTTTAATATATCCTCATATATTGAAGGTTATGTAAAAAATTTGTTTTAAAAATACAACCACAGGTTATTGTACAATATCTTATGAACGAGTTTGTGAAAATTACATGCAAATATAAAAAAATAATAAATACCTCATTATAAACACAACACTTCACAGAAATTGCTATAAATACACTGGCGGGTATCAATACTGGCTGTCGAAGGTTACGGTATGACAGGGTTACCAGATTGTGTATCCGCCTCTGCAAAAAATGACTTTTGAGACTTATGTCCCACACGGACTATTGCCCCACTGTACTCTACGCTTAAATATGCTACGACGAAAACAACAGAAAAAAATGAAAATTTGAATATAATAAAATAAATAAAAAAAAAGAATAGGAAACGGGCTAAGTGCCGGTATATTATTTTGTTAAATTACTGTAGAATGCTTGGTGTTTATAAATAAATAATAAATCTCTTTATTTCTATAATGCTTACATGCATAAAAAACAGTCAAAAAAACAAAAAACCTTTACAATTAAGTAAATAACATTATAATAATAATAATAATAACTTTATTTAAACAAAGTACAGCATGGTACAATATTGACGTCAAAAGAAAAAAAAACAATTAATAATGTTCACATAAAGGAAATGCCAACAACAAATAATAAAATATAACAATTTCCGATGATTCATTTCTCGGTCATCCATTCAAAGTATTCTTGCACAGTATAGTATTCATTTTCCAAGAGGAAATTCTTGACAGTGATTCGAAATTGTTTTACTTCCATGCTTCTTGTTTCCAATGGTAGTGCGTTATATAATTTGACGGCTATATAATCGTATGTGTTTTGTGATTTGACCACTCGGTGATATGGAGTCACAATATTTTCTTTGTATCGGGTGTTGTGTTCGTGATTGTCTACGTGTTTCAGCATCAAATCTTTATTATTATGAGTATACTCTAGACAGGAGCATATAAAACAGCACGGCAAGGTAAGTATTTTTAATTTTTTAAATTGGCTTCTACAACTCTCTTGATTTTTTAGTCCAGCCAGTATCCGAACTGCCTTCTTTTGCATAACGAAAATGGCTTCCATCTCTCTAGATGCACCCCAGGTAATGATCCCATACGCTTCGGAATGTCTCGGGTGGAAGGTTTGAACTTATTGTTTTAAGGCAATACAGAGCACTAGACAGTCGCCCATTCAGGTTTGATATGTGTTTGGACCATTTAAGAGTTTCTGAAATAGTAACTCCAAGGAACTTTATGGATTTATCTATCACTCCATCGCATCGTCTTGTGTGAAAGGTAAGTATGTTTGTTTTTTCTTTATTCATCTTTAACTTATTTATATAGAACCAATGCTCAGCTTTTTCTATATTTTGTTTTGTTTTTTCTTCCAGCTCCTCGATGTCGCCACTTCTCATAATAAAAGATGTGTCATCTGCATAAAGACAAATTCGTTCTGCTGGAACACTACCTGGTAAGTCATTGATATATATAAGGAAAAGTAATGGACCCAAGATCGAACTCTGAAGCATTCCACTTCTCTCCAGGTGGATTGTTTGCCCCTCCAAAAGACCGATTGTTTTCTAGTCTTCAGATATGATACCAAAAACCCTAGTGCAGTGTTCTTTATTCCATATTTTTCTAATTTGGCTGTCAGTATCGAATGGTCCACTGAATCGAAGGCTTAATACCAATAAATTTACAAATTCAAATACAAAAAATCTAGTACAAAATAAAAATAAAAGATTTTAATAAACATATTTCTTAGTGGGTTGAAATATTTTCGAGAAAAAAATCATCTACCCTGTAAAAAGCTCTCGTGATTAAGAATTCTTTCAATCTTTTTTTAAATACATGTGATGGTAGCGCTTTCCAATCAAACGGTAAGTAATTGTGCAGTTTTATACAAAAATATAAAACACGTAGTAAAAATAATCGTTCAGTGCCTCTCGTTTGATGTTGATGAGATAATTCATATTTTGAGAAAAATTCATGGTAATTAGTTATAACAAAAAGTGCACATTCTAGAATAAACAAACATGGGAATGTGAGAATATTTTGTTCTGCTAAAAGAGCTCTACATGAGTCACGCGGACCTAGACCGAAAACCGCTCGTACACACTTCTTCTGAAGGATGAAAACACGTTCCGAAGTTACTGCATTTCCCCAGAAAATAACTCCATATCTCAAACGCGATTCAACACACGCATAATAAACACTTAAAGCGACTCTCTCACCTACACATCGTGACACTGTTCGAAGTGCAAAACATGTTCTGGATAAACTAGTTGTCAACCCATTAATGTGTTGACTCCAGGAAAGGCGGTAGTCCATCTTTAAACCGAGGAACGTCACCTCCTGTTTATAGGTGAGTAATTGTCCTCCAAACATTATTTCCATCTCAGGTGTTTTATTTGCAAAAATCATAAAAGTTGATTTTTCTATATTGAGCTGTAGGTTATTTCCTAACAACCATTCGTTTAGTTTTGTTAAATTCTCTCTGGCCATTCCTAAGACCGGTTCTTCACTTTTTCCAGATACAACAGAAGTTGAATTATCCGCAAATAATACCAGTAAACTATCAAGTACATCAGGCAAATCATTAATGTACAGAAGAAACAAGAAAGGTCCCAAGACTGACCCCTGAGGTACTCCCTGAAATACTTCTTTCCACTCAGACCTAACTTCTCCTCCCGAATCGCTGTATGACATAACACACTGGCTTCTGCCGTGTAAATAGGATTTTAACCAAACAAGGACAACGCCGCGGAAACCCATTTTATTCAGAAGGATTTCATGATTCATACAGTCGAATGCTTTTGTTAGGTCCATAAAAATACAACCAGTGATATCATTTTTATTGATAGCTGATGTAATTTTATCAAGTATCTGAATAATTGCACGTGACGTTGATCGTCCTTTTATATACCCATTTTGGGTATCATTTAGTACTTTGTTTTTAATTACAAAATCCATTATTCTTCTCAATACAATTTTTTCAAATATTATTGCAATATTTATTGCATTAAGTATATCTATATCATTTTCATACGCTGGCCGAAATACGTTTAGATCAAAATAATTATTTGATTTTTTACATCCCCTGAGTGCATTAATGGTTGTCCACGTAGCTTTAGCTTTATTTGACGCATTTTCAATATAGTTAGTATACAAAGCCTTTTTTGATCCTTCAATTTCTGTCTTTAGGTACTGACAGAAATTTTTATATGCTTCAGGAGTAACAGCCCCATTTAACACTCCTTCATATAACTGCCTTTTAATCGCTGTTTTATTTTTGATCTCTTCTGTTAACCATGTTTTCACTTGTTGCTTATTTCTTTTTGGAGATGTAATATCAACAATTTTAAATTTGCTCTGTCTATCCAAACCATTTTGCATGTCTTTTGTAAATGACCAATTTGTGGTATTCATATCATGATGTATGTGCGTTAATATGTCTCGATTTAGAAAACGTTTCTTTATTTTTGTTTTAATTTTTTCAATCCCACTATTGATTAAAAAGGATATCTCTTGCGCGAAATGATCTGATAGTGCAGATACTAAAGTTTTACTCTCATATGATTTTTGGTTTGTAAAGATATTGTCAATTATAGTACAGGATCGATTATTTTTTCGGGTAGTTTCCATAATTGAAGGGTATTGGTCGTATCTCGATAGGGTTTCCAATAGTCTAAACGAAATTCTGTCTTGGATCCCTAAATTGATATTAAAATCACCAGCAAGAAAAATTTTGTATTTTAATTTCATTGATAGATCCTGTAATATCTCTTCCAAAGTTACAAAGAAATCTTCAGTATCTCCCGTTGGTGCACGGTAAATGCAAAGGATAATTAAATTTAGGGGTACAATTTTTATTGCACTGCATTCCAAAATCAATTCCTGACTTTTGTTCTTGATTGATAGTAACTCAACATACTCAATGCCAGATTTAATGAGTATACATGATCCTCCATGATGATTTTTTATTCTAGTAAAATTTGAAGCCATTTCATAGCCCTCAATGGTAAGTGGTTCATTAGGTTTTAGCCAGTGCTCCGTTAGAGTTAAAACTTGTACTGGTATATCCAGATGATCAACAAAAATACGTAAATCTTCAGTTTTATTTCGTACACTCTGTATATTTTGATGAATGATTGTGAAAATCGTTTGATTGTGTGATGCAATGGTGTTTATCTTAATATTTCTATTTTCTATGGGAATAGGAATCTTTTCACTTGGTAAATTCTTTTTTACAATGTATGACTGTTTATTTTGAAAATTGATTCTAAAAAACGATTTATACGCACTCCGGATGGCCATAGTGCAGGTTGAATTGTATCGTTTTGGTATTCTACTGGAACGGACAATTTAAACGATGAGTATTCATCCGGTCTCTTAGATTTAATTTTTTCGCATTTAGCATTGATTATGTTATTCTTGTTGAGGTAATCTGTAATAGTAGTTTCCGTTGTCGTCGTTTGGAAACCACATATGTGAAAATGTACGTAATGTGGGGTACCTTTTAGGACAATACCAGATGCAGTTCCATGGGTAAGCTTGTGGTCAGTGACCTTGAGTGGTTTTGGTTTTCCAGTTTGTGAGAGTTTATTTATTTCGCCAGATGTGACTTTATTACCAGCGACATCTTTTGAATTAATTTTTGTTTGTGTATTATTATTAGAGTTCTGTATTTCAAGTATTCTTTTAATTTGTTTTAATTCCAATTTTAAGCTTTTATTCTCTTCCTTTAATTTAGCGACTTCATCTTTAACTGAGTCAATTAAGTCAGTTTTCATATTTTCAATGTATTTCTTAATTATTGAAAGAAATGGGTAATCTACTCCTTCCCAGTGTTATTAAATACCTAGGTATTTATTTTCAAGGGTAAATTTCCTGGATATATACCCGGGGGTATTTACCCAAGATGGGTATTTAGAGGTATTTATAAAATTTAATTTAAATTGAGTTGATGGCAGTTTTGCAAGCACTTCAAGAATGCAGAGTCGATTATCGATATGCCAAATTTATTTATAACGTCTATAAGAATGCTACAATGACGGTAAAATTGCATGAAAGTACTGAAGAGAGTAGAAGTAGTAAAGTACTGATTGTGAGTAAAACAAGGCGATACACTATTGAACCCAAATTGTTCATCACAGTCCTCAGAGTGCATTTAAACAACTGGATTGGACCCAAAACCGCATAAACATTGATTGTAATGCTAAAGTAATTTGCGCTACGCGGACGATATAGTTCTTATTTCGGATAGCCTTGGAGAAATTAAACTAATGCTGAATGACTTAAAGGAGGTGTGTGCAAGAGTCGGGCTAAATATCAACAAGGAGAAATCAAAATTTATGATCAATGTTGTTCCCAGCTCTAACATCAACATTGGGGATAATAAGATTGAGAGGGTTGACAGCTATATATATATCTTGGCTATGAGGTTCGTGTATCGAGAGATTATCAAACAAGCGAACTAAACAGAAGGATCACACTCGTATGGGCAGCTTACGGGAAACATAGAGACATCTTCAAGAGAAAAGGCCAAGCAAGGCTTTCAATCAATGCGTGTTTCAGTGTACGACAGCTTCAGGATTAGGATGCTTTGAATTTATTGATGGCACCGTGAACGCCGCAAAATATCAACAAATGCTACAAAATAGCTTACTACCAAGTATCGTGAAGTTAAATGTTGGCAAAAATTACATATTTCAGCAGGATGGAGCGGCTTGTCATACGGCCAAAACTACAAAAAAGTGGTTTGGTGATCAAAATATTAATGTCTTGTCTTGGCCTTCCAACAGTCCAGATCTGAATGTAATTGAAATAGTGTGGTACAAAATGAAACAAACTTTGAGGAACAACCCACAACGAACATTGCCAGAACTTAAAGCCAAAATAAAACAAATTTGGGATGGATTTACTCCTGAACAGTGCAGAACCTTAGTACATTCAATACCCAAGTGGTTATAAAATCTAAGGGCGATGTTACTCCATATTAGAAATACAAATCGTGCCATGTCCCAATATTTAACGGGTGTTTTTTTAAGCCCAATAGAACTTTAAATTGAAAAAAGTAACATAAAAAATTAAATGTTAAACCAAACAATTTTTTTGATCGAAAGATCAATTCATGGCATTTAACATTTAAAAATGATTTTGGGCATATGGGCACCGCAGCTGTTCTTGACGAAGCGCATTCTGGAAGTCCAATTTTGGGCCACTTTTTCGAGCATTGCTGGCCGTATGTCACGAATAACACGAACAATGTTGGCCTCCAAGGTGTCAATTGTTGCTGGTTTATCAGCATAAACCAAGGAAATAATCGAGAGGTGTCAAATCGCACCACCTTTGAGGCCAATTGGCATATCCATTTCTCGAAATCAACTTATCGCCAAATTTTGATTTCAATAAGTCGATGGTTGCGGTCGCTGTATGGCACGTAGCGCCGTCCTGTTGAAACCACATCTCCCGGATCAATATCATCCATATTTTCAAACAAAAAATCATTGATCATGGTGAGGTAACGATCTCCATTGACCGTAACGCGAGCTCCGACTTTATTTTTGAAGAAGTAAGGTCCAATGATGCCACCAGCGTGCAAACCACACCAAACGGTGCTTTTTTCTGGATGTAATGGAGTCTGTAGTGGATTGGTTTCACTCCATATGCGGCCCGTTAAGCCAAAAATGAGCCTCATCGCTGAACACAATTTTGCGATAAAACATCGGATCAGTTTCCAACTGCTCGCGAAATCGGCGAAAGAACGACGCATATGATGGTCTCGTGGTTTTAATTCCTGCGCCAGCTGGATCTTAAACGGGTGTAGGCCAAGATCTTTGGGCAAAATTTTTCACGTAATTGATGGAGAGAGCCCTAATTCCTGCGACAGACGACGAATCGATAAATTTGAATCTTCTTCCACGCATTCGTTTACAGCGGCGATATTCTCTTCAGCACGCACATTTCTTCGACGTGTTGATTTTATTGCATCATTTAGAGAGTATGTGGTATGAAATCTATCCACAGTTTGACGGATGGCTTGCTCAGATGGACGATTATGTGCGCCATACAAATCACGAAGTCGTCTATAAGTTATGCGAATTGATGACTGATTTTCAAAGTAAATCTGGATAATTTGTTAGCGTTGTTCAAGCATCAATCTGTTCATGATGATTTGCCAGAGTATACTGATCATAAATATCAAAAAGTAAGCGCAGTATCACACTTCGTTTGACAGTTAACCCTTTCGTAAGTTCTATCTAGCTTAAAAAAACAGCCTCTAGTTGTCAGGCAAAATGTACATTTTTCTAGTTTAATTAGATGTAATAGGATATGTATTTAGTTTTTTGTGTTGTTCATTAGACAAAATTGTTGTTAATTGTCTAATCAAATGATATTCATTTGAAAAATTTATTAAAGCAAAATAATCTGTATAATTGTTGTTAATTATATATAAATTTTATTATGTTCCAATATATAGTTGTTAGGGTTCGTAATGAATATAATACAATGAATTGCTGCATGTATAATATTTTTTCTATAATACGATTCGTACAATCTATTTCTCTCAGTGTGTTATCACTTTTAAACCCACTGTTTGGGTATTTACCCTGGGCCGGAGTAAATACCCGGATAAATACCCATTTTAGAAATACCTACCCGCCGGGTATTTACCCAGCGCCCATCACTGCTCCTTCCTCACCTGAGTTTGAGGTTAGATCATAGGTGCAATTTTCACAGACCCATGCCTTAATTGATCCATCATCTTTCATGTTGTTAAACTTTTGTGCACTCACTTGCACACTTTTTAAGTGGAAACTTTTTACATATTTTCCGCGACATGCGATATAATCCGTATTTCTAACGATATTCTTTAGGCAGACAGCACACTCAATCGCCATCTTAAGGTTAACACCATTTAATAACATTCCTTTTTTCTGTAATGCCCATATTTAGGACACGTAATAAGCAAGACGCAATCTCGTTACCGCCACGTCCTGCCACTTCTTCATGCCAGCAACACATATATGAATGCTTCTTATCCCCAAAGCTGATTCCTAAGTTATAGCATGAAAGTTGGCTCAAGTAAAACATGTCAGAGTGCTGTTCTAGGTGCTCTAAATGAAACATTTGGAAAGTCTTTTTTTAATACGTTTCTGTAAAACTTATAAGTGACCATGCTGTGGGGATATTTATGCTTGAACGCTTTATAAAGGCGGTTAATATTTAAATCTGGACTCATATATTCCTTACCACTTTTTGCGCGCGAATAATGAGACTGTTCTCGAGGTATGCTATTTATGTGCTCTGTAACAAGTATTTTATCATCCTGTGTAAATTTTCCAGGAGCTGTACGAGTTGTCATATCTTTATAAACTACTTTGCCGCTTTTTTCTTTTGTATAATAGTCTCCAAATGCTTTTTTGTCAAAGCAAAGGTATTCATAAAAGTAAATTTACAAACAACTACAATATTACCCTCTCCATCTGGAAGGCTGTAGTGGATGGTAGTTTGACGATGACTGTCATGAGTGTCTTCATATGAACCATGCCTTCTCCTCTTCACACCAGTCAACTATATTAAACCCATGATGTACGTTCCACGGACGTCAACTCTGCACTTGTAGTATTTTTCAAAAAGACCCAATCTATTTGCGTAATTCAACGACTTGCACCCGAATTTGCATTTACATGTTATCTGTAAGAGTTTTAGGGTTTACACAAAAAATATGGTTCTAGTTCATGGCATTATTTACACACGTACAACTATATTAAAAATAATAACTCACTTCTAGGTTAGGTCCCCTTTTTTCACCTATAGCATTTCCATTTTTGCTTTTATAGGAATGTCCTGCATTTTTTCGTTGTCTTTGTGTTTGCGACGTTCTAAATTCATTTTGAAAAAATTCACTCGTATTTTCACTCGAAACGATATACTCATACTCCGGTTGGAAGTAAAACAAACGAACGCTCAACACAACAATGCCTACTACGGCACTTGACTCGTTTGATGTGGAAATGACAGAGCACTTGCAGAAAGCATCACCTATCTGCCTGATTGTTGACGGAATTTAAAGTCCTGGCACTTTGCCCGTTTCATAGGATATAATCGATGGCACATAGAACCTGTCTATAGAAATATCTCATTTTTTGGCAAATTGGCACTTAGCCCCTTTGTTACTTCTACTCCTCAATTTTGAACCACCTAATATTTAAAAACTATGAATTCAATTACACATATAGTTAAAAAATATTTTAATTTTTAAAAACAAGTATATTTCAAAATATATTTTCTTGTCATTTGTGAATCTTTCTTAATTTTTGACAAACTGACTCATATGACTTTGAGGTTAGAACTAATATCCAATGAAGTTAGACACTTTATTCAAATTAAAGAAAAAAGTATATTTTCATATTGGGAAAGGTAAATTAGTTTGTATGAAAATATGGGATTGGGTAAGAATTCTGTGGGATGAAAAGGAAATGTTGGTAGCCATGGGACCCCAGTGTGTTGCGATACTCAAACTGCTACCATGGTTTGAGTTCCTCCTTCATCTGGGGATTTTAGAGAAGGTAACATATTTTATCCGGGTTATTGTGTTTAAACTTGTTGATTTCATAATTTTCTAGTGTTTCCATTAGGTTACTTTTATTTTTATAATGTAATATACAGGTGTCCGGAAATTGCGTTTCTTTGTACTTCTATTAGTCACACATTATATCACACACCAAAAGAAAAAAATTAAAATCCACCACAACCGCAGACATTGAAGAAAGGATATTGGATGCAGTAGATGAAAATCCTTTGGCTAGCACCAAAAGGTTGTCTGCCCAAGAAAACGTAAACAATGTGACACCATTCGTAACAAACAGGTGTTCTCTGGAAAGTCAGGCGGTCCCTAATTTAAACGAGTTAGAAGTTGTATCGAAATGAATTATTAGTACTTAGGTATATAGTATTTTCGAACATTTGTTATAATATTTTTGTAGTACTTTTTTTGATAAATTATTATGTGTTCGATAAGTTTAACAGTACAGTTCATCGAATATTCTTAAGCATTCTGTAGACTTTATTTCTAAAGTTAATTGAGTTTGATGATCATGAATGTATTGAGTATTTCAGACTGCTACACCATACATTAAATAAATATCTGCATACTTTTCGCAAAAATATTCAGCCATTTTCAGTACTTTAATTGTAAGTTTAATTAAAAATTGATGAAAAGTATCTTTTATTCATCGTTTGACAGTAAAAGTTGTAACGCAAAAGAAGCCATCCTAGTAGGTTTATCGTTTAATCGTTTAATGCGATTTTTCTTGAATAGGATTAGTTTTAGACAATTTTTTAAGTTGCACCTTTTTTATGTATTTTTTTCCGCAGAATTGATTGATGCAATTAAAATGGCAGAAAAAATAAAGCAGAAAAATATGGTACCTTAAACGCACCCCCTATCTATTATGCTGAACCCCATACATTATTTTTTTTTCTTTTGATTATCATATTTGTTACACAAAGATATCCTGTACACCAAATTTCTATAGGAAGCATTAGACATTCACAAAAAATTGCAAAATTGCGATATAATACGAGATCTTGTCAAGAAAACTAAAAATTTCAAAAATTTTCAAAATTCATTATTTGTAAGGGCTGAACCACGTAGTACACTGTGCTAATTAATTATCGTACCCGAAGTCATCATTGCAAGTATGCAACCAAATACGCAAATCGCGTATTGCGCTACCTATACTGTGATATTGGTTGCATACTTGCAATGATGACGTCGGGTACGATAATTAATTAACACACTGTATATCTCAAATTGATGCGCATACATGCTAGTTTATAAAATGATCAATATTGATTGTGTAATCCATTTTACCAGTATTATAATAAATTTAATGTAAACGAAGAAAAATATAAATAAATTGAATATTGTACTTTTTTACTGGTTTATTCTTAAATTCGGCTTGACAAGTTTCGACTTACGTCATTCTCAGAAGCGTCGTTAATTCAAAAACCATAGTTTAAAAAACGCACGTGCACTATCAACATTTGAAGAATTTCCAATATTTTCTGTCACAAATTATTGACGGATATACATTATAAATTATAATTGATTATAATTTTGTATAAAAATGATTAAAGGTTAAACAATTAACACATTAAAATTTGAGGTAAAAATAGAACGAACGGAAGTTACAAGTAAATGAAGTAAAAATGTATTACATAATGTATGTACATTTTTACTTCATTGTAAAAACTTGTTAAGAAAATTAAAAAATTTCAAAAATGCATGTTATCTTTATTTGTAAGGGCTGGAACACGTAGTATATGTCAAATTGATGCTCAAACATTCTAGTTTATGTTAATATATAAAAACAACAAGGTTAGATTGCAATAATTGCGAGAAATGTTGACATAAACAAAAAATTGCAAAATTGCGATATACGAGAACGTGTCATGACAACTAAAAATTTCAAAAATGCATATTATCTTTATTTGTAAGGGCTGGAACACGTAGTATATCTCAAATTGCTATTCAAACATTCTAGTTTATGTTAATATATAGAAATAATAAGGTTAGATTGCAATAATTGCCAGAAATATTGACATAAGCAAAAAATTGCAAAGTTGCGATATACGAGAACGTGTCACGAGAACTAAAAATTTCAACAATGCATATTATCTTTATTTGTAAGGGCTGGAACACGTAGTATATCTCAAATTGATGCTCAAACATTCTAATTTATGATAATATATAGAAATAATAAGGTTACATTGCAATAATTGCTAGAAATGTTGACATAAACAAAAATTGCAAAATTGCGATATACGAGAACGTGTCATGATAACTAAAAATTTTAAAAATGCATATAATCTTTATTTGTAAGGGCTAGAACACGTAGTATATCTCAAATTGATATTCAAACGTTCTAGTTTATGTTAATATATAGAAATAATGAGGTTGGATTGCAATAATTGCGAGAAATACAGATATAAACAAAAATTTGTAAAATTGCGATATACGAGATCTTGTCAAGAAATCATTGTTTGTAAGGGCTGGAACACGTAGTATATCTCAAATTGATTCTCAAACATTCTAGTTTATGCAAATGTATAGAAACGTTTATCTTTAGGAAGCATTTTCGGACCGGAATTTATATAACTTTTCTTCATGATTTTTGATGTAGAATCACCTCTTTATATATATAGACGCAATTTATGGACATTCTGTGTATGAATTAGTCTCATCAAATTGGTGGTTTTCGTTAAAGTTTAGATGTCTTCCAAAGTTGGATTTGAATTGATTTTGATGTTCCTTTATTCTAGTCTTCAGTGATCTTCCTCTTTCTCCTATATGTATATGTGGCATAGCAAGTATCACATTCCCATCTACAGGATAATTCAAATTCGACCCCCACCATCGGGATCTCAGCAACCATAAGAGATACAATATTTTCAAGGTATATGATCTCATTCCAGGGAACCTGAGATAAATCACAAGCAAAATTTTCACGGTTAAAACATTTAAAATCTCTGTTGTATCGTTAGTAGAATCTTTACTGAATTATTTTTATACGTTACAAGTATTTTCGTACAAAACCACGACCACACCTCAATAAATCTTTTTTTCATATGACGGTTCAACGGTTACATTAAGTGCTCACTCTAAACGGTTATGACAGTGTTACCAACATACAATTTTTTCAAAATAACCAACTTAAGAAACTAAAAACCCTAACAATCTCTGAAGCTAATTGGTCGTGGCTCTGACTTAAGTCCACCAGTGAAGCCTAATTTTACAACCTATCGCATGGTCCGCAACGTTATGAACAGGCACCACAGCTGCGCCCAGCAGTTGAGTATCAGAAGTTATAATGATATGGTCAATAAGCGAGGCGGAAGTTGACGTAAATCTGGTCGCAGCATCAATTACCTGACACAGACCAAAGGATTCTATAAGGGACAAGTATCGACCACGGTCCACCAAAAGATCAATATTAAAATCACCCAAACAGATCAAGTTCTCTGTTAGAGGAACAAACGAGGAGAGAGCCGCATCAAGGGTATCCAAAAAGCTAGGCATACCAGTATCAGGTCTGTATATCACCCCCACTATCATCACAATATCCTTGCATCGAATCCGTACCCACAACTGCTCAATAAAGGAAAGAACCGCAACACCGTATCCATCCCTAACATAAATACCAACACCTCCACCACTACGCGTTGTTCGACCTGTAAAAAAATGAGAGTAGTGCTCGATACAAAATAAGGAATAATCAGGCAAAGACATCGTACGCTTCAGCAACAAGTAAGTCCCTTGCCGCAGCAAAGTGAGCAGGCAAGGAGCGAACATTCAAATGACCTATCTTCATAGTCCTCGCAACAGAGAAAAGTTTGAGAATGGTTTTTGAGATCCCAATGGTGGGGGTCGAATTTGAATTACCTGTATACACTCCGTTATTGTCTAATTTGTTTATTTTGTCTTTGTTATTAATTAATGTTTGACCTATGGTGCTATTACTTTTTGATGTGGGTTCTATGTTGTATCTCTTGAAAATCTTTTTCAATTTATTATTAATGTTACCTTGATATTGTATGGTCATGTATGTCTTGTTGTTGTTTTCTTCTTTAGTATTGTTAGGATATTGCGATTGTTTCTATTCATTTGATCTTCAATTATTTTATCAATGAAATGTTTTTGTTTTGTAGCCATTATTCTTACCTATTTACTTTATTATTGTTACTTCTCTTCTTATTTCGTTCTCTTTCAAATACGTAATAAGGGCTTCGTTTATGTATGCTCTAAAAGCTGTCAAAAGGTGTGTATAATCGTGATGTGAGTTTTAAAGTATTCCTACACTGTGTTAATTAATTCCCGTACCCGACATCAGCATTTCAAGTATGCAACCAATATCACAGCATGCGTATTGTAATACGCGATTTCCGATATTGGTTGCATATCCTGTATATCCGTTTGTGTTTGTTTTTTTGTATATTTTATATTGAAATCTCTTGGGTGCTTTTTCTATTGTTAAGACAAAAAAATTTATTTTATCATTCTGTTCTGTTTCTAAAGTGAATCTTATATCTTTGTGCAGTGTGTTTTTGTGTGTGTGTAGATTCTTGATTGTGGTGTCGTTCTTTGTATTAATGAATACAATAACATCTATGCTATGTATCTCTGCCACAAAATTATATAGTTTTTGTATGGATTTCTGTCATTAATAATCATTTCGTTCTCCTTTGCTGTATGTATAGAATTAATTATTAGACATGCAAAAGTTTTGTTGTATACATATCTTAAATAAGTTGTAGATGTTTTTACTATCAGTTTTATTATGAATCAAGACGTCAAGAATATTTTTCAGTACTTCTAGCGTTTCGGTAGTTGGAATGTTTGTGCATAAATTGATGACGTCAAATGATATTATTGTACAGGGTGCGGCGCCATAACTTCCTTTTTTCAAAACTTAATAAAACCTATTGTATGAACCAGAAAATTTTTATTTGTTTCTTATAATGTACACACATACATAAAGTTTAGTTTTACACAGTTTTGAAGATCAAATCAGGTAGGTGACGTGCCCCATTATCCATACACTGAGTAAACCGATTTCTGGCGTTGGTCATGACTCTTGCCAGTATAGCAGGGGTTATGTTGGCAATTTCTTCTTGGATGTTGGTCTTCAAATCGTGTAGGGTCCTTGGGCGGTTCACATAAACACGGGATTTCAAAAAATCACAAGGGGCCAAATCGGGAGACCGGGCTGGCCACAATCAAATCACCCCTAATTGAGATTAGGCGTTTTGGGAAGTGTTCCCTCAACAGCCATCGATGCTTTTGAAGTGTGAGCTGTTGCCCAACTGTTTAAGTCCAACTTATCTAGCCCATCTAGTGGTGATCGCAACACTAAAGCTCTTACTGCCTCAATGTTCTCAGGTACTCTAATGTTTCAGTTTGTCTGAACGTCTATCTTTTCAATTTAGGTTAAAAATTCGTTTCGGTTTGTTATTGTGTATGTCATCTTGAAATCAGTAGTATTGGATGCAGGATTTTAAAACATTGTAACAGTGACATTAACGTGTTTTCCTATGTTTAAAAAGGTGGTATTTTTTTACTACGAGTAATTGAATTTGTTGTCTTTAAATATTAGGTGGTTCAGAATTCCTGAAAATGATTTTTATCAAAAATCGAAACCGGTAGAACCGAAATAAAGAATAAAAATCCATTTTAAAAAGTGCAAAAACTGAATTAATTTCATTTTATCATAATTAAAAATAGAAAGAAACAATGATGGTAATAATATAAAAATAAATTAAACAAATATAAAAATCGTAAAATACATCATAAGGTCTTCCTCTCTTCCTTTGTCTCCTTCCCTTTACAATATTTTCTGCCACGACATATATAACATCGATCCTATATATTTTAACAACGAATCCTACATCCTCCAATATGCCGAAGACACTGCCATAATAGCATATGCCAAAAACTTGCCAGATACGATTAACAAAACGCAAAATATGTTCGAGCGAATTAGAATGTGGTTTCAAACATGGAGAATACAGCAAAACTCAGTTACTTGTTCCATTTCAACGAATCAACAAAAGATTTCCAACAATAAATGATTTGGGCATCAACGTTTCTCCACCACCTACTGCCAAATATCTGGGTATGCTGTTGGAGGGAAAATTCAAATTTAATGTCCATCCCATCAAAACAAAGATGAAATGCAGAGTGAGAGCAGAACGTACTGCGCTAAGAAAGATTACAAGAATTAGACATCCAAACAACCCCTTGCATAACCCTTCCAACCAAGTTTTGTATGCAACGACACTAATTCAGGAACGAGGATTGCCACTAGCAGCGAAGATTAGCAAGAAATTTCCAGAGTCGCTGCTTGAAAGATTGATGAGGACGAGTCAACGTTCAAATATTTCAAACACTTTTTCATAATATTTCAAGAATAAAAAATACTGAATAAGAAATAGCCAAATTGTACATTATTTATCTCAGGCTGAGAGACCTCGGTCGATAGCCTGTTTACGACCTAGTTTAGTTTATATTCTTTCACATTTCACAAATTTCATTATTATTATTATAAAAATCGTAAAATACACGACAAATCCTTTAATTTGACACCCCACAACCCATATTTTCGCTCAAAATCAAAAAGAAACGTCAACTGTCATCGGCCATCTTTGTTTTGCAACTGATCCTTTAAAATTTTTTTATCGCGGAAATTATTTAACATAAATCTAAAATAACGCGATTTTTAATTTTAAATTTTAATTTCTTTTTTGGAAATATAAAAACAACAAAATAAATTAACATTAAAAACATAACAATCGTAAAATACACGATAAATCCTTTAATTTGATACCCCATAACCCGTATTTTCACTCGAAATTAAAAAAGAAACGTCAACTGTCATCCGCCATCTTAGTTTTTGCAACTGCTTTTTTAAATTTTGCTTATCTTGGAAATTATTTAACATAAACCTATCGTGTTTGGACTTAAATAACGCGATTTTTAATTTTGAATTTCAATTTCATTTTTGAAAATATAAAAACACAAAATAAATTAACATTAAAAACATAACTATCGTAAAATACACGATAAATCCTTTAATTTGATACCCCACAACCCGTATTTTCACTCAAAATTAAAAAAGAAACGTCAACTGTCATCCGCCATCTTTGTTTTTGCAACTGCTTTTTCAAATTTTGCTTATCGTGGAAATTATTTAACATAAACCTATCGTGTTTGGACTTAAATAACGCGATTTTTAATTTTGAATTTCAATTTCTTTTTTGAAAGTATAAAAACAACAAAATAAATTAACATTAAAAACATAATAATCGAAAAATAGACGATAAATCCTTCAATTTGATACCCCATAACCCGTATTTTTACTCAAAATTAAAAAGGAAACGTCAACTGTCATCCGCCATCTTTGTTTTTGCAACTGCTTTTTTAAATTTTGTTTATCTTGGAAATTATTTAACATAAACCTATCGCGTTTGGACTTAAATAACGCGATTTTTAATTTTGAATTTCAATTTCTTTTTTGAAAATTTTTAAAACAACAAAATAAATTAACATTAAAAACATAAAAATCGTAAAATACACGATAAATCCTTTAATTTGATACCCCACAACCCGTATTTTTAATCAAAATTAAAAAGAAACGTCAACTGTCAACCGCCATCTTTGTTTTTGCAACTGCTTTTTTAAATTTTGTTTATCTTGGAAATTATTTAACATAATCTTATCGTGTTTGGACTTAAATAACGCGATTTTTAATTTTGAATTTCAATTTCTTTTTTGAAAATATAAAAACAACAAAATAAATTAACGTTAAAAACATAACAATCGTAAAATACACGATAAATCCTTTAATTTGATACCCCACAAACCGTATTTTTAATCAAAATTAAAAAGGAAACGTCAACTGTCATCCGCCATCTTTGTTTTTGTAACTGTTTTTTTAAATTTTGTTTATCTTGGAAATTATTTAACATAAACCTATCGTGTTTGGACTTAAATAACGCGATTTTTAATTTTTAATTTCAATTTCTTTTTTGAAAATATAAAAACAACAAAATAAATTAACATTAAAAAGATAACAATCGTAAAATACACGAAAAATCCTTTAATTTGATACCCCATAACCCGTATTTTTACTCAAAGTTAAAAAAGAAACGTCAACTGTCATCCGCCATCTTTGTTTTTGCAACAGCTTTTTTTAAATTTGTTTATCTTGGAAATTATTTAACATAAACCTACCGTGTTTGGACTTAAATGACTCTAATTTTAATTTCGAATCGTTTAAAATAAAATTTATTAAAATAAATTAATGTTTAATAAAGATGGCGGTTAAAAATTTTACCTAAAATATAGGTTGTTGGGTATCAAATTAAAGCTTACTTAATTCTCTTTACATTTTTTAATACATTTTTTAATTATCTCCAAATTTATAACTCAACTCAACCTTTTGAGTTCTTTTTGCTTTTCATTTTTCTCCTTTTTTTGGTTGTTAACACGCTAAAAACGTCCGAAGCTTGTTTCGGATACAAATTTGACGTCCACTCGTTAGGTGGCGCCCTCTCAACGCCGTATTCGTTTACATAATCTTCATTGATGTCTTTCATAAGATCTTCAATGCCATATCTTAAGACTTTCCTTTTTAATTTTCGTTTCGATTTTGATTTTTTCTCTTGGTTTCTTTGCAATTTTCTTTCAGATTTTTGTGCTCCATCGTTTGCCAAATACATACTTAAAAATCTGAAATCGTCGTTTTCAACCGAGTTTGGTTTTAAATCAGATTTTTTTTTATTTTTTGTCGAAGATTCTTTATTTTTCTTTGTATTTATCTCGATTATTGACAAAAATAAGAGGAAAATTATAAAAAAGAATTTGTTTAAAAACATCGTTTAAATTAAATGTTTCTTTTTATGATGGTATTTTATTTTTTAACACCTACGATTTTGATAAGAAAAAAATTAAATTATAAAAAGAATGAGAAAAGTATATTTCTTGGTGTTTATTTCAACAGGATTTTTTGGAAGTTTCGGGGAAAATGGGGTTGATAAAGCAACCGAAGTGATTTTAAAAGATTTAGAAGAAATCAACGAAAATTTTAACCAAAATTTGTTTCCATTAAAAAATTCTTTTGAACCGAAAAGGTTCGAAAAAGTAATTTTAGATTTAACATCAAACTTAAATTATTTGCAGCAAAAAATAAAGAACTCAGTAAGATTTATTATTTTTACCACAATCAAAAAAAAAATTATTTAATTAGGTACTTTTTAGTTAAAATTCTTGGAGCGAACTCAATTCTTTTATAACGCAACATCAATGTCGAATTTAATCGAGGAAGATGTTCTTAAATTAAGAATTGAAACCATAAAAAATTCATTAATGTTTAATTCAACCCGCCCGAATAAAAATAATCGGTGTTTTCTTTGCACTATGAGTGAAGACGTTCAAATTACCATAAAAAATTTAGTGGAACATCTCAAACAACTCTTTGAAATTATTCTAGAGGCCCAAAAAAGCGAAGAAAATGAAGAAAATAATGATGCGGAGGCAACGAAAACGTTAAAATTTTTAATCGAAATATCAACAGAAATTATATTTTACTTCAAAAAAACATTTGATGATCTCAATATTTATTCAAATTAAATTAATTATAAAGTTTATTAATGTTTATTAAAATTATTATTAATCGATTAAGAATTAAAAATCGCGTTATTTAACTCCAAACACGATAGGTTTATGTTAAATAATTTGCAAGATAAACAAAATTTAAAAAAGCAGTTGCAAAAACAAAGATGGCGGATGACAGTTGACGATTCTTTTTTAATTTTGAGTGAAAATACGGGTTGTGGGGTATCAAATTAAAGGATTTATCGTGTATTTTACGATTTTTATGTTTTTAATGTTAATTTGTTTTGTTGTTTTTATATTTTCAAAAAAGAAATTGAAATTCAAAATTAGAAATCGCGTTATTTAAGTCCAAACACGATAGGTTTATGTTAAATAATTTCCAAGATAAACAAAATTTAAAAAAGCAGTTGCAAAAACAAAGATGGCGAATGACAGTTGACGTTTCTTTTTTAATTTTGAGTGAAAATACGGGTTGTGGGGTATCACATTAAAGGATTTATCGTGTATTTTACGATTGTTATGTTTTTAATGCTAACTTATTTTGTCGTTTTTAAATTTTCAAAAAAGAAATTGAAATTCAAAATTAAAAATCGCGTTATTTAAGTCTAAACACGATAGGTTTATGTTAAATAATTTCCAAGATAAACAAATTTAAAAAAGGCAGTTGCAAAAACAAAGATGGCGGATGACAGTTGACGTTCCTTTTTTAATTTTGAGTGAAAATACGGGTTGTGGGGTATCAAATTAAAGGATTTATCGTGTATTTGTCGATCATTATGTTTTTAATGTTAATTTATTTTGTTGTTTTTATATTTTCAAAGAAGAAATTGAAATTCAAAATTAAAAATCGCGTTATTTAAGTACAAACACGATAAGTTTATGTTTAATAATTTCCAAGATAAACAAGATTTAAAAAAGCAGTTTCAAAAACAAAGATGGCAGATGACAATTGACGTTTCTTTTTTAATTTTGAATGAAAATACGGGTTGTGGGGTACCAAATTAAAGGATTTATCGTGTATTTTGCGATTGTTATGTTTTTAATGTTAATTTATTTTGTTGTTTTTATATTTTCAAAAAAGAAGTTGAAATTCAAAATTAAAAATCGCGTTATTTAAGTCCAAACACGATAGGTTTATGTTAAATAATTTCCAAGATAAATAAAATTTAAAAAAACAGTTGCAAAAACAAAGATGGCGGATGACAGTTGACGTTTCCTTCTTTATTTTGAGTGAAAATATGGGTTGTGGGGTATCAATTAAATTTAAAAAATAAGAAATCTCAGAGACGATGAAAAAATATTTAATTTTTATTTTTTATTTTCGGTGCTACACGTGTTTCGATCGAACTATGCGATCTTCATCTGGCACGACTAGAGACAAAGTAAAAATAATTTTCATTATCATATCAGTTAATTACAAAAAATAAACAAATTAAAATTAAATTTACCGTCAAGAGTTGTTGATTGAAGAACAAATCATCAGGTTGAAATATTTGACAGTAAAAATTGTACGGTTAAAATTAACGTCAAAGTAAATAAAATTATCACTAAAACTATATTTTAAAAATACGCATTAGACGGAGTTAAAATTAAAAATTCTATAGTTTAATCTATCAACAACTCTTGACGGTAAATTTAACTTTAATTTGTTTATTTTTTGTAATTAACTGATATGATAATGAAAATTATTTTTACTTTGTCTCTAGTCGTGCCAGATGAAGATCGCATAGTTCGATCGAAACACGTGTAGCACCGAAAATAAAAAATAAAAATTAAATATTTTTTCATCGTCTCTGAGATTTCTTATTTTTTAAATAATTTTACGATGAACCTGGAAATAACATTAACTAAATCAAATTAAATGATTTATCGTGTATTTTACGATTGTTATGTTTTTAATGTTAATTTATTTTGTTGTTTTTATATTTTCAAAAAGAAATTGAAATTCAAAATTAAAAATCGCCTTATTTAAGTCCAAACACGATAGGTTTATGTTAAATAATATCCAAGATAAACAAAATTTAAAAAAGCAGTTGCAAAAACAAAGATTGCGGATGACAGTTGACGTTTCTTGTTTAATTTTGAGTGAAAATACGGGTTGTGGGATATCAAATTAAAGGATTTATTCTGTATTTTACGATTTTTATGTTTTTAATGTCAATTTATTTTGTTGTTTTTATATTTTCAAAAAAGAAATTGAAATTCAAAATTAAAAATCGCCTTATTTAAGTCCAAACACGATAGGTTTATGTTAAATAATATCCAAGATAAACAAAATTTAAAAAAGTAGTTAAAAAGACAAAGATGGCGGATGACAGTTGGCGTTTCTTTTTTAATTTTGAGTGAAAATATGGGTTGTGGGGTATCAAATTAAAGGATTTATCGTGTATTTTACGATTGTTATGTTTTTAATGTTAATTTATTTTGTTGTTTTTATATTTTCGAAAAGAAATTGAAATTCAAAATTAGAAATCGCGTTATTTAAGTCCAAACACGATAGGTTTATGGTAAATAATTTCCAAGATAAACAAAATTTAAAACAAGCAGTTGCAAAAACAAAGATGGCGGATGACAGTTGACGTTGCTTTTATAATTTTGAGAGAAAATATGGGTTGTGGGGTATCATATTAAAGGATTTTTCATTTTAAACATCATTTCAAATACAACATCGACATTGAAATTATATGGCTTTCAAAAATACGTGATTTTATTAAGACGAGGCGTAAAGTCAAAAATGTTAAGAAATAGTCGAGACCGGCGCGGGAAAAATCTGAGACGCTTGTATAAAGTCACTTAAAAACCCGGGTCTTAGAAAAACTGTCAAAAAAGGAAAAGTCTTACGGTTCTTGTAAAAAATGTAGAAATCATTCAGTAGCTCGTCGAATAGAAAATAAAAGCCGAAATGCTTTTAACGAATGTGTGTATCTATTCGAATTAAAACAATTGAAAATACTTTTAACGAAAATTGATCGAAACGATTTATTACACTTTTTAATGTCAACAACAACTCGAGAATGTGTATAACATGTGAATAACAAAAACTAATGAAATACGGAACGGCCGACTAATACTTAAATTATAAAAACTTTGAACAAATACCATATCAATATAAAACACACACACTGACAATTTTTCAATGTTTCGTGAGCTAATAAAGCCGTGTTGGGTTGAGTTGGATTCAAGAATGTGAGGCCTATCTAATTAAGCCGAAGTCGCTTGCGGGCGAAGCGCTACATCAACTTAAAAGCTAAATAGCCTATTATTTTCGAAAACTGTTGAAGCATCTGGCAGATAGAGAGCTGGATAAGAAGGGAGGGAAATTGTACGCCCTGTTTATAGATTTGAAGGTGGATAGGGGGAAGTTGTGCGAGGAATTGGGGAGGAGGGAGATCACGGAACACCTAATTGCGAGAGTGAAGGAAATATACATGGAGACTATGGCTAGGATAAAAGTGGGAGATAAGCTGAGCGACGTGTTCTGGACGACGAAGGGACTGAGGCAGGGATGTCCGCTAAGCCGTAGTCTGTTTGCATTGTATACGGCGGACCTCGAGGATAGATTGGGGAAGGGGCTGATGGGAGGGTTAGTGGTGGGAGGTAGAAAGGTGCATATGTTAGCATACGCGGATGACATCGTGGTCATGACGAGAGAAGCGGCGGAGATGAAGGATATGATAAAGACATTGGAAAGATATTTTAGGGAGAAGGGGCTGGAAGTGAATGTGGGGAAGACAAGGATGATGAAGTTTTGTAAGGGTGGGGGAAAAAGAACAGAAAACTGGAGATGGGAGGGAAAAGAGATCGAGGAGGTTAGGGAGTATACTTACTTGGAGTATGTGTTTAGGGAGGACAACAGGGAGGGGTCGGATGGGACAAGTATGGGGTTAGGGGAAGAGAGTCTTTGAAACGAATGTGGTAGCGAGGAAGATTATGTTTGAAGGTCTGGTTAGCAGTGTGATGATGTATGGGGCAGAGAATAATATTTTAATAATGTAAAGAATTGTAGAATTGTAAACAGATTGTTGTATACAGTAAACTCTTAATTAATTAACAAATCTTAGGCACACTAGACAGCATCACATAACAAAATCATAAAGTAATTTTTATATGGGTGCCAAGTCACGTTGGAATTGGGGGGAAAGAACGTGCTACGATTGTGCAGCATCTGAGGCTGCAGATAAAGCAACAATGGATGTGAACTTTTGCAGACATAAAGATATTGAAAAACATGTAAGATCCTTGATTTATAACAGCTGGGAAAAACAATGGCAAAATACTCCAAGTTTCTTGAGAAAAATCAAACCCCATGTCTATGGAATAAGTTCCGAAAGGGAATTAAGCAGGTCAGAACAAGTGAAACTAAGTAGATTGCGTATTGGCCATACATCGTTTACCTCCAAATATATGTTAAAAGGATCCATGTGTTCAAATTGTAATAGGGAACTCACTTTAGAACACATCATTGTAGAATCTACATTATATGAACAAGCAAGAAATATTTATAGCATAGAAAAAACCTATGAAAACTCATTGAATCTGATCAAATATTTTAAAGACATACAACTATTCGACCAACTATGAATACTCTTAATGTGCTACTATGTGGTCCTGAGTGAAATTATTGTGAGTGCTAATGGCCTATGACGTCGAAGCGCTCTTTTTTTCTTTTTTCTTTCTTCAATAATAATAATATTAACAACTCTTTCAGGTACGTGGCTTTAGGTTCTCCAAATATATAACTGTACCGTAACTCGTATTAATATGTTGTCTGTTCGACAATTCTAGAGGTAAGGCCCTTTTAGATTTTATTTATAGCAGCAACTTAGATATACTAAATCAAGGCACAGAACCAACCTTTGTAACTGCCAGAGGTCAATCGATTATCGATATCACTCTAGCCTCCATGGTTATCTCAAGTTCGGTCCACAATTGGAGAATTTCCGACAATGTGTCGATGTCTGACCATAGGTGGATTACTTTTGAGCTTGGAAACACCAAGTTCATAAACAAACTGACACGTAACCCAAGAAGGACGGATGTGGAAAAATTCAGATCCACGCTTTCGAGGTTACTAGAAAAACTGGGTCGTAAACAACCAGCGAACTGCTGCAGAATGGAGGAATACTCCAATTCTTTAAGCGACTCCCTAGTCCTTGCCTATAAAAAGGCCTGTCCCCTCCGCAAGGAGGCAGTATCTGGGCGCGTTACCACCTGGTGGTGCCCCGAACTTGCCACACTTAAACGCGAGGCGCGGACAGCCTTTAACAGAGCAAAGGACTCTAGGATCGATTCTGACTGGTAGATCTACAAGAGAAACCTGTCAGCTTTTAAGAAAACAATTCGTCAAAGGAAGCGAGCAGCATGGAGGGAGTTCTGTGAGGAGATTACTTCCTCTAACGAAGTCTCCCGCCTTAAGAAGGTGCTCGCTGCGAGCCCAGAACGACGAATTGGGCTAATGAAGAAGGATGATGGTTCCTATACCGACAACCTTCAAGAAACTTTACAGCTTCTAATGTCTGTTCATTTCTCAGGTTCCGACTACACCAACGCTGTCCAACCAGAGACAAGCTACGTACCAACAGCGGATGATTGGGGCTTGGCCAAAATCATCTGTGGGGAGGAGAAAATACGGTGGGCTGTGAACACGTTCTCACCGTCCAAAACTCCAGGACCGGACGGGAGTGCACCAGCCCTTCTACAATGGGGACTGGACGACCTGCTACCGAACCTGAAGAGAATTTTCCGCCCTGGGTGTCTTCATTAACGTGGATGGCGCTTTTGACAGAACCACCTTCTCCGGAATAAACGAGGCATTGTTAGAGCATAACGTTCCTCCGACCCTATGTGGTTGGATCGAGAGCACTCTAAGGCAGAGAATCGTTAAATTAAGGGCTGGCCACGCCACCCTACAAAGGGCTGTTACCAGAGGCTGTCAGCAAGGGGGGTTCTTTCTCCACTTCTGTGGAATCCTACCCTGGATAGCCTGATGAAACGCCTTAAACTAGCTGGCTTTAAAACCGTTGGCTACGCAGATGACCTGGCAATCCTCATTCGAGGAAAGTACGTTAAGGTACTCCTTGAGAGGATGCAGGAAGCACTCAATATAACTGAGAACTGGTGTATTAAACAATCCCTCTCCGTTAACCCCAAGAAGACAGAGATGGTTATTTTACACGTATGCGCAACATAGGCAACCCCAAACTGCCAATGCTCGCTAACACTTTAGATAGCAAGTTAACGTGGAAATCTCACCTAGATAATAGAGTAAAAAAAGCATGCGTCGCTTACGGCCAGTGCCGTAGGGCTGTCGGGAGAACGTGGGGGTTGTCCTCCAAGATAGCTCTATGGATTTACACGGCGGTAATCCGACTAATGCTAACTTACGGTGCGGTGGTATGGTGGAACAGAACTTCTAAGTCCACCGCCACCACCGCGCTTAATAGGATACAGAGACTTGCGTGTGTTTTTGTTACAGGTGCGCTGCGATCTACTCCCACCGCGGCCATGGAAGTCATGCTTAACCTGCCACCACGTAATCTACATATTCAGGAGGTGGCGCTGGTAACCATGAAAAGACTACAATCGGTAGGAATCATGAAGGATGAGGACACTGTCGGCAGTTCGACGCTCTGGAGGGGGGCTGTACTGGACTCACTCTCACTTGAGTGCAAGACGGACTGCTTGTCAGCAAAATACGTTTTCTCAAGAAATTACCTCACCTGCATCAGTCCCACAGGAGTAGATGCGAATAAGACCTTAAAAATCTACACTCATGGCTCAAAAAGACGGAATGGGGCGGGAGCGGGGGTCTTTTCCCATCATCCTCGAATACGCCTCTCAGAACCTCTGGGTAAAGATACCTCCGTCATACAAGCGGAACTGACCGCTATCAAACTTGCTGCTGACTATATTGCTGACTCGAACGAACGCGGTAAGTGTTATACTATTTATACAGACAGTAGGTAATCTGTTTTAGTGTTAAGCAGCGTTAAGATAACGTCTGCACTAATAATGGACTGCCATCTAGCACTGGAAGAAGGCACGAAACACAATCGTGTCACTATCCAATGGATCAAGGGGCACTCCGGTTCTACGGGTAACAAACATGCGGATAGACTGGCAAAGCGTGCTGCCAGCAGAGTTCCCGAGCCCGTAATTACCCCTTCCTTAGCTACTCATATCAACATGATTAAGCACATTACCCACAAAAAATTCCTAAACGCGTGGGACAAAACCCCGAGCAGATATCTTGCTAAGGATTTGTGAAAATATCCTTCGAAATCTACAGCTCAGTTTTTCGTAGGGCTTGGAAAAAACGCCCTTCGATTAGCCACAGGTCTCCTCACGGGACACTGTAAGGTAAACAAGCACCTTCACAATATGAAGCTTGCAAATTCTCCTCTCTGTCGAGCCTGTGAACAGGTCGACGAGACCGCTAGACACATCTTGTATGATTGCCCCTCTTTAGCAGACCTCAGAATGAGGACCCTCGGAGAGGCATGGCCGACCACAGATGATATCAGGAACTTACCTCTGAGTAATATCCTGGCCTTCGGTAATCCCCTAGGCTGGTTGATGTGAAAAGAGGTTATGTTGGGAGTATGCACAAGGGGTCCAATGGGGCCTAAGTGCGGTGTGCGGGAACGCATACACTCCCGTTTCCTTCCTATCTGTTATGTTAGGAAATAAAGACATTTATTATTATTATGATTATGTTTGAAATGGATTCAAAACATGAGTTCACTTTTGTTCATATCTGATCAAAACGAAGCAGAATGACTTTTACCAACTAAATTGAAGAGCATAGAGATTTAGTTATTATCCTAGTTCATCCCGAATTTCCTAAGTACTTTCTAAGTAAGGTATCAAACATTTTCTTCAAGTTAATGAACATGCTGTTATGTATTGTGTGGCAAAATACATCCAATACTTCCCACCTCATAAATGATCCAGAATTACCTTTAATTATCATCATTGAGAAGAAATACAGTTTCTTAGGTATTTATTCTTATACATGTCTGGCCAAAACGAGATGTTAAAAATCATTAAAAATATTTTATTACATTTTTATTATTTTAACCAACCTACGTTGAGAAATAATCAATTCAATGTTTTTTTCTTTAAACACTAAGAGAATTTTGAAAAATTAAATTATGAAATTTTGTTGGTTAATTTATTTTCTTTCCGTAATTGCCGAAAATTTTTCGACAATAATAAAACATAAAAACGTTCGTAGTTTCCCCGAATTCTCGACTATACTCAAAGGCGTTGATAGAATGAATGTTATACTCGACGAATTTACTAAAATAGAAGACATAGATACGTTTAGATCCACCGCTGGAAATCGTTTGAATGAAATTAAGGCCTTTATAAAAGTGTTGGAGGAATTTGTAACGAAACAGAAGTTTTCCATTTAATTTTTTTTTTAATAATAAATACTTTTTAGAAGAGGAACCCCGATTTTGCTGAAATGAGGGATGTTTTAGAGAGGGATATAAAAAAATTTCAGGAATTAGTCGATAATCTCGACGAGGTTTTAAACAATAAAAATAAAAGAAAACTCAAAGATAAAATAAAAGGGGCGTTTCAATCCACGGCGTTAAAAAATAAATAAAAAATTAATTTATTAATATTATTAATCGTAGGGCGAAAAAAGGCGAAGTAAGCGAATTTTTTAATGTAAAATAAATAATAAAAGATTATTTTAAATAAAGTCTAAAATAACAAAGAAAGATGGCATCTTAATAAACTTAAAAAACCTTAAATAACCTTAAATGACCTTTAAATGACCTTAAAAGTGATGTTTTATTTTATTGGAATTAATGTGGGTTGTTGGGTATCAAATTAATTAATTTTTAATGAATATTTTAATTATTATCACCAATTGTGCATTGATTTCGAACCCACATCATCATTTTATTAATTAATTATTAATACCCATTGTTTATAATTAAATGTTTTTAAATCTTAATTAACCTTCTTAGAAGCATGTTGTTAAAGTGGGTTTTGTTGGGAACGCTGCTCCTAACGAGTTATATTTCTTTTGCGGTACGTTTATTTATTGCTTAATTAATTAATTAATTTAAAAAAAATCTTAGGAATCATCCGTTTTCGACGAATTTTCTCATATCACTAATAACAACGAAAAAGATGGCATTTTCCATAAAGTGTGGTTCACATTTTCCGATATGGCTCAAAAATTCGTGGAGAAATTGAAATCTTTATTAAAAATTATCCCATTCTTCCACTTCTCCGACTCAAATGAAGATCATACGATGAAGATTTCGAAAATTATGGATAAAGTTGCGCCGATTCAAAAAGAAAATCAAGAAAAATCCGTTTTGAATCTAATGAATGGGGTATTAGAAGGAGCTAAAAAGAATTCGGACTTATTTAGGTTTAAACGACACGCTGGAAGGGGGAGGAATAAAAGAAGAAGATCTGGGGATGAGGTAAATACGATTTGATTTAATTAATTAATTTTTAATTAAATTAAATTTAATTTTTAGGAAGAAGACGAATACAACGAACGAGGCGATGATGCGGCGGAAGAAGAAAAAGCCGAAGAAGAAAAAGCTGCCGCTAGAAGGAGAAGGAGAAGGAGAGTTCGCGGAAAAGGAAGGCGGAGATATTAAAAATCGAACAACTTAACTTTGTTCTCAATACTAAATCGAATGTGAAATAATAAAAAATTAAATTAAAAAAAATTAATTAAAAGAAAAATTATTTAAGTTCCAAACCCAAATCGAAAAAGTTCTCCTCAACGAAAAGATGCTAAAATTTTTAACAATTTCGTTAATTTTAACTTTTTTAATTTCAAAATCGTTTCAAGTCCGATTCATTTTAGGCCATTCCCAATCGTTTTACGGAAATGATTCGAATCAGGATGTAAAAATGATCCAAGAAAAATTTGAGGTAATTAAATTAGAATCCCACGATTAATTAAATTTAATTAAAATTAAATGTAGAGAAAAATGGAGTTATTAGATAAAACGCTGGCGGAGATCGATTTTACTAAGAAAACTCCAAAAGGTGCGAAAAGAAAATCGAGATATTTTTATTTACCCGATGGTAGCGAACAAAAAGAGGAAATAACGAAAATTGATATACATAAAGGAGACGTTCCCGATGAAAATACCCGAAAAGAAATTGAAAAATTAATTCGGGATGATGAAGAAATTAAGAAATTGATTGGAATGAAGAATAAGCAAGCTTAATTAAATTCATTTTTAATTACTTATTGTTCTCAAATAATAAAAGGATATAAAATTATAATTAGTATTAAAAAAATCTCGCCCAATTTTTATTTGAATCTCAACGAGTTATATATAATATTTAAAAACTACCAACATTCAACATCACGACTAATTAAGTAGAGGGTCGTTTGCAGCTGAACCAAATCATCCATACTAAATTGATACAAAACCTAAATATTCTTCAGAATTTTTTTTACAAATGCTAGTTTACAAAGTTTAATCTATTTTTTCTTCGAAGAGCAAATATATATTTTTTATATTGCATAGTGTGCTTCTGCTACAGAAGCATATATGGACATGAAAGTAGAGATCCAGGCGAACTTTTTGAGGTATTGATGGCATAAATCGGACTCTCCGTTATTTTACTACAGCTTAAAACAAGTCAACAAAATCAATTTTTTTGGCATTTTTCCCATTTTTTTTTCATTTAATCGCACCGTAACAGCAAAGAATTTCATATGACCAAAAAAGTTAACTATTCTATCCCATAGAACATTTAATTCTCTAAATATCGAAGCAATGGACACCATGGTCGAACGTATTTTACCGGAGGTATCGTTAATTTACGAAAATCGTGCAAAATTTCATTTTTTGCCATTTTAACTGCATTGTTGAAACATTACGAACATTTCTTTTAATCAAGAAGTGTTTTAACTCTTCCAGACACTAATATGCTATAAGTATGCAACCAATATCACAGTAGTGGTACTGCAATACGCAAATCGCATATTATATTATACTGTACTGTGACATTGGTTGCATACTTGCAATGATGACGTCGGGTACGATCATTAATTAACTCACCGTATGAACATTAAGTTCACTGAAATGAGCCAAAAGAGCATAACACCAAACCCGCGGCGACTGAAAGGCGTAGCGTTCCTAGCGGAGGCAATCTTCCGCAGGAACAAAACCCTACAGCTGCCAGCTTCAAGCAGGTGTTGGAAGATAAAAAGATGGGAACTGCAGATTCCTTATTTCCAGAGATGAATCTCACAATGCAGGCTATTCAAGAGGTTATCATCACAAGAATAGTGGAACTTAGCGAGGGACATGAATGCGAAACAAGCCTAAATTGCTCGGCACCGCGTTTAAGGCAGGCTGGTTGGTGATCAACTGCGTGAACCAGGAGACAGCGGACTGCATAAAGTCTGTAACACCAACCCTGTAACCATGGGAGGGGGCATCCCTAATGGTAATCAATGTAAAGGAGCTACCTAATGCGACTATCATGAACGCGTATTTCCCAAACAGTGCGGATGAAAAATCAGACCGTATTTTAAAGATTGTTAAAGGTCAAAACGAAGGCCTAAACACTAACGAATGGAGGGTGTTCAAAAGGACGACCGAAGGCAGCAGTGCCTTTCTTACGCTGTCCGTTGATCTACAAAAAATAAGTGAGAAGTTACTACAACTCCACCTCTCACTTTCCAATTGTATATCCGGAGAAGACTGGGACAAAGTGGACAGACTAACTATGGAGAAGGCTGATCGCGAATTTCAGAAGACCCGTGACACGCACATCAAGAAGTTTGAATCTCTGGAACGCCGGTCACAAAAGAAGAAAATGGTAGAAAATAATGAAATCGTACTTTACGGTGATATAAATTTATTCGCTCAACCGCTTTCGATATTTTACAATATGTGTTACAACTTGTCACAAGTTGTTTTTCATTTTTTCATTGTTTGTTGATTGGTTTAACAACATACTTGTGTTATTATACGTGAATAATTGATCGTTTACAGCTGGTGTTGTAATGATACCAACATTCTTAATCTGTTTTAAAAGACCATGCCCGACGAACTCCTGATGATGATATTGTTAAATATCGAAACCGGTTGAGCGAATAAATTTATATCACCGTAAAGTACGATTTCATTAATTTCTACCTTTTACAATTTGGGTGATAAAACCGAAGAAAATTTCCTTATATGACAAAAGAAGAAAACTAATAGTTTACCAGTAGAAACAATCGTTATTAACAGATCGAATGTCCCATTAACGAAAGACGAAACCTCTGTGCTCGCCAAAGGATTGAACTAAGCAATCGCCCCGAAGAAGGTCCCAAAGGAGGAAATCATCTGCGAAGTGGAAGCAGCTGTCCGAGGGATGCCTGCACTGGAAGCCGAAGAGATCCGACAAGAAGTTGCGAGAGTACAGAAGTCAGCAAAACCACCAAAATCCAACTTGACAGTTGGTGAAAAGAAGGCACTCCGATCTATAAGAGAAAAGTCAGAAATCGTCGTGTTACCAGCAGACAAGGGGAATGCCACCGTTGTTATGGACAGGAAAGAATACGACGACAAAATGATGAACCTACTGGACCCAGCCACCTATAGGAAGATAAAGAAGGACGCCACAGACAAAATCGTAAGAAAAATGAAGGAACTGATAAAATCCACAGGAATTCCAGCAGAAAGATTGTTTGTGCAGGCGCCGGTACCACCAAGAATCTACGGACTACCGAAGAGTCACAAACCAAACGTCCCCCTCCGCCCTATCGTCAGCGCCATCAACTCCTCAACATACCAGCTGGCCAAACAACTTGCAAAGATTCTGTCTCCCTTTACAGGTAACACGGTATCGTATCTCAGGGATTCTACACATTTTGTGGAATTGGTAAAAGGTGTAAAGCTGGATGCTGGGGATATGTTGGTAAGTTTCGATGTGGAATCCCTTTTTACTAGGGTACCAGTTAAGGATGCTGTAGAGGGTCTTCACCGAAAAAGAAACAGAATACGTGCCAGATCTGGTGGAGTATGGCTTATCGTCGACGTATTTCAGCTGGAAAGGAGAATTTTACGAGCAGTTCGAAGGGGCAGCCATGGGATCTCCACTATCGCCAGTTATAGCTAATTTCTACATGGAATTATTCGAAGAGGACGCTTTGAAGAAGAGCCAGTGGAAACCAAAACTATGGCTCCGATATGTCGATGAC
This sequence comes from Onthophagus taurus, assembly GCF_000648695.1. Taxonomy (NCBI): domain Eukaryota; kingdom Metazoa; phylum Arthropoda; class Insecta; order Coleoptera; family Scarabaeidae; genus Onthophagus; species Onthophagus taurus. The sequence continues at coordinate 103,456 of NW_019280673.1, forward strand.
ACGTTTGTGATATGGCAACATGGTCAAAAACGGCTCCAATAGTTCTAGGATCACTTGAACTCTCAACATCCTATGATTAACTTCACCATGGAAACAGAAACTGCCAAAAAACTACCTTTCCTAGATGTGTTGGTCACCAGGACGACAAATGGAGATATAGAACTTGGTGTATACCGAAAGAAGACCCATACCAACAGGTATTTACAGGCATGTTCACATCATCATCCCCAATAGAAGAGGTCCGTGATCCGTACATTATTTCAGCGAGCAGCGAGACTAGATCAATTAGCCTAACTTCTTTTCTCCTCAAAGGGATGGAAAAGGTAATTGATCCGACTCAACAAGCTTACCAGAAGGCTAAATCAACCAATCCATGCTGTGACTAGCGCTTTAGAGAAGACAATTGCAAATCAAAGAGATAGCCCTATGTGCTTTCATAGACATAGAGGGTGCTTTTGATAACACCTCCTACGAATCCATAAAGAATGCTCTAAACGTAAAGGATATACATCCATCGAGAATCAAATGGTGTATAGCCATGTTGAAAAGTCGGCAGATCACAGCCAGCCAGGTAGGCGAGTCGAATGGGGAGTGCTTTCTCTTCTCCTATGGTGCTTGGTATTTGATGACTTGATGAACACGTGAACAAAAAATGGATTCATGATTTAGGGGTATGCTGATGACCTGGTAATCACAATCCGAGGTAAGTATGACACAATGATAACTCAAGTAATACAGAAAGCCCTACTACTCACCAGCACTTGGTACAAAAGCAATCGACTCAGCATCAATTAAAACAAAATCGAAATAGTTCCTTCCACTCGGAGAAGGCAGCTACAATTGAGAGCACCCTCCATTGAAAGCAGAACTATTAACCTAAAAACAGAAGTTAAATACCTAGGTGTAATACTAGACAGTAAATTAAACTGGAATTGAGGTCTCAAACCACAAATGGCTCATTGGGCCTACGTAGCAATAATCAGACCCATGGACGCCTATGCCTTACTGATTTGGTGGCCAATAACTAATCATAAGACAGCACAACAACAGCTGGCACAAATCCAACGGTTAGCATGTCTTAATATAATGGGTGCAATGAGATCTTGTCCAACGGCTGCTCTTGAAGCCCTATTCGGTCTCACACCACTTCATTTATATATATAAAAGGAGGCATCGTTAAGTGCCTGCACTGAAAACATGCTCTTCACTTAAGTTGATGCAGGGTAACCTCAGAGGACACCTCGAAATCCTCAAAGATCAATGTATAAATCATTTAATTGTAATTAAAACGTACCTTATACCGATAGAATGCAATTTCTACCAACCGTATAAGGTCATAGTTAGAAGCAGGGATGATTGGACGAAGGGCCTCAACAAAAAGAAGAGAAGTTCTTGCTTTAAACTTCTGCACCGTTTTGAACCTACAAAAGGGACAGAAAGGTGCATCCATAAACATTTTCAAAGACAGCCGGGTCGCTCTAAAGGCAATCCCAGCAAGTTGAGAGAACTCGCGAGAGGCAGTGATGTTACTTTATGGTGGGTTCCAGGTCACAGTAACATTGAAGGCAATGAGAAGGCGGACAAGCTGGCCGGAGAAGCAGCGAAAACACCCTTCATTGGACCCCAACCCGGTTGTGGACTAAAAAAAGCCACCTAAAACAAATAATCACCAGTTCAGAGGCCTCAAAGGTAGCCTTACGCTGGAAAGAACTTCCAGATCACAGACAAGCGAAGAGTATGATAACTCCGTCGCAAAACAAAACCAAAGAGGTTTTATGCCTCAGCAAAGGGGATCTAAGGACGCGCTCAAGTTACCTCACCGGTCATGCGCCCCTAAAATACCATCTCTTCCACATTGGACAAGCTGAGGATCAAACTTGTTGACTTTGCAACGAGTCAGAAACGGCTGAACATATATTGAGTAATTGCGTCGCCAGAGACCGTTTAAGACACAAAATTTTTGGTAAAGCTCTTTTGACACCTATCGACATAAAGACCTTGGGGCAATACTAAGGTTCATTAAGGACCTACATTTGCCTTAAACGTTTGAAGGGCTAACATAAGTCGCGGTGACGAGGGAAACCGCTCTCCTCAGCCCGGCAGCAATAATAATAATAATAATGGCCAGCCAGATCCTCAGACTTAATTTGCTTGGATTTGTATTAATGGGGCGGTTAAATGACATGGTGTTTCAAACTCAACCTACAACCAGACAAGACATAGAAGATAGGTCTCGGAATGCCATTCACTACAAATAAGATAGGATTTGTAGTCCACATAAGCTCTTTTCGACGAGTAACATTGCCCAACGCGGTTCAGTTTCTAGATTGATGTAGCACCTCGGCTGCAAGCGACCTTGGCATTATTACCTCCAATACTTTGAACATTTTCCCAGTTTTATATCGATATGGTATCGATTTAGGGCCTTGGTTTCAAGTGACCTTTGCTTAATTAATTAGAGTAACATCGCCCAACGCGGTTCAGTTTCTAGATTAATGTAGCGCCTCGGCCGCAAGCGACCTCGGCGTTATTACCTCCAATACTTTGAAAATTTTTCAAGTTTTATACCGATATGGTATCGATTTAGCGCCTCGGCCTCAAGTGACCTTTTCTTAATTAATTAGAGTAACATCGCCCAACGCGGTTCAGTGTCTAGATTGATGTAGCGTCTCGGCTGCAAGCGACCTCGGCGTTATTACCTCCAAAACTTTGAACATTTTTCAAGTTGTATATCGATGCGGTATTATTTAAATGATAGCGAACAAAGAGAGGAAATAACGAAAATTGATATGCATAAACGAGAAATGATGAAGAGAATGATGGTGAGAAATGAAAAATTTAAGAGACTAATTAGAATGAAGAATAAGTAAGCTTAATTAAATAAATTTTTAATTACTTATTGTTCTAAAATAATAATAAAAGGTTATAAAATTATAATTGAGTATTGAAAAAAAAAATAAATCTCGCCCAATTCTTATTCGAGTCTCAACGAGTTATAAGTTTTAATTTTTTAAAATTAAAAATGATTAAATTCGTATTAATTTCATTTATATTTGTTCACTTTGCGGTAAAAACTTAATTATTTATTTTTATTTATTATTATTTGATTTAATTTTAGACTTCGATGAGCATAGTCTCCGAGAAAACGCACCCTAAAGAACACAACATTGAATTTTTAGAGCGTTTATACGCTTACAAAAAAAATTTGAAAGAAAAATTGAGAACCACGAAAAACATTTTGGATTACATCCAATCTTACATCGATTCGAGTCAAAAATTACTCGAAGATAACGTTGAGGTGAACGACGATTTAAAAGTGTTATCGAAAATCGATGTTTGGTTAGGTAAAAAAATCAAATTTGATGTGATTTATTATTAATTAATGTTTTTATTAAGATGCTGATAATGAAAATAATATGACGAAGGATGTTATTGAAGGGATTTTCAACGCGGCTTTACACGATAGATTTAAAAGGAGTCCGAGAAAAGGGAAAAGAGTTAGTTAAATTAATTATTTAAAATATTTATTCAAAATTTTTTTATTCATTATTATTTTAGACGAGTGAAGTAAAAGACGAAGAAAAGAAAGATGATGATGGGGCAGAGAAAAAAGCGGATGAAAATAAAAGTAAAAGCAAGAAATCGAGAAAAGGCAGGAAAGGTCAAGTAAAAAGGAAATCGAAATATTAAAATAATAATTAAATTTTAAAATTAATAAAATTCCCTTGACAATTAAAATATATTTAATTTTATTTTGGGAACTTATTCATTTTTGCCTCCCCAGAATATTTTACACTCTTCAATGACAAACAATTTTTTTAATTTAATGCGAATCATATATCTTTCTGACTCGATTTGTGTCCATAAAATTCTTAACGAGTATGTATAACATTTATTATATTATACACGTCCATTTATGAAGCACACGCCTTCTATTGTGCTCCTCTGTAAACTCCGTTTTCTTGTCATTATTTGGTTATTTATATCCAAAACGGGTACCTATAGAAAGAGTAAGGGGTAACGAGTCCGAGGGTTATAAACTGAGTTAGTGTGGTTCTTCTAGCAAGATAATTTTGTTAAATTATTGTTGAGACTCTTGCCGTGGCCGACCAATAAACCGTAAAAACCAGTTTTTTTTCGGAAATGTCGAACACATGCGCGTCGTGCGACAAGAGAATTTTATCGGAACTCGCAGAATGCCAGGAATGTAAACAAAAGTTTCATTTCGAATGTTCAATAAACGAAGTTGTGTATCGTAAAAAACTAAATTCTAAGCAACCGTGGAGGTGCGGAAGTTGCGTTTGTCGCCGTCAAAATAAAAAAAGCGAACCTGAGGGAGTCGAAGATAGCGGTGCCATGACTTCATTTTCTTCGATAAAAAATGAACTACTGTCAGAGATTAAAAAGTTGCTGGCTCCTATAAACGATACTATTACTGAACTTAAGAAAGACATGGCTGAGATGAGAAATTTTACCGAGCATGTGTCGGATAATTATGACAGCTTTCTGGTCGAGTTAAAAAACATTAAGTCCGATATGGCTATTATGAAAGAAAACTGCGACCGACTTAGTGGGCAGCTTTCTGAAAAAGATAAGGAAATAACTGTGCTGACTACTCAACTTAGTCAGCTGGAGCAGTATGTCAGAAACAAAAACTTACTTATTAATGGCATTCCTGAAGTGCAAGGTGAAGACTGCAAGAATATTGTCACGAGAGTCGCGGAGGAATTGGGCATTAAATTGGATCCAACTGAAATTGACGTCGCCCATCGCCTAAAAGGAAGCAAGAACGCCCCACCGCTTATCATTGCTCAATTCGTTCGAAGAACTGTTCGGGATACGCTTGCATCAAAGAAAAAGTTAGTTGTAACGAAGTCTTTCCTACCAGGATTGAAGATTGGTGATTCCATATTTATTAATGAACATCTAACCGCTACTAACAGCAAATTACTAATGCTTACAAAAAAGGCAGCTCGGGAAAATGGCTTCAAGTTCGTATGGTGCAGGAACAGCAGGATTATGGTGAGGAAGAGTGAAGATAATCCGGCGATTACAATTGCAAGTGAGGCTGACATCGAAAGGAAGATTAGTCGGAACCAATCTTGATTGACCTAGTCCGTAAGCGTAAATAATTAAATAAACTTAATAGTCATTGTGGAGGTTATTACTGAATCTGATATACAAAATGTTAATTGTGATACTTTAAATTGTTTTGTTGATAAGGTTAGCGAATTCTCAAAAGATTTCAGATGTTTTCGCATTCTATGTATGAATATTAGAAGTGTAACAGCTCATTTAGACGAATTGGAATGTTTCATTGATTCTATCAATTTTGATATAAATGTCATAGTATTGACTGAGACGTGGCGACTGGCGCAGATGAGTGATGCCAC
>NW_019280674.1:0-92015 GCF_000648695.1 Onthophagus taurus
ATTATAACGACGTTTCGGGAAATGTTCCCATCATCAGGTTAATAATACTCTTATCTAAAGAAACACGAATTACTAAATTAAAAATAACATAATTATTATTACAAACATGAAAAACAATCTCCATACACTTAACTCACGAAAGATTTTTTGTTTAGTTTATAGAATATGATTCTTACCTAAGACTATTATCAATTTTTTCGCATTTGTAAGGTATATTAATTTAGTCTTAGCTTTAATTACTTTCATTATTGGTTTTGTTAAGGAATCATATTCTACTCTTACATTAAACTTAAAACTATCCATCAATTCCTGTTTCACCAGATTGAACATCATTACATCTTTATTCCTCATCTCTATCCTCTTTATTTCATGGATTCTTGTGTCTTCCATATTTTAATCTATAATTTTTAGTTTATGGAGGCTTTGGTATATTTTATTATAAAAATTTTGACATCATTACCTCCTTTATAATACCTTACGAATGCGAAAAAATTGATAATAGTCTTAGGTAAGAATCACATTCTATAAACTAAACAAAAAATCTTTTGTGAGTTAAGTGTATGGAGATTGTTTTTCAAGTTTGTAATAGTAATTATGTTATTTTTAATTTAGTAATTCGTGTTTCTTTAGATAAGAGTATTATTAACCTGATGATGGGAACATTTCCCGAAACGTCGTTATAATTGGAGTTTTAGAAATAAAGGAGGGAATGATGTCACAATTTTTATAATAAAATATACNTGTTTGTTAATACAATTTTTTGCTAACTTGAAATTTTAATTTCCCTCTGAATAGTATGCTATCAAAATTAATTATCTCGATAATTATTGGTTTTATCAAAAATTGTTTTAAACAAAATTTGTTTCAATTTCGATTTTGAATCAATTATCTTAATAAAAAATTTTTACATTTCTATTAATTAAGCATCTAAGTGTAATTATGTATAAAAATTTAAAAATTATTATTTTGAGGTTATCTCCTTAATTATTGATTAAATCAAAAAATAATGTTGATAAAGTTTGTTTAGAATTGTTTCAGGAACAATATTTGTTGACATAATTTTTTTGTAACTTGTAATTTTAATTTCCCACTGAATAGTATGCTACAAAAATTAATATTTTTGAGGTTATATCCTTATTGTTGATTTAATCAAAAAATGTTGTTAACAAAATTTGTTTAGANATTTTCTACTGAAAACGAGTGGAGGGGGGAAATCGTATCGTTTTGTTACAAAAGTTCCGTGCCCTAGTTATACCTAAAAAATTATCAGCTGTGTTTAAAATTTTTCAACGGCAGTTTCTCTAATTTCAAGAATAAACGAAATATGAGCATTTTTTGAAATCGCTAAAATTTGTTCACAGCAATCAAATAGACATTTTGGCAGCGAAACCTATTTTTGGTTATAACTTCGTAATGCTGTATCTCATAATTTTGATTTTCTAGAACAATAACTAGAATAACTAAGGAAATCTAATTTTTCCATAAATGGGCCGAGTTTTTATTTTTTCTATTTGCCACTTTGGAACAATGTAGAACAACTCTAGAACAATCTAGAACAACAATGAAAAATTTATAAATCAAAAAATGGGGGGTTAACTCCCTGCACTCCTAATGGAACGGTTTTGTTTAAATCGGTTAAAAATATATACAAAAACTTTTTAATTCTAAAATTTCAGTATAAATAAAATGTATCCGATTATACATCGAAAAAAAAGAAAACACCAAAAAAAAACAGACGCTGTGTCAATTTAACCGGGAGCAATTAGTAACAGGTTGCGCCTTTTTTGATTTATTTATCGATTTTTTGTTCGAGTCATTTGAGGGGGGTTGTTTTCGAATAAAAAGGTGGGACGGTATCTGGGGGCGAAGTTTGGGGCGCTCGCTCATCATTCCGTTTTCATTTCCCGTCCGCCTGTTTGCGGACGCCTTATTGGAGTCCTCTTCTCGTCGCCTTCTCGCATTCGGCCGGATTCTTTAATATTCATACCTCTCTTAATATCAAACAAAGGCGCGTTCGGGATTAGTTGTCGGAATCGCCCCGGAGGCACACCACGCGTGTTCACCAACAACAACAAGAAGTCTCGTTCGGATCGCCTCGTTAAAAGCCCTTTTTGTCCCGCTTAAATTCCTCTGCTTCTGACAACTTCGGCTGCACCAATTTTACATCAAAACGTTTTGTCTATGACTCAAAGATTAAATCGAATAAAACGTTTTTGTTTATTGTATGGTGTTTAATTAAGTTTCTGTTTGAGGTTTTTATCGTGGAGTTCGTTTGTTTTAGTTAGGAAAAGAAATTTCAGTGAAGGGTGAGCTCGAAAGGTTTGGAGTTCAAGGAAAACGTAAAGCGATAATTAAGTTAACTGGGATTGGACTGAAATACATGAAAAATTCATTGAGCTCCTTGCACACTATACTCAATTAAGGGATGAAAACCTAAAAACACGTTTTGTGTGACTTCGAAAAAAGAAAAAATTAAAAAAGAATGTAATAATAATTAATTGGATTTCTAAGAAATTTAAACGTTAAGGATGCCATACAAAAAGAAGAAGTTAGAAAAAAAGAGACTCGTAATAAAAGAAATCACTCAACAGAGACTGGGAAGAGACTCAGCAAGAACTACGAATACTGGCAATTGAAGAAATAAACTAGAAAGAGAAGAAAGAAGCTGTGGAGAAAGAGGGAGACTAGAAAAGTACAAAAGAAAGAGATTAAAAATAATCTGCAAAGAGACTATAGAGCCAAGAAAGAGACTAGATATAAAAAAGGAAAACTAGCCATGACTGTCCATAACGTCGATCAAGAAAATCATGAATTTGAAATATCTACATCTGGGCCCCAGAACAAAACAAAAAAAAATATAAAAAGTCGATTTTAATCAAAAATTAGTTGACACCACTGCTCTAAATCGATTAAACGTCAAAATTGTTGATTTTCGCAAACTAACTCAATCATAACTCAAAAACTAAAAGCGATGGGAAAAAACTTTTTATACATAAAACCTTGGTAATGGACCATAAAGACTAGATCCATAAAAATATTGAACTCAATTCTTACTATTTTTTATTTATAAGCTCTAAATTGATTAAACATCAAAATTGTTGATTTTCGAAAATTAACTCAATTATAACTCAAAAACTAAATGCGATGGAGAAAAACTTTTTATACATAAAACCTTAGTAATGGACCATAAAGACTAGATCCATAAAAAGATTGAATCCAATTATTACTATTTTTTATTTATAAGCTCTAAATCGATTAAACATCAAAATTGTTGATTTTCGAAAATTAACTCAATCATAACTCAAAAACTAAAAGCGATGGAGAAAAACTTTTTATACATAAAACCTTAGTAATGGGCCATAAAGACTAAATCCATAATAAGATTGAACCCAATTATTACTATTTTCTATTTATAAGCTCTAAATCGATTAAACATCAAAATTGTTGATTTTCGAAAATTAACTCAATCATAACTCAAAAACTAAAAGCGATGGAGAAAAACTTTTTATACATAAAACCTTAGTAATGGGCCATAAAGACTAAATCCATAACAAGATTGAACCCAATTATTACTATTTTTTATTTATAAGCTCTAAATCGATTTCATCAGTTGCTAAGAAAAGTCTAAAAGTTTCTATTAAAACTGAACTAGGTAGAGGAGTATCATTTTCTAAACCAATGTAAACTTGTCGGCGAAAACTCTGAATGTGCCGATACTCAGGTCTGTTAATACCAGCACCAATGAAACTGATTTCTCTTGAATAATATCATGAGGTAATGAGGGATTTGATATTATAATCCGTTTTGCAGGTTGATGGTGATTTCTCCATGTGATGTCATAAAACGTTTAATATTTAGCGACAAATATTTTTTATGAAACTTTCCATAACTTGAATAAAACATAAAAATTCTTTCGGTATGTAATAAATGCCATGTTCGGCCTTAAATATCTTGGAATTACAAGATTCAGGAACTCCGTTACTGCGTAGCTTTGCGGATTTGACGACAAAGGCAGTAAGCCGAGACCCCCGATAAATCCCCTTGTATCCGAATAACGCCTAAATTTAGTGAAATTGCCTCCCATTTACAACTACACGGCCGCGTTAGGTCCAATTTCGTCCTAAACGTCTTAGTAGGGCTAGCTTAATACCTCGACGGTGGTTTACTTGGCCACAGCTTCCTAATTAATTGATTATCGTATGGTTATTAATAGGAGTTAGTTGAGTGGATTTATATTACATTAAAACGAAAAGTTTCGTTTCTTAATTTACACCGCTTTACTCTTTATTTCAAAGTTATCAGAGAAGAGGAAGTCGATGGAATTAATGCAGTTTCTCGGTTAAACTTTATTCCGTCACTTTCGAAAAGGTTTATCCTGTTCGTTTGAACCACGACCCGGATTGTTTTCGAATCGAAGGGCGAAATTAAATTGCTCACGGGGTTTATTTAAATATAGCCGTTGGTTATTATTTATTTTATCGGTTATGTTGGTGAAATAAGTGAAATATTACATTGAATTGCTCGGTTTATATTTCGAAAATCGTCGTTTTATTATTTATTGTGGTCGAATTTAAAACAACCGAAATAACAAAAAATTGTGTTCCATAAAATAAAAAAGAATCGGATTTCTCTGATTACGTAAGCAATAAAAGATCCGAAATGGTGTGGTTTACTCAAGACTTTCATTCGGAGAATAAATTAAATCAAGAATATTCTTGAACTTTATTTTTATTGGATTTTTCCCCCAAAGAGAGATAAGAACGCTTTAAGAGGGTTATTGTTGGAAATAATGAGCTTTTTATCTTTAAATTAAGAACAAGGTACTTAAAACTGTTAAGTACTGCAAAATCTTAATTTTTAATTAATTAAAAAAAATTTATTAAATTTCCAAATAGAAATCAAACCCAACACAAACAAGGTTTTGTCGTTTATTACTCGCTGCTTTTATATAGAAGGAGATAAGACCGGCACAAACCAACGTGTCAACTCTACCACGTTGTTAATGAATGTAGACACCCGGGCTTTATATAGTTTGAACAGCAACAGATATCGATTATTAAGTTTGAGGGGGCGAAAGAAACCTTTATTTGCTTCGATATTTAAAGTTAAAAAAAAATAGAGCCCCACAGAAATGAAAACAAAACAACCTTTATCTACACCTCAACAAAGTCCATTTCCTGGAAGCCGTATTTATTGAAATTAAGGAATGAGACTTATTTTAAATTAAAGCTCAAAGCTTTCTCTTTAAAATGATGTATAATAATTGTTGGGTTGGATTGGAAAAATGTTGAGAAAAAAAATGTTGAAATAAAACTTACATTTTCGGATAACCTAAAAGTGTCAAAAAAGATGTTAATTTAAAAATTCCTGGAGACCGTATTTATTGAAGTTAAGAAATGAGACTTATTCTAAATTAAAGCTTAAAGCTTTCTCTTTAAAACGATGTATAATAATTGTTAGGTTGGTTTGGAAAAATATTGAGAAAAAAAGTGTTGAAAGAAAACTTACATTTTCGTATAACCTAAGTGTCAAAAAAGATGCTAATTTAAAAATTCCTGGAAGCCGTATTTATTGAAATTAAGGAATGAGACTTGTTCTAAACTAAAGCTCAAAGCTTTCTCTTTAAAACGATGTATAATAATTATTGGGTTGGTTTCGAAAAATATTGAGAAAAAAAAAGTTGAAATAAAACTTACATTTTCGTATAACCTAAAAGTGTCAAAAAAAGATTCTAATTTAAATATTCCTAGAAGCCGTATTTATTGAAATTAAGGAATGAGACTTGTTCTAAATTAAAGCTCAAAGCTTTCTCTTTAAAACGATGTATAATAATTGTTGGGTTGGATTAGAGAAATATTGAGAAAAAAAATGTTGAAATAAAACTTACATTTTCGTATAACCTAAGTGTCAAAAAAGATGTTAATTTAAAAATTCCTGGAGGCCGTATTTATTGAAATTAAGGAATGAGACTAGTTTTAAATTAAAGCTCAAAGCTTTCTCTTTAAAACGATGTATAATAATTGTTGGGTTGGATTGGAAAAATATTGAAAAAAAAAATGTTGAATTAAAACTTACATTTTCGTATAACCTAAGTGTCAAAAAAGATGTTAATTTAAAAATTCCTGGAGGCCGTATTTATTGAAATTAAGGAATGAGACTTGTTCTAAATTAAAGCTTAAAGCTTTCTCTTTAAAACGATGTATAATAATTGTTGGGTTGGTTTGGAAAAATATTGAGAAAAAAAATGTTGAAATAAAACTTACATTTTCGTATAACCTAAAAGTGTCAAAAAAGATGCTAATTTAAAAATTCCTGGAAGCCGTATTTATTGAAATTAAGGAATGAGACTTATTCTAAATTAAAGCTCAAAGCTTTCTCTTTAAAATGATGTATAATAATTGTTGGGTTGGATTGGAAAAATATTGAGAAAAAAAATGTTGAAACAAAACTTACATTTTCGTATAACCTAAAAGTGTCAAAAAAGATGCTAATTTAAAAATTCCTGGAAGCCGTATTTATTGAAATTAAGGAATGAGACTTATTCTAAATTAAAGCTCAAAGCTTTCTCTTTAAAATGATGTATAATAATTGTTGGGTTGGATTGGAAAAATATTGAGAAAAAAAATGTTGAAACAAAACTTACATTTTCGTATAACCTAAAAGTGTCAAAAAAGATGCTAATTTAAAAATTCCTGGAAGCCGTATTTATTGAAATTAAGGAATGAGACTTATTCTAAATTAAAGCTCAAAGCTTTCTCTTTAAAATGATGTATAATAATTGTTGGGTTGGATTGGAAAAATATTGAGAAAAAAAATGTTGAAACAAAACTTACATTTTCGTATAACCTAAAAGTGTCAAAAAAGATGCTAATTTAAAAATTCCTGGAAGCCGTATTTATTGAAATTAAGGAATGAGACTTATTCTAAATTAAAGCTCAAAGCTTTCTCTTTAAAACGATGCATAATGATTGTTGGGTTGGTTTGGAAAAATTTTGAAAAAAAAAATGTTGAAATAAAACTTACATTTTCGTATAACCTAAAAGTGTCAAAAAAAGATGCTAATTTAAAAATTCCTGGAAGCCGTATTTATTGAAATTAAGGAATGAGACTTGTTCTAAATTAAAGCTCAAAGCTTTCTCTTTAAAACGATGTATAATAATTGTTGGGTTGCATTGGAAAAATATTGAGAAAAAAATGTTGAAAGAAAACTTACATTTTCATATAACCTAAGTGTCAAAAAAGATGTTAATTTAAAAATCCCTGGAAGCAGTATTTATTGAAATTAAGCAATGAGACTTATTCTAAATTAAAGCTCAAAGCTTTCTCTTTAAAGCGATGTGTAATAATTGTTGGGTTGGATTTGAAAAATATTGAGAAAAAAAATTTTGAATTAAAACTTACATTTTCGTATAACCTAAAAGTGTCAAAAACAGCAACAGATATCGATTATTAAGTTTGAGGGGGCGAAAGAAACCTTTATTTGCTTCGATATTTAAAGTTAAAAAAAAAATAGTCCCACAGAAACGAAAACAAAACAACCTTTATCTACACCTCAACAATGGGGCTTCTTCATCTTCGAGCAGTCCATTTCGCACCATTATTAACGTTGTGAGTTAAGACTAAGAAAATGGGGCGAAAAGTAACAAAGAAAATTGAGGTTTAATTTTGAATCAAATTTGTACGATGTAAATCCATTAAGCTTAATTAATATTTAACCGCGGTATGTAACTGTCTAATAAAAATTGTAACCACACGCTCTCGACTCTATATTGCAATCAATAGCTCCATCGACAATGTGCAGCGAACACGTTTAAATATTTGAGGATGTTAATCATTAATTTTCAGTTCAACTCTATAATTATCTGTGGTAACTACACGATAACAATTAATTTAACACTACTTAAAACTGTTTTATTTACTTATTTAAAATAATTTTTCACTTCTCTCTTCGTATATCCTTCCTAATTCTACTTGGGGAATTTATACGCCACGAAAAATGAGTTAATTAAACCCTTGGAACTTGCACGTTAGTGTTAATGCGGAGAAACTCAGTCGAGAAAGAGATGGAGTGATATTACGGGTCGTAACAATGCAAGGGTGTACTTTTAAAGCATTAATTCATTTGTCTCGCACATACTGAGGGTTTAAAAATTTCTTGGAGCGTTCCAGTTTGTATTCCAATGAGGGTTAAGAGAAATCTATGATGTTAAGCTATTCCAGTTGCATAAAAAAATTATAATGAAGTTATTTTTGGGATAATCATCATTAAAATCGTAAATTCATAGAATTTGCTTTATAACTAACAACAGAAAATAGTTATAAATTAAATTTTTGTGAGTTATTACTAGGGCACGGAACTTTTGTAACAAAACGATTTCCCCCCTCCACTCGTTCTCAGAAAATCTTGATTAAAAGAACAGTTAGAAAAAAATTATGTTAACAAAAATTGTTCCTGAAACAATTCTAAACAAACTTTATAAACATTTTTTTTTATTTAATCAATAATTAAGGAGATAACCTCAAAATAATAATTTTTAAATTTTTATACATAATTACACTTCGATGCTTAATTAATAGAGATCTAAAAATTTTTTATTAAGATAATTGATTCAAAATCGAAATTGAAACAAATTTTATTTAAAACATTTTTTGATAAAAACAATTATTATTGAGATAATTAATTTTGATAGCATACTATTCAGAGGGAAATTAAAATTTCAAGTTAGCAAAAAACTGTATTAACAAAAATTGTTCCTGAAACAATTCTAATCAAACTTTATCAACATTTTTTTTTGGTTTAATCAATAATTAAGGAGATAACCTCAAAATAATAATGTTTAAATTTTTATATATAATTACACTTAGATGCTTAATTAATAGAGATGTAAAAATTTTTTATTAAGATAATAGATTCAAAATCGAAATTGAAACAAATTTTATTTAAAACATTTTTTGATAAAAACAATAATTATCGAGATAATTAATTTTGATAGCATACTATTCAGAGGGAAATTAAAATTTCAAGTTAGCAAAAAATTGTATTAACAAACACTGTTCCTGAAGTAATTCTAAACAAATTTTGTTAACAACATTTTTTGATTAAATCAACAATAAGGATATAACCTCAAAAATATTAATTTTTGTAGCATACTATTCAGTGGGAAATTAAAATTTCAAGTTAGAAAAAAATTGTGTTAACAAAAATTGTTCCTGAAACAATTCTAAACAAACTTTGTCAACAATTTTTTTTGATTTAATCAATAATTAAGGAGATAACCTCAAAATAATAATTTTTCCGTTTTTATACATAATTATACTTAGATGCTTAATTAATAGAGATGTAAAAATTTTTTATTAAGATAATTGATTCAAAATCGAAATTGAAACAAATTTTATTTAAAACATTTTTTGATAAAAACAATAATTATTGAGATAATTAATTTTGATAGCATACTATTCAGAGGGAAATTAAAATTTCAAGTTAGCAAAAAATTGTATTAACAAACACTGTTCCTGAAGTAATTCTAAACAAATTTTGTTAACAACATTTTTTGATTAAATCAACAATAAGGATATAACCTCAAAAATATTAATTTTTGTAGCATACTGTTCAGTGGGAAATTAAAATTTCAAGTTAGAAAAAAATTGTGTTAACAAAAATTGTTCCTGAAACAATTCTAAACAAACTTTGTCAACAATTTTTTTTGATTTAATCAATAATTAAGGAGATAACCTCAAAATAATAATTTTTCCGTTTTTATACATAATTATACTTAGATGCTTAATTAATAGAGATGTAAAAATTTTTTATTAAGATAATTGATTTAAAATCGAAATTGAAACAAATTTTATTTAAAACATTTTTTGATAAAAACAATAATTGTTGAGATAATTAATTTTGATAGCATACTATTCAGAGGGAAATAATAAACACTGTTCCTGAAGTAATTCTAAAGAAATTTTGTTAATAAAAATTTTTGATTTGATCAATAATCTCAAAAAAATTTTTATATATATATTTTTTATTGAGAAAATCGTTTTAGAATTTAATTTAGAACAGCTTTTGTATGAAATTTTCCGCTGAGAAAAGTGGAGGGGGGGAATCGTTTTGTTACAAAAGTTCCGTGCCCTAGTTATTACGTACAATTTTTATTAATATAATCCAATTTGGAATCGAAATAGTTAATCATTATTTTTGAGTTACAATGAATTAATACACCAATTTAGTTATTTTATGTGTTAAAATTTTTTACCCTCAAACATCCCTTTTAATGGGATCCTGCTGTGATATTCAAGCCGAATATTACACATGAATGCATCTCGTTCGATGCCCCGATACACATTTTCCACCGATAAAAGCCCCTTTATATTAAATATTTTGGAGGTCAAACCAGTTGATCGAGATGGCATATTAAATTTCATTAGAAATGCTACAACCCTGAATCGAAGGTATTATTAATTACGGTTAATTTAAAACGGTTTCGTGCCCCATTTCGAAAGGCACGCACACAATGCGCCTTATTCGCAGTAGCTGCAACGTTTTTGAATCTTTTGAATGAGAAGATTTAGAATCCTTATTATCTGGTCGTCGCCGACGGAGGCGGGAGGAAAACAGTTGTACATCATCAGAGTTGCCTCTATATACAAGTTCTCGTTTCTATTCAATTTGAGATGGAAAGAGGCTTCCATATGGAGAAGGCTTATGTGAATGAGTTTCCTTTCTATTCTAACTAAAAGGATGTTAATTCTTTTTTTACTATTATTTTCATTTTTATTGATTAGGAAATATTTCGCATGCACTTTTTATTTTCGCAATGTCAAATTCAAATAGTAAATGGTCACGAAATGCAAAACATAGATTTCCGTCACGACAATTTTCAACGAAACGCTTTTTAACCGATTTTAAAAACAAAATTTCCCTTGCATAAAGCAAACAGTTTAAGTCGACGGATTTACCACCACAATCGATCAATCAATCATGAAGAGCCTCTATCGTCGTCTCCGCTTTTAATGGCCTTCTTGTATTACAGGAGTATCAATCAACCCGTAATCGACTTTAAAAAGTTTGCTTCAAATTAAAACTAAAACTTATTCTTTCTCTGTTTTGTTTCAGGAAGTTGCAGAAACAAAAGGAAAGATTTTGTAAAACTGTTTATAACAATGTCTTATCGTACACTGAATGTGTGCAAGCGTTCAATTCAACGACGTTTATCAGATCTTGGGATCCTGAAACGTTTAGTTTTTCTGGAAATTTTTCCGTTGATTGGTATCTGCGTGGAAATACTTCTTTGGATGGGGATAGTAAGAATGAGACGTTTTCTACGGAGACGACGTTAGCGCCGGTTTTACCACCGTTTGAATTATGGCAAACGATTTTAATTGCGTTGTGTTTAGCGTGTTGTATTTTGTTAACGATCGCTGGGAATATTTTAGTACTTTTGGCTTTTATCGTTGATAGAAATATTAGGCAACCAAGTAATTATTTTATTGCCTCTTTGGCCGCTACTGACATGCTAATAGGTGAGTAATATATATAATTTTTATTAGAGATGGAACGGATAGTGATTTTGCGAAAAGCCGGATATCCGGTATATCTATAAAATGTCCAAAATACAAAATTAACTCTTTTGATGCTGACTTAACTAAAGAAGCAACTCTAAAAAAAGGAGGATACTTTAAAATCCTTCAAGAAATTATTTTTTTTCAAATATTGTTTTTTCAAAAACTAAAAGCTATTTTTCAAAACGGATTGGTCCATTGGAAAGAGGACACTTTTATTAACATTTTAGAAAAATTTTCATACTCCTATTCCAAGAACTGGATTTTATACGAATTTTTAAAACTTATTCGGCGAAAATTGCAAAATTCGAAAAAATCATTTCAAAAATTTATTTCTCAAAAACCAAAAGTGATTTTTCAAAACGGCTTATTGCATTAAAAAGAGGATACTTTAATTAATAATTGGTGGTATTTCCACAAGGATCCTTCAAGAAATGAATTTTATAGCGAATTTTGAATATTGCAACATCGAAAATATGATCAAAACTTCAAATATTGTTTTCTCAAATACTAAAAGTTATTTTTCAAAACGGGTTGGTTCATTGGAAAGAGGACACTTTTATTAACATTTTGGGAATTTTTCATACTCATATTCCAAGAAATGGATTTTATACGAATTTTTAAAACTTAATCGGCGAAAATTGCAAAATTCGAAAAAATCGTTTCAAAAATTTATTTCTCAAAAACCAAAATTGATTTTTCAAAACGACTTGTTGCATTAAAAACAGGATACTTTAATTAATAATTGGTGATATTTCCACAAGGATCCTTCAAGAAATTAATTTTATAGCGAATTTTGAAAATTGCAACATCGAAACTTTTATCAAAACTTCAATTATTGTTTTCTCAAAAACTAAAAGTTATGTTTCAAAACGGGTTGGTTTATTGGAAAGAGGACACTTTTATTAACATTTTGGGAAATTTCCATACTCATATTCCAAGAAATGGATTTTATACGAATTTTTAAAACTTAATCGGCGAAAATTGCAAGATTGGAAAAAATCATTTCAAAAATTTATTTCTCAAAAACCAAAAGTGATTTTTCAAAACGGCTTGTTGCATTAAAAAGAGGATACTTTAATTAATAATTGGTGATATTTCCACAAGGATCCTTCAAGAAATTAATTTTATAGCGAATTTTGAAAATTATCGATGAAAATTGCAACATCGAAAATTTTATCAAAACTTCAAATATTGTTTTCTCAAAAACTAAAAGTTATTTTTCAAAACGGGTTGGTTCATTGGAAAGAGGACACTTTTATTAACACTTTGGGAAATTTTCATACTCATATTCCAAGAAATGGATTTTATACGAATTTTTAAAACTTAATCGGCGAAAATTGCAAAATTCGAAAAAATTGTCGATCATTTCAAAAATTTATTTCTCAAGAACTAAAAGTGATTTTTCAAAACGGCTTTTTGCATTAAAAAGAGGATACTTTAATTAATAATTGGTGATATTTCCACAAGGATCCTTCAAGAAATTAATTTTATAGCGAATTTTGAAAATTATCGATGAAAATTGCAACATCGAAAATTTTATCAAAACTTCAAATATTGTTTTCTCAAAAACTAAAAGTTATTTTTCAAAACGGGTTGGTTCATTGGAAAGAGGACACTTTTATTAACACTTTGGGAAATTTTCATACTCATATTCCAAGAAATGGATTTTATACGAATTTTTAAAACTTAATCGGCGAAAATTGCAAAATTCGAAAAAATTGTCGATCATTTCAAAAATTTATTTCTCAAGAACTAAAAGTGATTTTTCAAAACGGCTTTTTGCATTAAAAAGAGGATACTTTAATTAATAATTGGTGATATTTCCACAAGGATCCTTCAAGAAATTAATTTTATAGCGAATTTTGAAAATTATCGATGAAAATTGCAACATCGAAAATTTTATCAAAACTTCAAATATTGTTTTCTCAAAAACTAAAAGTTATTTTTCAAAACGGGTTGGT
Source organism: Onthophagus taurus (assembly GCF_000648695.1). NCBI lineage: Eukaryota > Metazoa > Arthropoda > Insecta > Coleoptera > Scarabaeidae > Onthophagus > Onthophagus taurus. The sequence goes on from NW_019280674.1 coordinate 13,524, forward strand.
CCATTGGAAAGAGGACACTTTTATTGACATTTTAGGAAATTTTCATACTCCTATTCCAAGAACTGGATTTTATACGAATTTTTAAAACTTAATCGGCGAAAATTGCAAAATTCGAAAAAATCATTTCAAAAATTTATTTCTCAAAAACCAAAAGTGATTTTTTAAAACGGCTCGTTGCATTAAAAAGAGGATACTTTAATTAATAATTGGTGATATTTCCACAAGGATCCTTCAAGAAATTAATTTTATAGCGAATTTTGAAAATTATCGATGAAAATTGCAACATCGAAAATTTTATCAAAACTTCAAATATTGTTTTCTCAAAAACTAAAAGTTATTTTTCAAAACGGGTTGGTTCATTGGAAAGAGGACACTTTTATTAACACTTTGGGAAATTTTCATACTCATATTCCAAGAAATGGATTTTATACGAATTTTTAAAACTTAATCGGCGAAAATTGCAAAATTCGAAAAAATTGTCGATCATTTCAAAAATTTATTTCTCAAGAACTGAAAGAGATTTTTTAAAACGGCTTGTTGCATTAAAAAGAGGATACTTTAATTAATAATTGGTGATATTTCCACAAGGATCGTTCAAGAAATTAATTTTATAGCGAATTTAGAAAATTGCAACATCGAACATTTTATCAAAACTTTAAATATTGTTTTTTCAAAAACTAAAAGCTATTTTTCAAAACGGGTTGGTTCATTGGAAAGAAGACACTTTTATTAACATTTTGGGAAATTTTCATACTCATATTCCGAGAACTGGATTTTATACGAATTTTTAAAACTTAATCGGCGAAAATTGCAAAATTCGAAAAAATTGTCGATCATTTCAAAAATTTATTTCTCAAGAACTAAAAGTGATTTTTCAAAACGGCTTTTTGCATTAAAAAGAGGATACTTTAATTAATAATTGGTGATATTTCCACAAGGATCCTTCAAGAAATTAATTTTATAGCGAATATTGAAAATTATCGATGAAAATTTAATCAAAACTTCAAATATTGTTTTCTCAAAAACTAAAAGTGATTTTTCAAAACGGGTTGGTTTATTGGAAAGAGGACACTTTTATTAACATTTTGGGAAATTTTCATACTCATATTCCAAGAAATGGATTTTATACGAATTTTTGAAAACTTAAACGGCGAAAATTGCAAAATTCGAAAAAATCATTTCAAAAATTTGTTTCTCAAAAACCAAAAGTGATTTTTCAAAACGGCTTATTGCATTAAAAAGAGGATACTTTAATTAATAATTGGTGATATTTCCACAAGGATCCTTCAAGAAATTAATTTTATAGCGAATTTTGAAAATTGCATCATCGAAAATTTTATCAAAACTTCAAATATTGTTTTCTCAAAAACTAAAAGTTATTTTTCAAAACGGGTTGGTTCATTGGAAAGAGGACACTTTTATTAACATTTTGGGAAATTTTCATACTCATATTCCAAGAAATGGATTTTATACGAATTTTTAAAACTTAATCGGCGAAAATTGCAAAATTCGAAAAAAGTACTTTAATTAATAATCGAAAGTGATAACAGCAACAGTTCTGTTAGATGATGAATTACAAGCGAAGAGAAGGATTTTATATATCGTATTGAGGTTGCTAAAAACAAACCTGATATAAATAAAGTTGTATTAAATGAAAAAAGTCCTACTGGGGTTGAACTTGATTATTATCTGCTGATAAGTTGATGACCGAATATCCGTTCCACCACTAATTTTTATTAATATTTTTGGACAACCGGATGAGAATTACATAAAATGTTTAACTTCATAGTAAGTTAACGATTTTGAGTTAAGCAATTTAATCTTAAAATTTTCATTTTTCTCCATAAGATCATTTTCCAGTTCTTCTGGAGAATTCGTTAGACTCTCCATCTCCTTCACAACCGGTTGTCCAAAAACTTAATCATAATACGTATTATTCATAATACATTACAATTTTATATTAACATTTATGACCATAATATACAAAAGAACTAAATCGATATAAAATAATAATAAAAGTTGATATAAAATTTTTTGTGCCATAAAACTTAGCATTTTTAAATTTTAACGACACCTTTTCACACCGATTTTCGTTTCTAGGCACGGTCTCGATGCCGTTTTACACCGTTTACGTTTTAATGGGATATTGGGACTTGGGCCCCTTGCTGTGCGATCTTTGGTTAAGCGTCGACTACACCGTTTGTTTAGTATCCCAATACACCGTCTTATTAATAACAATCGACAGATTTTGCTCGGTCAAAATCGCAGCGAAGTATCGAAGTTGGAGAACGAAAACGAAAGTCCTCCTTATGGTGACCATAACCTGGATCGTCCCGGCTTTGTTGTTTTTTATAAGCATTTTCGGCTGGGAGCATTTTATTGGGTATAGGGATTTACTTCCTGGGCAATGCGCCGTGCAGTTTTTGAAAGATCCTGTTTTTAACACTGCGCTGATTATTGGGTATTATTGGACTACGCTGATTGTGCTGTTTATTTTGTATGGGGGGATTTACAAGACGGCTTATGAGATGCAAAAGAAAAGCGAGGCTAAACAGAGGAAGATGCAGAGCATGGTTGCTTTGAGTGCTGGCGCGATGAGTGGGATGGCTGGGAGAGCTGCGGGAATTGGGTTGTCGAAGACTCAAAGCACGCTGATTAGCCAGGATAATAATAAGCCGGTTGCTCCCCAAATTGAGCAAGCTAATTCTAATACTAATACTAATTCTAATTCTAATAGTGCTTTAGTTGTGAAAGATAATATAGGATCTGCTGATTCAAATTCAAGCCAGAAAACGTGTTCGATTAAAAATAGTACAATCACCACGACAACCACCACAACAACTTCTGATGCAAATGAGAGGAAACATTTGATTGCTCCAACAAATCCAGAAAGAGTTAAGGAGGAGCCAGATAAATCGGAGAGATCGAGCAGTCCTGCTTTTGACTCGGATGATGAGAGCACCGCGGTAAATCAGCAGCAGCAACAGCCCAAAAGGAAATCGTGCGTGATGGGGATAGTGATGCAGATAAGTACGTCGAATCTTTTTGAAAATAACAATAAAATCAATGGGGGTATTCCAAATTCAGTGAATCCCATTGAGATGGCGTCGCCGTTGCCGAAAATTTCCGAGCAGAGTCTTCTAGATGTCGAAAATCCAAGTAACAACGCCACCGGGGTAGGTACTCTAGAAAATTGTTCGCCTTCTCCCTCTCAAAGATCTCAAAACATCATACCTCCCCCCGTACAATTTCAAGCATCCCCCATTGAGCGCCCAAAAACCTTACGTGTTAAACCACAAGCCACATACGACCTTCTCGTTAGCATGGACGGAGCTGACTTAAAATACATGGACGAAAGCTCAGTTGCAATCCCCTCACCTATTTGTGAAAGTCCCCCATCATCTAGTACAATAACATCATCCCCCGTGCATCATCCCCCGCTCGCAGCTAACACTTCTTTGCTGCAGACGACCCTAATAAGAGCAGCGCAAACTAAAAAGTTAAACACCGAGGTCACCTTGACGGCGGAACGAACAGTAACGAGTTTGGTTGATCTCACAGAAGATAGCAGCCCCCTTTGCGGAAATCCAACCATCAGTCAAACAGGTAAAATCAGTCCCATCGAAAATCAAGAATCAAAAAATTGTAACATTGATAACAAAATAGAGACGACCGATGAGGGGGTATCCACCAAAAAAGATTTCGTTAAAAACATCGGAAAACGATTGAAAACGAAAAAAAAGAAACTACGCGAAAATTCGACAACATTCGGCCGGCAAAAATCGAAATCGGAGAATCGAGCGAGGAAAGCGTTTAGGACGATATCGTTCATTTTGGGGGCTTTCGTAATTTGTTGGACGCCGTATCACATTTTGGCTTTGGTCGAGGGGTTCTGTTCGAATCCGCCGTGCACTAACGAACACTTTTATATGTTTTCTTATTTCTTGTGTTACGCAAATAGCCCGTTAAATCCGTTTTGTTACGCCCTTGCGAATCAACAGTTTAAAAAAACTTTCACGAGGATTCTTAAAGGCGATTTTCATATGACTTAATAAATCAAAATGAAATTAAAAAAAAAATTAGTTGTAATAATAGATAAATAAGTAAATAAATAATAACGGCGATAACGTGTAAATATTAAATAAATTAAAAAAGATTAGGTGTAAAGCTTCGTTGTAACAATAATACCAAAAAAAAATTAAATGTCGACAATAACTAAATGTAATAATAAAAAAAATACCAATCGAGCCCAATTTTGTATATAACACCGCAAACTGTAAATAAATTAATTTTATAAATGTTTAAGTTTTAAATTAATTAAGAAATAAATATTTCATATTCAAATTGATTTGGGTTCGGTTGGTATTAAGCGCTAAAAATGTAGTTATTACCTCAGTAAAAGCTCTCTGTAATCTGAGCCCTATCAGAGGGCTTCTACAACGACGTAAGATTTATAAAGAAACAAAACATAAGTAGTAGAAGAAGTATTCGTCACTTAGGCTTCTCTTGCATCTGTGTTTTGCAATAAAGTAGAAGAGAATAATTTTGTTTTCGTTATAGCCATTGCTGTTAGACGTATTTTGTTTATCAATAAAAAAGTGGCAACGTTTCGATGAGTTTTATTGTTGATAATAAAATCCAGTAATATTATTTAACTAAATGTATAATAACATATTTATATTAACCACTGCAAATAGTTAAATTTAATATTGACGATTATTTATGTTTAAAATGTCTATTAATGTTCATTATTCATATCCGTATCACTAGATACTTTATTAAGATATATTTATAAAGAAAACAAGTATACATATAGTATATAACAAATATATTTTCAAGGAAATTGAAACAAATTTTATTTAAAACATTTTTTGATAAAAACAATAATTAATTTTGATGGCATACTATTCAGAGGGAAATTAAAATTTCAAGTTAGCAAAAAATTCTATTAACAAACATTGTTCCTGAAGTAATTCTAAACAAATTTTGTTAACAACATTTTTTGATTAAATCAACAATAAGGATATAACCTCAAAAATATTAATTTTTATAGCATACTGTTCAGTGGGAAATTAAAATTTCAAGTTAGAAAAAAATTGTNATACATATCAAAATATTTCATAATTCTTGCTATTTAAACTATATTTACTTCAATTCTTTTCTATTGAACATTTCTGTTCAAAATATACAATGAAAATAAAACTATTTTTAGTGCATAAAATTCTTCAAAATTTTTTCATTTGCAAGTTTTTAGTGCATACTTTCCTCATATATATCTTGAAACGCGAAATAAAAATATGGATTCTGAAAATACGACTTGAAACATTAATGGTGCAAAAACGCACCATTGGGACGATGTATGAAGAGATATAAGGATTGCATCATCTTTCGTATTATTTGAAACCAGTTTAGACGCGTCTGTTAGGTGAATTTCCGAACGAATTTAGTCATTTATGGAATACTGCGTTAAGAGTGTGTTTTTGTGCAAAATGTCTCGGTTTCTCACAAAAAGGGAATTAGATGCTTCTCTAGAAGAAATTGTTAATGAACTGGAAATAGAGAGAAAGGGAGGTAATTCTTATATTATTTTGTTGTGATTAAGATAGATATCCATGTTGCAAGTAAAATATGAATATAGAATTAAAATTTATTTTTATTCGATATTGACTTTAGCTGTCGTGGATGCTGTTTATATTCCTCCTCCGGTTGACTATCTAACAGATGAGGAGTGTATAAACGACGAAAAACCATGAGTCGTAATACATTTCAGAACATAAAACGAAACCTTCATTTATCAGATAAGAGTCTATTAGATCCATCTGATAAATTTGCAAAAATACGACCATTCCTTCAGCTTATAAACAAAAAAAAATTACAATTTGGTGTCACAATTTATCTGTTGATGATCAAATGGTTCCATATTTTGGGCGCTATTCATGTAAAATGTTTATCAAGGGGAAACCGGTAAGATTCGGTTTCAAACTTTGGTGTTTATGTTCATCTGACGGATATTTATTTCACTTTGAACCTTACGCTGGAGCCGCAATGAAAACGGGAAAATCAAAATTAGGCTTGGGTGGTGAAGTAGTTATGCAATTACTCTCTGTAGTGAAAAATCCTCATGTTCATCGGATATTTTTTGACANATATAGGATAAATACTTTCACCTAATACCATTTGTTAATTTGGTTTAAAAACAGCCATAAAACGAAAAACGATTGCTGTGCTAATAATTAAGTGTGGCACTGTATATTAATTACTGCAAATAGTTGAATTTAATATTGACGATTATTTGTGTTTAAAATGTCTATTAATATTTAGATACTTCAGATACTTTATTAAGATATATTTATAAAGAAAACAAGTAAATTGTAGTAATTACACTAAACATCAACAATTATTTTTGTACATTTTTAAATTTTTATGCATAATTACATTTAGATGCTTAATTAATAGAGACGTAAAAATTTTGTATTAAGATAATTGATTCAAAATCGAAATTGAAACAAATTTTATTTAAAACATTTTTTGATAAAAACAATAATTATCGAGATAATTAATTTTGATAGCATACTATTCAGAGGGAAATTAAAATTTCAAGTTAGCAAAAAATTTTATTAACAAACACTGTTCCTGAAGTAATTCTAAACAAATTTTGTTAACAACATTTTTTGATTAAATCAACAATAAGGATATAACCTCAAAAATATTAATTTTTGTAGCATACTATTCAGTGGGAAATTAAAATTTCAAGTTAGAAAAAAATTGTGTTAACAAAAATTGTTTCGGAAACAATTCTAAACAAACTTTGTGAACATTCTTTTTTGATTTAATCAATAATTAAGGAGATAACCCCAAAATAATAATTTTTCCGTTTTTATACATAATCACACTTAGATGCTTCATTAATAGAGATGTAAAATTTTTTTATTAAGGTAATTGATTCAAAACCGAAATTGAAATGAATTTTATTTAAAACATTTTTTGATAAAAACAATAATTATCGAGATAATTAATTTTGATAGCATAGGTAGGTACTATTCAGAGGGAAATTAAAATTTCAAGTTAGCAAAAAATTTTATTAACAAACACTGTTCCTGAGGTAATTCTAAACAAATTTTGTTAACAATATTTTTTGATTAAATCAACAATAAGGATATAACCTCAAAAATATTAATTTTTGTAGCATACTATTCAGTGGGAAATTAAAATTTAAAGTTAGAAAAAAATTGTGTTAACAAAAATTGTTTCTGAAACAATTCTAAACAAACTTTGTCAACATTCTTTTTTGATTTAATCAATAATTAAGGACATAACCCCAAAATAATAATTTTTCCGTTTTTATACATAATCACACTTAGATGCTTAATTAATAGAGATGTAAAATTTTTTTATTAACATAATTGATTCAAAACCGAAATTGAAACAAATTTTATTTAAAACATTTTTTATTAAAAACAATAATTATCGAGATAATTAATTCCGATAGCGTACTATTCAGAGGGAAATTAAAATTTCAAGTTAGCAAAATATTTTATTAACAAACACTGTTCCTGAAGTAATTTTAAACAAATTTTGTTAACAACATTTTTTGATTAAATCAACAGTAAGGATATAACCTCAAAAATATTAATTTTTGTAGCATACTATTCAGTGGGAAATTAAAATTTCAAATTAGAAAAAAATTGTGTTAACAAAAATTGTTTCTGAAACAATTCTAAACAAACTTTATCAACATTTATTCTTGATTTCATCAATAATTAAGGAGATAACCCCAAAATAATAATTTTTAAATTTTTATACATAATTACACTGAGATGCTGAATTAATAGAGATGTAAAAGTTTTTTATTAAGATAATTTATTCAAAATCGAAATTGAAACAAATTTTATTTAAAACATTTTTTGATAAAAACAATAATCAAATTATCGAGATAATTAATTTTGATGCATACTATTCAGAGGGAAATTAAAATTTCAAGTTAACAAAAAATTATATTAACAAACACTGTTTCTGAAGTAATTTTAAACAAATTTTGTTAACAACATTTTTTGATTAAATCAACAATAAGGATATAACCTCAAAAATATTAATTTTTGTAGCATACTATTCAGTGGGAAATTAAAATTTCAAGTTAGAAAAAAATTGTGTTAACAAAAATTGTTTCTGAAACAATTCTAAACAAACTTTGTCAACAATTTTTTTTGATTTAATCAATAATTAAGGAGATAACCTCAAAATAATGATTTTTCCATTTTTATATATAATCACACTTAGATGCTTAATTAATAGAGATGTAAAAATTGTTTATTAAGATAATTGATTCAAAATCGAAATTGAAACAAATTTTACTTAAAACATTTTTTGATAAAAACAATAATTATCAAGATAATTAATTTTGATGGCATACTATTCAGAGGGAAATTAAAATTTCAAGTTAGCAAAAAATTTTGTTAACAAAAATTGTTTAGAATTACTTCAGGAACAGTGTTTGTTAATACAATTTTTTGCTAACCTTAAAATCCTCGCTACTTAGTATTATTTATTCTTGTATGAGCACACGATAACACATTATTTAAAAGGGAACGTGAAAAAGGAAGCGCCGTTGTGTTCAGTTCTTTACTTACATCACTTAAATTTAGATATTCATATTTATAAGGAACTTCACTGCGATACGTGCAATTCCCATTGCTGTAACAAAGTAGTTACAGTATCTTGAACTTGCACTTCCATTTTTATTTCTGACTGAGAGTACCCCAAACCATATTAATATTAGTGGATTTCCCTCTAACAAAACAAGAGTACATGCTGTGGAAACAATTGATCCACTTTCCTTTTTTCTAATTTTTCCTTTTTTGCAAATTTTTTTGTAAAATATTCTTGACACAGTTGTCGTGAAACGATAGAGGGCATTTTTTCCTTTATGTGTTGTTTCTTTTTCGGTTCGTCTCAGCTTATTCTTAGCAAATTTCACAAAAATATTACAATAAACAAATAAAAACCGTGCACTCGTTGCACTCAGTGTCAACTACTGGTGGTTTTACCTTACTTGGTTTATGGCAAAAAGGGAAAAAGTTACAAAAAAAAAATCTAGAAGACTACAAAAACTAATTGTCATCAAAATTTTGTCAGACGCCATTTCCTTGTCAATATGTCCGGTGCGAATGTCGCGTGCAACATCGGTAACCAAATGGGCGAAGGATTAACATTAAACGGAGCGGGCGAAGTAAAATACCACGTGACATCGAAAGAAGAACCGAACCTAGCCACGTGCATTTGTTCGGAAGTCGTAAACGACATCCTCGAAAGCGCATTGGACATTGCGACGATGGGCGATAACGTTGCCTTCACCATGGAAGAGGGCCCGTTTCCAACCCAACTGGTAACTCAAGAAGTCGCGGAAATCGCGGCCGACGAAAGTTCGCGAATCAAAGAAATCGTGGATGGCTTGAACACGATTCATTTGCCGAATCAGAACGCCGAAGAACCACCGAGATTAGACGTGGAGATGAAGAGGTTACTCAGCGAGATGATGTCTTCCCCACCTTATGATGGAGCTAATTTTGAGAATGTTTCGAGAAAGGATGGGGTAGGTGATCAACCAGTTGATGAAGTCAAAGAGGAGACAGCTTCTGAGGAATGTTTGGTCGATTCTGATAAGATAAAGATAGTCGAAAAGAAAACGAGAGTCACCGATTTGGTCATGAACTCAAAACAAGTCTTATCCGAGCTTTTGATGTCAGAAGAAACCAGGAATAAACAAGCCGAGTGGGAGGAAAGCAATGAAATGGTTCTGCAAGTTATCGAATTAGATTGCATTAAACCCGAAGAAGCTTGCAAGTGGAAGCATTCAAAAAAAGGCGACAAAATCGAAGATGAAGACGAAGAAAAGGTCGTCTTAACTCCAGTTACCCCAGACGAGTGCTTAATAAACATCGATTTAAACAAAAAAAGCGACGAAGAAGTGTTAAAACGAAATGAGGGCCCAGACGATGATAGTTTAGCTGGATGCTCTTTCATTAATGAATCGGAAGAAACCGGCAAAGACAAGATGAAAACAAAGTTTGAAAATCTCCGCAAGAAATTTAACCTCAACTTCAAACTGTTTAATTTCGGCAAACGGAAACAAAAGGGGCGGGAGGAGAAGAATAATATTTAAATTTGACGCGATTTGAATACAAAAAAAACTAAATTTATAAATAAAGTTAATTAATCAGGATTTTTAATTATTTTATTATAAATAAATTAAAAGCTCCATCTAGCGGTACAAAAAGAAAATAATTTTTAATGATAAAAAAGATTCCTTTTTAATTTAATCATCTAATTCATCCTCTTCATTTTGTAGCTTCTCTAAAAACCGTTCTTGTATAAATTCCTTGTAAATCGGTTTTTGTTGGGAATTAGCAGCGACGAAGTGACCCCCCGAATGTTTTAAAACAACAGGATCTTCAAAGCATTCCGATAAATCAGCACTCATTTCTATTTCAACAAAAATAAACTTAAAATAATTAAATCATAATTAGAACAAACCTTTCGGGATTATTTCATCGTTTTCCCCAAAAACGTGCAAACTCGGAATGGTTATTTTATCAGAATAATACTTTTTATGCGGCAAACAATCCGATTTAAAAGCAGAGAAGAAAATGACAAAGTTAAATTTGCATTTAGTCACTAAAAATGATTAAAAATTAATTAATTTTAATCACTAAAAGTGAAATATTTACAATTTCTTTGTTGTAAATCACATAATAACCCGGTAAAGCAACCTCCTTGTGAGAAGCTTATGATTCCATCGAACGGTCCGTGTTCTTTAAAAGTATCCTCAATAAACCTTAAAGATTCTTCAAACCCTATAGCTGGACCTCCTTTACGAATACCGCGGTAAGTGTGATCATCTCGATTGAAGAACCACCCAAATTGTTCTAAATTAATAAAAAATTATATTGTAAGATTAAAACGTTTGAGTTTTCATATTAACCTGTATCGGGGCTTTGCCCAATATTAATATTTGCATCCGTATCAACCTTAATTACTTTATGGGGGGCTGTAACGTAAGTAAAATCGGCCCATTTCCCTATTATCTTGCGAAAAGACCCCGTTTTTTGGCGAAATGCTTCCCCATTTTGCCGATAACCATGAATACAAAGCAATTTTAGTTTCTCTTGTAGAGATTTCTTCGATTTTGGGGAAAATTCACTCATTTTTATTGAAATAATATAAATTTTGAGGTTATGTTTTATGTCATTTTTGACAACAAAAATTTTTTTAGGTTATTTTGTCAAAAAAATTTTATTTATATTTTAAATTTGTTTTAAATTTCAGATTATTTAGGATTAAAAAAGTTATAATTAATTAATAATTCTTTTAATAAATAAATATTATTTTAATCTGGTGATATTTAGTGTTAAACTAAAATAAGTTTGATAATATTTTTTTATTAAAAATATCATATGTTTATTGTATTATTAATCTTTCCACATCAAATTTTAACTTAATTAAATCAATTTTAATCAAATTTTCAATTAAATAACTATTAATTTTTAATTAATCCGATTTAACGCTAACTTCGCGTTAGTTGATTCCAAAAAGAGGTTATCTCACCATAACCTCAAAAAAATCAACTAAAAAACCATCAATAACTCCAAAAATACACCTTTATTTTAATAAAATCGATTAAAATCTTGATGATAATGAAAAATTGGTTCAACATAACCCCAAAAAAATGGTGATATCAATTTTAATACATAAACTTCGTTCGTTTATGTTGTTCCTAATCGGGATCTTCAGACGGGCTTTATGTTGTTTCCATAAAAGACGGCGAGTTTCTTTTGATGAGCCCCTCACGGGAATTGGTGTGGTAAAGAGTGAAAATGAAGAAACGGCTTGGAACGATTGGGGGGATGATCGGCTAAAAAATCCGACCACTGTGCAAGAACATATTGAGTTTTATAGGCAACAAAAAGCGCAATTACAAAAACAAGAGGAGGAAGTTGAGAACCAAGAGGATTTTTTTGAGAATATGACCCCAGAGATAACTCGGCAAAAAAAAATATTTGTTGCTAATGAAAATAAAGAAGGTTTAAACGAGAAAATGAATGTTTTCGTTCCAAGTGGAGTATCAATGGTAAATTTGAAACGTTTAATCGATTTTTGTTTAATTTTTTTGGTGTCGTAGGGAAAAGAATTGGGGGAATGGGACGAAAACCCGGGTTGGGAAGGCGAAGAATTAGATTGGGACGCAATGCAAGTTTTGAAAGAGAAAAAACGATTGGATCGAGAGAAAAAGTTCGCAGAACAACAACAAAGAAGGATCGAACGTACTAAAACTTTAGGCATTAAAATAAAAACGTAGTAAGAATATTTTAAGGTTAAATAAGAAAATAAAGAATTAATTGTTATGACATACATTGCGTCTTATTTTATTTTAAATTCTTTATAATGTACAAATATAAAAATCGTACGAAGGTTATAATCATATTTATATAAAATAAAAAAAAAAACATAAATAAATTAACTTAAACATATACTATTTGGTACATAAATTAATTATTAGCTGGGATATTTTTTCTTTTATATTTTATTTTTTTCCAGGTTTATAATTCATGTATTCGCCAAAATTTTGATTCGAAATTGGTGATGAGAAATTCATATACTCTCTGTTTTGGGATTTTTGTATGTTTAATGGGAGATTCATGTACTCGCTCGTAGGACTAGATTGATCCTCAAATTCTATGTAAACGTTGTCTTCTGGAGATTCGTTCACGTTTGATACTAAAACAAAGATAATATTTTACATATTTATTCAACTAAAATTAGAATGTAGTTGACAATTAGGTTAGAAAATAACGTCAAAAAGTTTTCAAAAAACCTTGTTGCGACTTTCGTTCACAGATGTCGTTAGTGAGAGGTCGAAGGGACACAACAAAAATAGAAGCTTTTCATTCAAAATTAAATACAGTCCATAACATTTTGGTCCCACGAACCGGATACGGGAGCAATTCAGCCCCAGGGATCTTAGATAGGAGAACTAATTATAAGGGACTAATTGTATGTCGAAATCCCACCGTAAGATGGCACTAGCGTCTATACTGAAATAATTTAATTAAACTAACAATTTTATTATTAATAATGAGAATGATGAGAGAACAATAACAATTATTACCAGTATCATTCTTTTAATTTAAAAAGTATAGATTCCAATTCGTGTTATATTTTTAAATTTGTCGCTAACTTCAACTTTTAATTCAGAATGACAGATGAAAACGTCATTTTAAAGTGATTTTTTGGTAAGAGTATAATAAGGTAATAATAGTATGATTAAATAATTAGATTATTATTGACATTGTAGCTTTGTTTTAGCTAACGTTATAACTGGTTGGAAGCTCGTCATATAGAGATATTCAAATGTGGCGACATTATTTGACAGGTGTAATTGCCATAAGTAATTGCATCTGAGGAATTCCCAACTAGTCGGAACGTTAATTGGAGCTACTACGTAACTACTTTCCAAACAGTTATTCTGTGGTTCGAGCTTTTATATATAAACTCGATCCTACTAGAATACAGGTTATTTTAGTGGTTCGGTTCTTAGCTGAATAATTCCAAAACATCCCCAACAGATGGCGCCACATGCGTTCAATTTTTTAGTACGAATTTTTTGGTTAGAAAGTTGCATTTTTCTACGAAGCTATTTTCTATGGAGCAGTTTTCCGAAGAAATTGGTTATTGTATCGTCATTTAACAACAATTTGCCGCCGTATTGGAGCCGGTCAAGGTCAGTCCTTTTTTTTTTCTTTCCTTATCAGTCTTTCATTACAATGGAAGATTTGTTAAAATTAAAATAACGAGATTCGAAACATTTTTAATCAACCAAGCAAACCAAAAACCAGACGAATTAAAGGTTAGGTTGGATAACGTTGTTGATTTATTACGCGAATACGAATCCATTAAAATCAAAATCGAATCATTTGATTCAACACAAGAAAGCGATAGAGAGGTATTTGCAGATAGATTTTACGAATTAATAAGATTCTTTTTGTAATTCGCAACGGTAATGAAAGCTATAACAGTACTCAAACGGGTGCTGTAATGAGACTTTTTACAGCATTCGATGCTGTAATGAGATTTTAGTAACATTTTATGGAACCAGTTTAAGTTGGTGACATTGGGTGATTAATTTTTTTTAGTTGTCAATGTGACAATGTTTTGTCTATGGATGTTTAAACACGTTCTTAGCATCGAATCTGAGCAATTTCTCTTATTTTGGAAGGTGTACATGAAACATTTTTGTCAGGTGAATATATTTTGTGTTTTGACAGTTTCTAATTGTCAATTCAAATTTCTATTTTCAAGTGTTACCAACTGCTACATACCTATTTCCCTAATTTTGTCAAAATTATTTTTTGGGAAAGATTTTGGGAAATTGAGGAATCACCGAAGATTAACCATTTATCTCCTGAAGACTTGGAGGTTGAGACTCACTTTCGTAACGCTAATCAAAGAGAGACTCAAGTTTCGTTGCCATTGAAGGACAATCCTCAAATTTTAGGTGAATCCTATGATGTTGCAAAGCGATGTTTAATCTCATTGGAAAACAAATTCGCAAAAAAATCAGAATTGAAGAAAGAGTACCTTAAATTTATGTCTGATTACGAGTCATTGGGTCACATGAATTGGGGAAATTGGATACATCGAACGAAGTAGTAAATTACGTACCGCACCATTGTATTCTTAAAATGTCTACTAAGTTGAGAGTAGTGTTTGACACGTCCGCAAAGACATCCTCAGGATTTTCTCTAAACGATTTGCTCAGGGTTGGACCTGTGGTTCAAGACGATTTGATATCAATAATCTTGAGATTTCAACTATATAATTATGTGTTAACTAATGTACCGGCTAATATCCACCCAAAGCAAAGAAATTTGCAACGAATATTAGGGCGTGACAATTCGAATAATACAATCAAACATTTTACGTTGAATACAGTTACTTATTGGACCGCTACAGCGTCTTATTTAAGTACGCGTTGTTTATATCAATTGGCAAGAGATAACGAGATTGCCTATCCTGACGCTGCTAGATCTATTGATCATGATTTTTATATGGATGATCTATTAACGGGTGCAAATTCTGAGCAAAAAGTATTGCAACTGAAACACGACATTTCAGGTATTTTGAGTCGAGGCAAATTCGAATTACGAAAATTTAATTCTAATAACAACAATGAGTTGAAAGATTTAAACTTGATTGAAGCAAAGATTTTGGGAATCGCGTGGGATTCTGTTAAAGATGAATTTAGAAATAGACGATTCACTAAAAGATTTATGTTGTCTACTATTTCTCAAATATTTGACCCGCTGGGTCTGGTCGGATCAGTTATTTTATGAGGAAAAATTTTGCAGAAAATGTGGCTGCAAAAGATTGATTGGGATGAAACAGTACCACAAGATTTATATTTACAAGCGCGGGATTTTTTAAATGACTTAAATGAGAGAGTATCACTATTTTTAGATATGTTGCTCTAATCAATTCAGAGCTGTATCAAATTTGCGGATTTTGTGACGCATCTCAATCCGCCTATGGAGCTTGTGTGTACATTAGAACGCTTAATGAACAGGGAAACATATCCAGTAGATTGTTAATGGCAAAATCTAAAGTGGCTCCAGTAAAGGTAATAACAATTCCGCGTTTGGAATTAGCTTCTTCTTTGGATGTACCCATAGATAGGACCTGGTATTTTTGGACTCAAACGTTGTTTTAGCCTGGATTTGCAGTACGCCCAACACTTTAAAAACCTTTGTAGCGAATCGGGTTAGCGAGATACAATGGTTGCATATATCCTTAAGGGATAACCCAGCAGACCTGATTTCTGGAGGAACCGATTCAAAAGGTATCAAAGAAAACAGTTCATGGTGGCATGGACCACATTGGTTGGAGATGCCGGTGGAATCTTGGCCAGCCATGAAGAATGAATTGACAGAGGAAATCCCGGAATTGAAGACTACAAATTTAATGATGACCCTAAACACAGATGCCGCGCCAATTTTTGATAGATATTCTAGTTGGTCGAAGTTGCAGAAGGTTTTAAATCAAATTGTTCCGAAAATAAAGACACAAAGGGCCGAGAAGTTTTGACTATTGAGGAATTGGAGAAGAGTGAAAGGGTATTGATCAAATTAGCTCAAGAACAAGAATTTAGCGAGAATGTATCCAATTTAAAATCCAAGGGAATTAAACAAACCAGTAAATTGAAATCTTTAGATCCATTCTTAGACGAAGATGGTCTATTGAGACTAGGTGGTAGATTGGCAAACACTGATTTAACATTTTCACGTAAACATCAAATAATTTTACCCTCTAAACACAAGTTAAAAAGATATTACGTTCATGCACAGTTTGTTTTCGAGTAAAACCTAGATTCATTTTTCCAAAGATGGGTATGTTGCCCAAAGAACGAACAACAGTTCGACCATTTACGAATGTAGGTGTAGATTAGGCAGGGCCTATATTAATCAAGGATGGTAAATTAAAAAACCGAAGGTTTATTAAGTCCTATGTTTGTTTATTTGTTTGTTTGGTTACGAGGGCATTACATTTAGAGGTGACTGATTTGACATCTGACACATTTCTTAATGCATTTAAAAGATTTGTGTCGATGCTTATATTCCGATAATGCTACTAATTTTAAAGGGGCTAAGAATTTAATGTATGCTAATTTAGGAGATCTAGCTAAGGATCCTGATATGATCCTAATATTTTCGTGACAAAGGGGTCATTTGGCACTTTATTCCCGCAGGAAGTCCTCACTTTGGTGGGATTTGGGAAGCTGCGGTTAAAAATTTGACCCTCAAAATTTAGAATGATTGACTGCAGGACATTTTTTGATGGGCACGGCCTTATTGGCAGTTTCTGAAGCAGATGTTTCAGAAATTCTTGCTAACCGATTAACAAATTACAAAAAACTCCAAAAATTACATCAATCATTTTGGAAAAGGTGGAGTATTTGCATACTCTACAACAAAGGACGAAGTGGAGATTCGACCGAGAAGATCTTGTCAAAGTTGGAAGTATGGTTCTGCTTAAACATGACAACCTCCCCCAATGCTTGGAGTTCAATAAAGAACTCCATCCTGGTCCAGACGAAAAGGTTCGTGTGGTGAAGATCCATACTTCAGGTGGAACTCTGTAGAAGTGTAAACTTTTCTTTATGTGTTATTTTTTTATCTTTTGAAAGATAACTCTTTCAAGGCGGGAGTTATGTTGCGACTCTCGATTTAGAAATTAATTCATATTAATGACTTACATGCTTGAACTGGTAACCCCGAAGGTGGATATTGAATATAATGCTCCAACGAACCCCTGGGAATGGGTTGAGGGGGTCTTACATCGATCGTATTTTGAAGTTGAAGGTTTAATTTAGTTTGTATAACTGGTTTCGGTGAAGGCGGGATCATATAATTAACTTCTTTCATTTCTTTAATTATATCTAACGGTCGAAACTCTTCATCTAAACTCGACGTTAATAAATTCTAAACAAAAATTAAATTAAAAATGAACAAAATCAAAAAATTTGTATTTACCTTTCTATCTTCATGATCTGAATGCGTCCCGCTATCTCCTAAACTACAAGCACTAATCGTACTCATTCTTCCTGAAGATCCACTACTGGAAGTGCTTTGTAAGCTTAAGCTGCTAATTGGTCTATTGGTGTTTGGTAGGACCGAAAAAATTTCTTTCTCAACGCTTTTCGAGTTTGGGTCTTTCTTTTTTCGCAAAAATAAGTTTTTTACCCGATCGAAAGTGCTCACTTTGTTGCCTTGTTTCATGTCGTGTTGGAGTTTATCGTACCACCGCCTCATATCGTTTAATTGTTCCGCTTTTTCTTTAAAACTTTTCTGCACATCGTTCCTATTTTTCCACTCTTCAACCAACTTCTCCGCTTGTTCGTAAGTGTGAATGTTAAGGGTGACGTCCCTTAATATTTCGAAAAGTTCCGTTTGGACTTTGTCTTCACCCGTGAAAGAAATCGCGGCGCTCTTTTGCGACGTCGTGCTAATGTTGGATGTCGATGAAGCTGATGTTATTCTCGGTAAACTATTTGTTTTGTCTTTCGTTGGTGTTTCCGTTGATAAATTTTGTTTCGTCGTCATCGGGAGGTAACTAACTTCGCTGTTTGGGGTTGTTGGTGTTAGAACGGGTTTAGGAGCGGGGCAAACTTTGTAAAAATCCGCCGAAATTTCCCTCGGCACCAAATATTCATCATCGTTATCTTCAATACACTCAGGGTTCAATTGAATTTGTTTCAACTTCGTATAAATTTTAGTAAACTCGTTCATTTTCATATAACCCCGTAGCATTTGTGCCAACTCCGAAAATCCTTCGCATTCCGCGATATCAGACGGATTACGATCGTTTACATTCTTTAATTCGCACGCTGTGTCTCCACCGGGACATTCAACCAATTGGATGGCAAACTTTTCTAAGCCATATTTTGCAGCGAAATGTAATAAGGTGGGAAATTCTTCGCAAGCTATTGATTTTAATCGATCCATCGGAGCCGTGTGAGTTAAAAGGTTGAAATTTGAGGGCAAATTCTTTTGGAACGTGTGCACCATAAAGTTATCGAGTTGAGCTTTATCGTGGGCTGTGAATCCTAGTGTCTAAAAAGAAATGAAATTCTTAAAAAATCATATCGGTTGTATTTTTAAGAATTATGTTATGATATATATGTTAAATTGAAGCTAAAAGATTCTAGTTTATGATATGATATAAAAATTATAAGATAATATTATTGAAATTTCTAGGAAAGAATTGTTAAAGAAGATACTGTTAAATTTATAAATCAAAAATAATATGAAATTTCAAAAAATCATATCAATTGTATTTTTAAGAATTATGTTATGATATGTATGTTAAATTGAAGCTAAAAGATTCTAGTTTATGGTATGATATAAAAATTATAAAATAATATCATTGAAATTTCCAGGAAAAAATTGTTAAAGAAGATACTGTCTAATTTATAAATCAAAAATAATACGAAATTTCAAAAAAATCATATCAACTGTACTTTTAAGAATTATGTTATGTATGTTAAATTGAAGCTAAAAGATTCTAGTTTATGATAGGATATAAAAATTATAAGGTAATATTATTAAAATTTCCAGGAAAAAATTGTTAAAGAAGATACTGTCAAATTTATAAATCAAAAATAATGTGAAATTTCAAAAAATCATATCAATTGTATTTTTAAGAATTATGTTATGATATGTATGTTAAATTGAAGCTAAAAGACTCTAGTTTATCATATGATATCAAAATTATAAGGTAATATCATTGAAATTTCCGGGAAAGAATTGTTAAAGAAGATACTGTCAAATTTATAAATCAAAAATAATATGAAATTTCAAAAAATCATATCAGCTGTATTTTTAAGAATTATGTTATGATATGTATGTTAAATTGAAGCAAAAAGACTCTAGTTTATGATATGACATAAAAATTATAAGGTAGTATCATTGAAATTTCCAGGAAAAAATTGTTAAAAAAGATACTGTCAAATTTATAAATCAAAAATAATATGAAATTTCAAAAAATCATATCAATTGTATTTTTAAGAATTATGTTATGATATGTATGTTAAATTGAAGCTAAAAGACTCTAGTTTATGATATGATATAAAAATTATAAGGTAATATCATTGAAATTTCCAGGAAAAAATTGTTAAAGAAGATACTGTCAAATTTATAAATCAAAAATAATATGAAATTTCAAAAAATCATATCAATTGTATTTTTAAGAATTATGTTATGATATGTATGTTAAATTGAAGCTAAAAGACTCTAGTTTATGATATGATATAAAAATTATAAGGTAATATCATTGAAATTTCCAGGGAAAAATTGTTAAAGATGATACTGTCAAATTTATAAATCAAAAATAATATGAAATTTCGAAAAATCATATCAACTGTATTTTTAAGAATTATGTTATGATATGTATGTTAAATTGAAGCTAAAAGACTCTAATTAATCATATGATATAAAAATTATAAGGTAATATCATTGAATTTTCCAGGAAGAAATTGTTAAAGAAGATACTGTCAAATTTATAAATCAAAAATAATATGATATTTCAAAAAATCATATCAATTGTATTTTTAAGAATTATGTTATGATATATATGTTAAATTGAAGCTAAAAGATTCTAGTTTATGATATGATATAAAAATTATAAGGTAATATCATTGAAATTTCTAGGAAAAAATTGTTAAGGGACATACAGTCAAATTTATAAATCAAAAATAATATGAAATTTCAAAAAATCATATCAATTGTATTTTTAAGAATTATGTTATGATATATATGTTAAATTGAAGCTAAAAGATTCTAGTTTATGATATGATATAAAAATTATAAGGTAATATCATTGAAATTTCTAGGAAAAAATTGTTAAGGGACATACAGTCAAATTTATAAATCAAAAATAATATGAATTTTCAAAAAATCATATCAACTGTATTTTTAAGAATTATGTTATGATATGTATGTTAAATTGAAGTTAAAAGATTCTAGTTTATGACATGATATAAAAATTATAAGGTAATGTTATTCAAATTTCTAGGAAAAAATTGTTAAGAAACATACAGTCAAATTTATAAATCAAAAATAATATGAAATTTCAAAAAATCATATCAACTTTATTTTTAAGAATTATGTTATGATATGTATATTACATTGAAGCTAAAAGACTCTAGTTTATGATACGATATAAAAATTATAATGTAATATCATTGAAATTTCCAGGAAAAAATTGTTAAAGAAGATACTGTCAAATTTATAAATCAAAAATAATATGAAATTTCAAAAAATCATATCAACTGTATTTTTAAGAATTATGTTATGATATGTATGTTAAATTGATGCTAAAAGATTGTAGTTTATGATATGATATAAAAATTATAAGGTAATATCATTGAAATTTCGAGGAAAAAATTGTTAAAGAAGATACTGTCAAATTTATAAATCAAAAATAATATGAAATTTCGAAAAATCTTATCAACTGTATTTTTAAGAATTATGTTATGATATGTATGTTAAATTGTAGCTAAAAGACTCTAGTTTATGATATGATATAAAAATTATAAGGTAATATCATTGAAATTTCCAGGAAAGAATTGTTAAAGAAGATACTGTCAAATTTATAAATCAAAAATATGAAATTTCGAAAAATCATCTCAACTGTATTTTTAAGAATTATGTTGATATGTATGTTAAATTAAAACTAAAAGACTCTAGTTTATGATATGATATAAAAATTATAAAGTAATATCATTGAAATTTCCAGGAAAAAATTGTTAAAAAGATACTGTCAAATTTATAAATCAAAAATAATATGAAATTTCAAAAAATCATATCAACTATATTTTTAAAAATTATATTATGATATGTATGTTAAATTGAAGCTAAAAGGTTCTAGTTTATGATATGATATAAAAACTATAAGATTATATTACTGAAATTTCGAGAAAATTGTTAAATGTTTAATTCATTTTCGTAGCTACTCACCTGACACATAAATTCAATCGGATTCGCCGTCGTTCTTAGTATTTGCTCCAATTCCCTCAATTTACTCTCGCATTTCAACGGTCTCGTCCCGATGATATTCCCATTTTTCTCGACGAGGACGTTTACTATCGCTGAAACTTCCGTCATCGACTCCGGAATCGCTATTTTAATCGTGTACGGGTTCCGAATCTTCATCGATTTCAACTCGATCATCTCGTTGTTTCGTTCGATCGAAATTTTCACGATATCTTCCTTTTGTAATGGATGCGTTAGTATTATTAACACACTATTTTGACCCTAAAAAAAATTATTTTAATTTTTCGTTATGATTTTTCATTGTCGTCATTAGATATCAAGTGGGGATTTTTAATTTATTATTGTAATCCGGTTGATTCATATTTCCTGTTTATCTTAATACGAAGTATTTGTTGTATAAAAATTTTTTTTAATAACTCACCTGTCGCACTTTTTTTGGTAAAACCGAAAAATGTGATTTTTCTTGATTCGAAACTGAGATTTGTTGTTTTAAAATTTTCATAAAAATCGTTACCGCAGCCGAAAGGAATTCTTTGGTGAATGTTTCGTCTTCGTCCTCACCAACGGCGTATCTTTGCCATTGCGAAAATGTTGTTAAAACATTTTTGTGAGTTTCCGTAATATCATTATCCGTAACTCCCAAAAGCAAAGCAAGAACTCGATTTGGGATTAAAAGCTTCGAAAGGGGGCTGGTTTTCGATAAATTCTTGGCGATTTTATCTAAGAAAAGCGGGCAAATCACGAGGAGTTGAAGTTTAACACCTGCTGTTTTCTCGGAAATAAATCTAATATCTCCGTTTGCTTCGATAATCTCTTCAACGCTCAAATGGTGGATTCTAATAATTAAAAGAAATTGTTTATTTGATTTAGATTAAGTCAGGATTAAAACTTACTTGAAAGCTTTCTTTGTGGCTTGATAAATGTTTCCAAATTGTTGGAAACAAGACCCGAAATAGTTCGCCCACATCGTTGCGGCTTCGCTGTCTCTAACAGAAACTATTAGGATGTCCTCCATGTCGCTTAGTTTCTTGTTAGGGACTAAAAATTAAGAAACACAACAATTTTAAACACAACGAAACGATTTAAAAGAACATTTTAGTGTCCACGACCGTTCAAACCAACTCACTGTCCCCGACTGAATACAAATAGACACTACATTGTTCGGAAAGGAAGTTAGCCTGACCCAAACCAAGATATATGATAACCAAAACCGTTTACAGAAATGTATTATTCAGTTTGGTTATTTTTAAATTTTATTAGTTATTCAAATAATATTTTTGAAACCTACTGCAATTGTTAATCTAATCGGATTACAAATATTTTTATTTTCCCTGTTTACCTTGAACTTACTAAATACGTGTGGTATATTGAAAAATAAATTTGAGGTGTGTCGCTTTAACATGTGCTCAAAATCGTGTCTGTTTTTCATCTCGAGATTAAGATGACCCCTCTACCAGATAAAAACGGTTCTGCATCTTGAATAATATTACAGCATCCATAAATAAGGTTTAAGGAATAAGTTAAGACGAGGACCATAAAACCACAAAATACGTCAATGATAACAAAAAAATAATTGTAGGAAGTTTATCTAGAAAAAAATGTGTATTATAAATTTTGATAAATAATGGTACAAATTCAAAAAATCATTTTGAGTCTATTTTATGGAATTAATGGATGAGTTATATATCAAATTAAAGCTTGAACTTTGCGGTTTAATAATATCAATAGATATTCCTACGTTAATAATACACAATAACATTAATAACCGCCATATTAGTAATGCTAGGGTTAATCTGATACATCACATGGAAAAAAATACGAGAAGCCATGAAGAACCAGAATACAATATCAAATGTGCAAGTCGACCTCGACTTAATTAGAAAATAAATTCTTAGGAGTAGTGTAGTTTTGAAAATTGAATCTGATTTCTGGATACTACGAGTAAAAAAATAGGATTTTATATGTTCCCATGTATTATTACCAGGGCACGGAACTTTTGTAACAAAACGATACGATTTCCCCCCTCCACTCGTTCTCAGAAAATCTTGATTGACAATTTTTTGCTAACATGAAATTTTAATTTCCCTCTGAATAGTATGCTATCTAAATTAATTATCTCGATAATTATTATTTTTATCAAAAAATGTTTTAAATAAAATTTGTTTCAAATTCGATTTTGAATCAATTACCTTAATAAAAAAAATTTACATCTCTATTAATTAAGCATCTAAGTGTGATTATGTACAAAAACGGAAAAATTATTATTTTGGGGTTATCTCCTTAATTATTGATTAAATCAAAAAAAAATTGTTGACAAAGTTTGTTTAGAATTGTTTCAGGAACAATTTTTGTTAACACAATTTTTTTCTAACTTGAAATTTTAATTTCCCACTGAACAGTATGCTACAAAAATTAATATTTTTGAGGTTATATCCTTATTGTTGATTTAATCAAAAAATGTTGTTAACAAAATTTGTTTAGAATTACTTCAGGAACAGTGTTTGTTAATACAATTTTTTGCTAACTTGAAATTTTAATTTCCCTCTGAATAGTATGCTATCAAAATTAATTATCTCAACAATTATTGTTTTTATTAAAAAATGTTTTAAATAAAATTTGTTTCAATTTCGATTTTGAATCAATTATCTTAATAAAAAATTTTTACATCTCTATTAATTAAGCATCTAAGTATAATTATGTATAAAAACGGAAAAATTATTATTTTGAGGTTATCTCCTTAATTATTGATTAAATCAAAAAAAATTGTTGACAAAGTTTGTTTAGAATTGTTTCAGGAACAATTTTTGTTAACACAATTTTTTTCTAACTTGAAATTTTAATTTCCCACTGAACAGTATGCTACAAAAATTAATATTTTTGAGGTTATATCCTTATTGTTGATTTAATCAAAAAATGTTGTTAACAAAATTTGTTTAGAATTACTTCAGGAACAGTGTTTGTTAATACAATTTTTTGCTAACTTGAAATTTTAATTTCCCTCTGAATAGTATGCTATCAAAATTAATTATCTCAATAATTATTGTTTTTATCAAAAAATGTTTTAAATAAAATTTGTTTCAATTTCGATTTTGAATCAATTACCTTAATAAAAAAATTTTACATCTCTATTAATTAAGCATCTAAGTGTGATTATGTATAAAAACGGAAAAATTATTATTTTGGGGTTATCTCCTTAATTATTGATTAAATCGAAAAAAAATGTTGACAAAGTTTGTTTAGAATTGTTTCAGAAACAATTTTTGTTAACACAATTTTTTGCTAACTTAAAATTTTAATTTCCCACTGAATAGTATGCTACAAAAATTAACATTTTTGAGGTTATATCCTTATTGTTGATTTAATCAAAAAATGTTGTTAACAAAATTTGTTTAGAATTACCTCAGGAACAGTGTTTGTTAATACAATTTTTTGCTAACTTGAAACTTTAATTTCCCTCTGAATAGTATGCCATCAAAATTAATTATCTCGATAATTATTGTTTTTATCAAAAAATGTTTTAAATAAAATTTGATTCAATTTCGATTTTGAATCAATTACCTTAATAAAAAAAATTTACATCTCTATTAATTAAGCATTTAAGTGTGATTATGTATAAAAACAGAAAAATTATTATTTTGGGGTTATCTCCTTAATTATTGATTAAATCAAAAAACTTGTTGACAAAGTTTGTTTAGAATTGTTTCAGAAACAATTTTTGTTAACACAATTTTTTTCTAACTTGAAATTTAAATTCCCACTGAACAGTATGGTACAAAAATTAATATTTTTGAGGTTATATCCTTATTGTTGATTTAATCAAAAAATGTTGTTAACAATATTTGTTTAGAATTACTTCAGGAACAGTGTTTGTTAATAAAATTTTTTGCTAACTTGAAATTTTAATTTCCCTCTGAATAGTATGCTATCTAAATTAATTATCTCGATAATTATTGTTTTTATCAAAAAATGTTTTAAATAAAATTAATCAAGATTTTCTCAACGAACGCCGCTGAGAACGAGTGGAGGGGGAAAATCGTTTTGTTACAAAAGTTCCGTGCCCTGATTATTACATTTAATATCTTTTATTAACTTTATTACTCGATGTATTCATAACTTTTTAACGCCCCTATTTCAATATCTTTTCTTTGTAACATCATCCCTCTTCCATTTCAATAAGTCTTTTGTGAAAACTGTTAATAATCCCAATTGAAAAAGAAAAAAATGAACCAAAAACGTCCAGCATAAAACCTTCAACGGATCTAATTCAAAACGCAATTACATCCAACAGCCCTCCAACACTCGTCTACTTCTTCGTTGTAGCTAAACTTGGCGAGGCAAAGATTTACTGTTTCTCCCAAAGCGGGTCCGCGCACGTGCTGTCGAGGGTCTCGGAATAAATTGCCCAAGCACAGGTGTACCCTCAAACTAGGAATTCAAATGATGTAATTTCAAAAAACAGAGTTTAATCGAAATCGTTGTTGATACGATTATGGCACGTTTTAAAGTTGACCCGGTTAGAGTTCACTCAACGAGTATCAGAAGAGGAAAATCGTCAAAACAACCAAGAAATAATAATCGAACGGGATGTGTTTAGATTTTCGAGGAGATTGAGGGCGAAAAGTGAGAGTATTAACAACAAACTACAAAAAGATTTTTTTTTAATTGAAATATTACAATAAAGAGTTACGTTGACTCGTTTGTACGAGACAAGAATTTTCATTACCACTTGAAACGTGAAGTCTCTATTTTAAAGCTACTAAAGTAACATCATCCGGTGATTAGAGCCAACATTATACGAGTAAGGCGTAAGAATAAAAACAAAGTTAAATTAATAATACGCCGAGAAGAAATTTTTTCGATTTTCTTTATTTTTATCTTACAGGAAAAGGTGGACTTTACAACTTCCTTAATTAAGCAAAGTTCGATGTGTCGCCTCATCAGTTTGACTTCATTATGTCTCCCACCTTAACAATTTTCCAAAAATAAATTCTATATACAGGGTGATTTTTTTGATTTAAACGTCAATCTTTCAATTATATCATCCCGGAGATGGTAATTATTGGTCCAGATGCCACGCGACATGTTTCTCCCGCTATTTAGGTAGATCTAGGTGGTAAACACCGCATCCGGTTCTTCCTTCTGGAGTAACTTCCTCTTTATGCGAGGCCATGTGCTCGTTAATGTTTTTATTTTTTTTTTAAACGCGGTTCACGTGCCATGTTTGCTGTTGATAGTTTGCTGGGGCCATTTGACACTTTCGAGGAGGGGAACGTTGTTGTTGGAGTTGTTACAGAATTGGCACGTGAGGTTTATACGGTGTTGTTTTGCAAGAAAAAGGAATTCTTATTTTTAGGTGTTTTTATATCTTTTTGTCGGTAAAATTGTAGAAAACTCTATTCTTAGTAATATTGCTCTTTTACACTTTTATTCTCAGATGCATAAATATTGAGAAGATAATTGAAAATTGGATAAATTTTTTTGATAACATGCTCCGATTTCAAAATGTTACCATTAGCTAATAGTAAAACAAAAAAATTCATCAATTTTTTAAATTATAGTATTTTTCTCAATATTGACGAACCTGAGAGCAAAAATACAAGAGAGCAATATTGTTAATAACAAAATTTGCTACAATTTTTGTTCTAAAAATTTTTTGATAACATGCTCCGATTTCAAAATGTTACCATTAGCTAATAGTAAAACAAGAAAATTCATCAATTTTTTAAATTTTAGAATTTTTCTCAATATTGACGAATCTGAGAGCAAAAATACAAGAGACCAATATTGTTAATAACAAAATTTGCTACAATTTTTGTTCTAAAAATTTGTTGATAACATGCTCCGATTTCAAAATGTTACCATTAGCTAATAGTAAAACAAGAAAATTCATCAATTTTTTAAATTTTAGTATTTTTCTCAATATTGTCGAATCTGAGAGCAAAAATATAAGAGAGCAATATTGTTAATAACAAAATTTGCTACAATTTTTGTTCTAAAAATTTTTTGATAACATGCTCTGATTTCAAAATGTTACCATTAGCTAATAGTAAAACAAGAAAATTCATCAATTTTTAAAATTTTTGTATTTTTCTCAATATTGACGAATTTGAGAGCAAAAATACAAGAGAGCAATATTGTTAATAACAAAATTTGCTACAATTTTTGTTCTAAAAATTTTTTGATAACATGCTCCGATTTCAAAATGTTACCATTAGTTAATAGTAAAACATATTAAAACATATATATATCTCAAAAACTAAGAGTGTGGGAAAAAAGTTTTGTTATTAAAAAATATTCTGTAATATCGCCAAAAACATTTCCCATAATCGTTTTTGTTCCAGCATTGACTATTTTTAATCTATTTGACTATAATCTAAAAAACCTTATTTTACGGTTTCAACAGCAGTGTAGGTTATATCTCAAAAACTATCAATGTGGGAAGAAAGTTTTGTTATTAGAAAATATTCTTTAGTCTCTCCAAAAACATTTTCTATCATAATTTTTGTTCCAACATTGATTATTTCGAACCTATTTGACTATAATCTAAAAACCCCGATTTTGACATTTTGAACATCATTGTAGGTTATATCTCGAAAAATAAAAGTAGGGGAAATCAATGTGGGAAGAAAGTTTTGTTATTAGAAAATATTCTTTAGTCTCTCCAAAAACATTTTCTGTAATCGTTTTTGTTCCAACATTGACGATTTCAAACCTATTTGACTATAATCGAAAAAAACACCATTTTGACGTTTACACAGTGTAGGTTATATCTCAAAAACTAACAGTGTGGGAAGAAAGTATTGTTATTAGAAAATATTCGGTAATATCCCCAAAAACATTTCCCATGATCGTTTCTGTTCCAGCATTGACTGTTTCTAATTTATTTGACTATTATCTAAAAAACGCCATTTTGACGGTTTCAACAGCAGTGAGGTTATATCTCAAAAACTAAATGTGGGGGAAAAAAGTTTTGTTATTAGAAAATATTCTGTAATATCCCCAAAAACATTTCCCATAATCGTTTATATTCCAGCATTGACTATTTCTAATTTATTTGAGTATAATCTAAAAAACGCTATTTTGACGGTTTCAACAGCAGTGAGGTTATATCTCAAAAACTAAGAGTGTGGGAAAAAAGTTTTGTTATTAAAAAATATTCGGTAATATCCCCAAAAACATTTCCCATCGCCCTTTATATTCCAGCATTTATTATTTCTAATTTATTTGAGTATAATCCAAAAAACGCCATTTTGACGGTTTCAACAGCAGTGAGGTTATATCTCAAAAACTAAGAGTGTGGGAAAAATGTTTTGTTATTAAAAAATATTCGGTAATATCCCCAAAAACATTTCCCATAATCGTTTCTGTTCCAGCATTGACTATTTCTAATCTACTTGGCTATAATCTAAAAAAAACACATTTTGTCGTTTTCAACAGCAGTGTAGGTTATATCTCAAAAACTAAAAGTGTGGGAAAAAAGTTTTAGTATAAAAGTTGTAGCAAACTTTATTCTTAACAAGATTTCTCTCTTATGCTTTTGCTCTCAGATGCTTAATTATGGAGAAAAATACAAAAATTTGATGAAATTGTGGTACTACATCCTGTTATTGGTAGTTAGAAAAAAAGTTTTAGTATAAAAGTTGTAGCAAATTTAATTCTTAACAATATTGCTCTTTTACACTTTTACTCTCAGATGCATAAATATTGAGAAGATAATTGAAAATTAGATAAAATCTAATTTAAGAAATTAAAACTAACATATAGGTGGTGTATTTAAGATTTTTTAAAAGATTTTTTTTCTGCGGCGGATGTTATTTTATTTGGACCCGCTTCTAGTTTCAAGGGAAAAATTTACGCCCCCTTTGAGAGAATCTAACAACATTATCCCGACCCGGTTGGGCGACATCAAAGCGAAACGATTTTGACCCTACAAAGTGATTTTTTTAACTTTCCCAGTCAAAACATTTTTCGAAAAAATTAGATTTAGAAACATAAATGAACCGAAACGCGGCTTAATCTAATTTTAGAGAGATCATTTTGTCTTATTAATCCGCCTACTTGGCCATGATCGTGGTCTATGTATTATTTTCGGTTTTACGGGTGACGGGTGGAGCAGTTGTGCAGTCTCAGAACATCTTGGGCTACTTTATCTCATCTAAATTTGTAATTCCCAGTTACAAGATGACATCAACTTTATGCACTTTATAGTTAAAATGTTTTATTCATAATTTTAACTTACCCAAATCGTGAAATTTCTTTTTGGTACTCATCGTGTGTTAATCAAAATCGGATTCGAACTGATTCTGAGAGGTCGTTGCATCGCGATCGATGTTTATAGGTTGAAAAGACGCACTGACAGTGATTTACATGGAGCATCTGCTAATCTCTTGGTTCGGGCCAATTTTTATAATGATAACGCACGTTATGGACAACAAGAATAAAAGTCGACTAACGATAAGCTCGATTTATGTCAGTTATTGTTATAAATCATAATTTACCACAACTATTTAAAATCTTTTATTATTATTGTATTGGTAATTCTGGGAATTTAGTGTGTGGAATATCTAAAATTAAACGCACTAAATGATTCATGCATATGCGCTCATTGAAAATCGACATATGCTCGCTTTTCAACGACGAATGGTGACAAAACGATGGTCATTTGCAGATCGTTCGGTGACGTTTTTTCTCATTTTCCTGCTTCTTTTTTGTTACGGACGCGTTTATGGACTACGGAGTGTCGACGCGACTCGAAACTCAAAGGGTTTTATAAATAAACACTGAACGCGATCGATTCGTTTTTATTTGGGGGCCTTAACTTTTAACGAAGAAATTTTACTCAGTTTTTCAAATTGATTGTGATCAAATTACTGGAGTGTCAAGGTACCCATAAAAATTGTTGCTTCGAATTTAAGAAGCTTAATTTGTAACCAGTTCTTTTCTAGTAATCACCTTTTTTTATGTGAGTCATCAAAGTTGCCAAAATGAATGGTTTAAAGTTAATAAATCGCTATAACGTCAAAAATATAATCTACAAAAATTGTTCGTGTTGAGCTTACGAGCCATAATCCATAATCAGTTGCTGCCTAGCAATCACCATTGTTTAGGTATAAAGCGAAAACCACCAAATTTACTGATATTGATAACTTAACCTTGAAATCCCAAAAAAATTTAATGATAGAGAATCACGGATCCACAAAAATTGTTCGTATTGATCATAAAAAGAATAATCCATAACCGGTTCGTGCCTGGCAATCACAATTTAGATTTGTATTATTAAATTTCCAAAATTACTAAAATAGATGAGCCTTTATAAATCGATGGAGAAATACTTTATATATAAATGTTGTTAATAACCTCCTGGAGGATATCCTCTGAACCGTCGTGTTCAGATCATAGACATATTCAATTTAAAATTGATCTAGAGATGAAATCGGACTGTACGTACCGTAATCCCCGTAGCACTAATTGGGATCTGTTTAAGAGTTGCCTTGCAGATAACCTAACTAGTGTTATCGCAACCGTTAGGAACTGTGATCAGGTTCAAATAGCCACGGAGCAGATCTCTGTGGCAATTCGCTCTGCATATCACAGTAGCAGTCCACTGAAGGTGAAAAGTAGTAATCGGGGCACACCCTTGTGGAACGAATCTCTTAGCTCCAAAAGACAAGAGGTCCGAAAGCTTTTCAACCGAGCCAAGACATTAGGCGAATGGGAGAAATATAAACAGGCTCTAACGAATTACACCAAAAACATACGTAAGGCAAAAAGAGAGTCTTGGAGGAGGTTCTGTGAGGGAGTGAAAGACACACCCAGCAGTGCAAGAATTCACAAGATTCTCGCTAGAGATCCGGCACTACCCCTGGGCTCACTTAGGCGGCCTGACGGTAGTTTTACTCTAGCAGAGCCTCGTTAGAGCTTCTAATGCAGACTCACTTCCCAGGAAGCCTGATGATGAGGGCCGATAATACCACAGCGGGCTATTCCTGCAAGGCAAAGCGCTCCTCAAATACGGATTGCAGTGTGGCTAGAAAAGTCGTCACTTACACATCCGTGGACCAGGCAATTCAAACGGTTAAGCCGTTCAAATCGCCTGGAGAAGACAATATTTTTCCTGCTTTGTTACAGCAGGGGAGGACTTTGTTGTTGCCAATTTTGGTAAAAATTTTCAGAGCGAGTGTCGCCTGGAAATATGTGCCGGCAGAATGGACTAAGGTATGTTACATACTCAAAGCGGGCCGTTCGGTCCCTACTTCTAATGCCTTTCGACCCATCAGCCTAACGTCATTTCTGCTGAAAACCTTTGAAAAAGTTCTGGAACGGTATATCCGTACGGTGCCAGAATTGGCTCTACACAACTTAGTTGGTAGAGTATGCAGGACGCTGCAGGATAAAGAAATCTTGGTTTGTGCGTTTCTGGATATAGAGGGAGCGTTCAACAACGCAATACCACAATCTCTTGAAAGAGCTGCTCTTGACAGGGGAGTGGAAGCAACTATAGCGGGTTGGATCCGCAATATGCTAGATAGTAGAATAGTTTCTACTTCATGCCACGGTGATACGATACGATTCAGGCCGGGAGGTGAACCTAGATACCATTTGCGCTTGGTGTAAGGGAGAGAACCTCTCAATAAACCCGCAAAAGACAATTGTTGTGCCCTTCACCAGGAAGCGAAAGTTGGATGGACTAATCCGCCCAACTATCCAAGGTGAAGAAATTCCTTTCTCAAAGGAAGTCAAATATCTAGGAGTAATCCTAGACAAAACCCTGTCATGGAATGGACATTTGCAGGGAGTTTTGCACAAAGCTAGACTATCCTTGTGGACTTGTCGCAGTCTTTGTGGAAAAAATTGGGGTCTTACCCCTGAAAGACTGTACTGGCTCTATGTGACTGTGGTTAGACCTATGATCACATACGGAGCAGCAGCCTGGTATAGGAAAGTCCGACAGACTTCAGTTATCAGTAAACTTTCACGAATTCAACGAGTAGCTGGATTGGCAATCTCTGGTGCGATAGGCACAACGCCAACTCTAGCAATGGAGGTTCTGCTTGGCCTATCTCCTCTGCATTTGCACATAGAGAAAGTGGCTAGAACAACCATTACCAGATTTAAGCAATATGCTCCAAACTGTTCCGATATGTCCTACCAATGGGCTGCGGAAGACATTATAAGCACTGATACTGTGCTATCAATGCGGTCAGATTTGGTGGTATCACTATCAGTGATTAATGCTCGATACCAGATTGTACTGCCTGAGCGGCAGTCCTGGATCGAAAATGAAAATTCTCTGGTTCGGGCAGACATTTGCTTGTACACAGATGGATCAAAAACGCCTGAACGGGTAGGAGCAGGAGTATACTGCCAGACACCTCGATTTAAACAAGCCTACAGCCTGGGTATGTACTGTACTGTATTCCAGGCGGAAGTATTTGCTATTGACATGGGTGCTAAAATCCTTCTTGAAAGAGGGGTGAAGAACATGACAGTACGAATTTTCTCAGACAGTCAAGCCGCTCTCCAGGCGCTGCAAGCCGTGAAAACGGTATCGGCTCTGGTTAATGATTGTAAGAGAACATTAAACACACTGAGTTGTGATAACAGAGTCTCTCTGATCTGGGTCCCGGGTCACTCTGGGGTTGCTGGCAATGAAGCGGCAGATAAGCTAGCACGAGATGGCAGCGCTGAAGCGTTTGTGGGGCCAGAACCAGCAGTTGGTGTATCATTTGCGATGGCCAAATATAGAATTGGACTGTGGGCTGAAGAGAGACTTCGCCTACTGTGGACGAGTTCTCCTGGAATGAGACATGTGTTTTTAGTGGGCACTGCCGATTAAAAGCACACCTCAACTTGTTGGGTTTAACCGACGATGTTGAATGCCGACTATGTGCGGAGGAAGCAGAGACGGTTGAACATGTTTTATGCCCTGCCGTTAACCGTATCAGATTTTTGATTTTTGGGTCGCAGTTTATCTCCTCAAGGGATTTGAATGACCTTTCGCCGAGGAAGGTATTAATGTTCGTTAAGAACATTGGATTGCACGGTGAAATTTGATAACGATATCTATCGGGGTACAATATATCCTTAAGGTCGCGGTGCAAGGTTGGTTGGTCCGCCTACCCGATATGTATTCTATGTAATGTAGTAGTAATGTAGTAACTATCTTAAACCAAATTATCAGCAATTCCTAGATATAGAGATAGAACCTTTAAAATCCCAATATGAGCGATGTTTTTCATTGAAATCTAAACCACAACATATAGAAAAAAACGACATGTATGAAAATTGTTTAGAATGAACCCCAAAAAAAAGTATCCATAAAAAAAATCCAATCTAGGTATGATTAATTTCTAAATATAAAACAACAATCATCAAAACTTCAAAATTAATGAATTTATTACAATAAGCGATCATAACTCAAAAATTTAAATTGATGGAGAAATAGTTTATGGATAAATATTGTTAATAATGAACCATAACAACGTAATCCATAACTATCTTAAACCAAGTTATCTAATTCCTAGATATACAGCTAGAACCTTTAAAATCCCAATATGAGCGATGTTTTTTATTGAAATCTAAACCACAACATA
The DNA here is from genome assembly GCF_000648695.1 of Onthophagus taurus. Lineage (NCBI taxonomy): Eukaryota > Metazoa > Arthropoda > Insecta > Coleoptera > Scarabaeidae > Onthophagus > Onthophagus taurus. The sequence goes on from NW_019280674.1 coordinate 47,716, forward strand.
TAGAAAAAACCGACATGTATGAAAATTGTTTAGAATGAACTCCAAAATAAGTATCCATAAAAGAATCCAATCTAGGTATGATTAATATCTAGATATAAAACAACAATCCTCAAAACTTTATAATGAATGAATCTTATTACAATAAACGATCATGATGTAATAATTGAAATTTATGGAGAAATACTTTATGGATAAATATTGTTAATAATGAACCATAACAACGTAATCCATAACTATCTTAAACCAAATTATCACCAATTCATAGATATACAGCTAGAATCTTTAAAATCCCAATATGAGCGATGTTTTTCGTTAAAATCTAAACCACAACATATAGAAAAAACCGACATGTCTGAAAATTGTTTAGAATGAACCCCAAAATAAGTATCCATAAAAAAATCCAATCTAGGTGTGATTAATTTCTAGATATAAAACAACAATTCCCATAACTTCAAAATTAATGAATTTTATTACAATAAACGATTATAACTCAAAAATTTAAATTGATGGTGAAATCGTTTATGGATAAATATTGTTAATAATGAACCATAACAACGTAATCCATAACTATCTTAAACCAAATTATCACCAATTCATAGATATACAGCTAGAACCTTTAAAATCCCAATATGAGCGATGTTTTTCATTGAAATATAAACCACAACATATAGAAAAATCCGACATGTATGAAAATTATTTAGAATGAACCCCAAAATAAGTATCCATAAAAGAATCCAATCTATGTATGATTAATTTCTAGATATAAAACAACAATCTCCAGAACTTCAAAATTAATGAATTTATTACAATAAGCGATCATAACTCAAAAATTTAAATTGATGGAGAAATACTTTATGGATAAATATTGTTAATAATGAACCATAACAACGTAATCCATAACTATCTTAAACCAAGTTATCACTAATTCCTAGATATACAGCTAGAACCTTTTAAATCCCAATATGAGCGATGTTTTTCATTGAAATCTAAACCACAACATATAGAAAAAAACGACATGTATGAAAATTGTTTAGAATGAACCCCAAAATAAGTATTCATAAAAGAATCCAATCTATGTATGATTAATTTCTAGATATAAAACAACAATCCCCAAAACTTCAAAATTAATGAATTTATTACAATAGGCGATCATAACTCAAAAATTTAAATTGATGGAGAAATAGTTTATGGATAAATATTGTTAATAATGAACCATAACAACGTAATCCATAATTATCTTAAACCAAGTTATCACTAATTCCTAGATATACAGCTAGAACCTTTAAAATCCCTATATGAGCGATGTTTTTTATTGAAATCTAAACCACAACATATAGAAAAAACCGACATGTATGAAAATTGTTTAGAATGAATCCCGAAATAAGTATCTATAGAAAAATCCAATCTAGATATGATTAATTTCTAGATATAAAACAACAATCATCAAAACTTTATAATTAATGAATTTATTACAATAAACGATCATAACTAAAAAATTTAAATTGATGGAGAAATAGTTTATGGATAAATATTGTTAATAATGAACCATAACAACATAATCCATAATTATCTTAAACCAAGTTATCACCAATTCCTACATATACAGCTAGAACCTTTAAAATCCCAATATGAGCGATGTTTTTCATTGAAATCTAAACCACAACATATAGAAAAAACCGACATGTATGAAAATTGTTTAGAATGAACCCAAAAAAAAGTATCCATAAAAAAAATCCAATCTAGGTATGATTAATTTCTAAATATAAAACAACAATCATCAAAACTTCAAAATTAATGAATTTTATTACAATAAACGATCATAACTCAAAAATTTTAATTGATGGAGAAATAGTTTATGGATAAATATTGTTAATAATGAACCATAACAACGTAATCCATAACTATCTTAAACCAAATTATCACCAAATCCTAAATATACAGCTAGAATCTTTAAACTCCCAATATGAGCGATGTTTTTCATTGAAATCTAAACCACAGCATATAGAAAAAAACGCCATGTATGAAAATTGTTTAGAATGAACCCCAAAATTAGTATCCATAAAAAATCCAATCTAGGTATGATTAATTTCTAGATATAAAACAACAATTCCCAAAACTTCAAAATTAATGAATTTATTACAATAAACGATCATAACTCAAAAATTTAAATTGATGGAGAAATAGTTTATGGATAAATATTGTTAATAATGAACCATAACAACATAATCCATAACTATCTTAAACCAAGTTATCACCAATTCATAGATATACAGCTAGAACCTTTAAAATCCCAATATGAGCGATGTTTTTCATTGAAATCTAAACCACAACATATAGAAAAAAACCGCATGTATGAAAATTGTTTAGAATGAACCCCAAAATAAGTATCCATAAAAAAATCCAATCTAGGTATGATTAATTTCTAGATATAAAACAACAATGCACAAAACTTCAAAATTAATGAATTTTATTATAATAAACGATCATAACTCAAAAATTTGAATTGATGGAGAAATAGTTTATGGATAAATATTGTTAATAATGAACCATAACAACATAATCCATAATTATCTTAAACCAAATTATCACCAAATCCTAGATATACAGCTAGAATCTTTAAAATCCCAATATGAGCGATGTTTTTCATTGAAATCTAAACCACAACATATAGAAAAAAACGACATGTATGAAAATTATTCAGAATGAACCCAAAAATAAGTATCCATAAAAAAATCCAATCTAGGTATGATTAATTTCTAGATATAAAACAACAATTCACAAAACTTCAAAATTAATGAATTTTATTACAATAAACGATCATAACTCAAAAAGTTAAATTGATGGAGAAATAGTTTATGGATAAATATTGTTAATAATGAACCATAACAACGTAATCCATAACTATCTTAAACCAAGTTATCACCAAATCCTAGATATACAGCTAGAATCTTTAAAATCCCAATATGAGCGATGTTTTTCATTGAAATCTAAACCACAACATATAGAAAAAACCGACATGTATGAAAATTGTTTAGAATGAACCCAAAAATAAGTATCCATAAAAAAATCCAATCTAGATATGATTAATTTCTAGATATAAAACAACTATCTCAAAACTTCAAAATTAATGAATTTTATTACAATAAACGATCATAACTCAAAAATTTAAATTGATGGAGAAATAGTTTATGGATAAATATTGTTAATAATGAACCATAATAACATAATCCATAATTATCTTAAACCAAGTTATCACCAAATCCTAAATATACAGCTAGAACCATTAAAATCCCAAAACTTCAAAATTAATGAATTTTATTACAATAAACGATTATAACTAAAAAATTTAAATTGATGGAGAAATAGTTTATGGATAAATATTGTTAATAATGAACCATAACAACATAATCCATAACTATCTTAAACCTAGTTATTACTATTTCTTAGATATAAAGCAGTAATCTCAAAAATGTCAATATCGACGATGTTTGCCATTGAAATCGAGAATAACTCAAAAGCGTCAACCGATATAGAAATGCGGAATGTATATAAATAGTTTAGAATGAAGCGAAAATACGTATCCATTAAGAATTCAAAACTAGCTGGACTCATTTTCTAGGTACAATTTACAGAATCGTCAAAATTGACGAGTTTTAATACAAAGTCTTTCTAAAAATGTGCTTATTTTTTGGCAAACTTCACCTTGAAACGGGAAGTTGGAGGTCGTTGTATCGGTAGACCATGATGGCCAAAAAATCTCGGGGTAACTCGAGAACGGACTTTTCTAATTAGTAATACGAGAGAATGTCTGACACAAATGCTAGCCAGATGCTCAACTATTTTACTACCTTGGCACCTTCTGTAAGGTTCATATTCGGTTCTAACCAAAACGAAAGTGGACGCAATCATTAAAAACATTTTTTTAAAGAAAATTCTTGTAACGTTAAGTATCGTTTACCTAAATTTTTTTCTTTCGACTTCTTTTAACCACTTTTAAAACAAAAACGAAGGGATCCTTTTAAAAGAAACACGTGACATTTTAAAAATTTTTTGGACCAGATGTTACCGAAAATACCTAAATAGTTATATAGATTTAAAATTTGTTAAAATAAAAGGAGTTTATGGTTTATTTGTTCTTGATTCTTTCAAGATGCGCCGACTAAACTCGTTTAGATCGTATGCCGCTGAAAACTGTGTCGCGCACATGTTCTAATGGTAAACAGGAACCGACGTTTAAGAAATCGTTAATTGATAGGAAGTTCTGTTAATCGAACGGTTGCGGGGTCAGACAGGGTTAAATGCCCGATTGGCTCCTTCGAGCCGTTCAAGAAGCGCGTGACATCCTGCCGAAGAAGCCATCTACCTTCCGCGAAAGGAAGTAGAGGAAGTCATCCACTTGACCATCGTATGCATGCTGATTCAAAGAATACGAGAAAATGGTTCTAAGAATATTAAGTTTTATAAAATTGTGAGCTTACCGTTAATTAAAGCTATTTTGAGTAAGTGTTAACTCTTTGTGTGCTCGTTATAAATTGATTAAGTTTTGTTCTTCCACTCGATAGATTTAAATACAATGATGTTATAAGCGACGAATGGAAGAAAACATCGTCTACATCATCTACGTGATGAGCTTACAAGATTATTTGATGGACTTAACCATTAGAACAAGAGTGGTATATCAAGTTAGTCCCTACTTGGGATTCGGAACATTTTAGAAAAAAAGTTTTAGTATAAAAGTTGGAGACAACTTTATTCTTTTAATTGCTCTTTTGCACTTTCTTATATGGGCTGTCCAAGAAATAATTTAATCATTTTATGATTTCTACAAAAGAAACTGTGCCGAATCAAATAACGTCTAGATCTTGATAATCGAGTGAATCGTTTTCGAGTTATAACCAATTAAACAAGATATCTTTTACCCGTGCGACGATAGCAACAAACTTTTACCCGTAATTTCCTATCTACTTTCTTAGCTGATATCTTCCTTATAATTAGGGATAGCGAAAAACTAAATGCACCATTTGAAAGCTTGAATCTTTCTCTATATAAAACCGGGTTTTCGTCTGCCGATAAGTTGATATTAAGATCAATAAAAAATGAAGAACACCGCGCTGTACTTAAAATAGCTCAAAATTACCTAACTTCAAGGCCTTGTGCAATTGTTATGAAACTGAATTTTAAAAAACTGTTATCACAGTCAGAAAGGGCGCTCTTTCAGCTATCTTTATCCGGGTTTTCGTCGATCAATATCTATCGGCGTTATGCTTAAATCACCCTTAATGTCCACCTCTACACGCAGAAACGCTTAAGTACTCTTCCTCTAAACAACTTTCTTATTTGATAGGGATAAAACTATAGAAACATATCTATCTTAGTGAAAATTTTCTGCTCTTTCTAGTGATTATAACACGCGGCGATCAGTTTTCACAAGTACATTTTTGGCAAAAAACTGCAAAATTCATACGTTTTAGCCATTCTTCAACCCTGTTCGGGTCGATAACTTTCTTATATGAGCAGGAGAAAACTCTAGAACCATATCTATCTTATCGAAAATTTCCTGCTCTTTCTAGTGATGTATAACACGCGGCGATCAAACGTTTGCACAAGTACATTTTTGGCAAAAAACTGCAAAATTCATACGTTTTAGCCATTCTTAAACCCTGTTGGAGTCGATAACTTTCTTATATGAACATGTTTCATGACCTCAGACTCGTTCGATAAAGACACTTTGCTGACGTGTTGCATACAACATTTTATCGCCAACCGCAAAATTGTAAGTACTTTGTACTTTGTCTGCCGCTAAATGCACAGTTTACTAGATAGTAGCACAAAGTGTCACTTTACTGCCGCAAATGGATAGCATAAAGTATGGTTTTGCTGCCGGTTAATAGTATATTATTCAACAAGCGTATAATGGCGGCTGTTACCCACGAAGAAGAAGTGAGTGGGTAACATCCATTATACGCAAGTTGAATACTATACTTTATCTACAACTATTTAATTTTGAAAAAAAAATCAAAAAAACGAAAAAAAAATAAACTTGATAGACATTTCAGACATAACCTCAATATAAGAAAGCTGTCATTTCTGTTAATATTTTATTTTTTGATTAGTAGGCAGTGTCAGAAGTGTGGAATAATGGCCTCATTATTCAACACTTTGTCTGTCATGGGTAATGAGTGTCATTACCCGTCAAAAATCAATTGTATAACGAATAGATAATTCAATAGTTGTAGATAAAATATATTATATTTCATTTTTCGATACAAAATAGCGACGTGGCACAGTGTTATTTGAAAGTATGTTATTTCCGAAGAGGAAGACTGCGTAGTGAGCTTCAGCATTCATTCACCACCTAAAGCAAAAAGTAAATTTTTTTCTTAAACTACATTAGTTTTTCTTTGGAAGTACACAGGGTTATATATATTTTTTTTAAATTCACAAATTGGCATCAATTTTAAGTTTTCTTTTCGGTTTTTGACAAGAAATTGACCATAAATTGTTTATAACAAGTGTAATTGTTTATCAATCTAAAAATCCCTATGTACTTCGATAGATAATCTATCTGAGAAGATACACATAAGATTTCAAGTAAATCCTATGAAAATTGACTGAGTTTCAGACAACGCAAGTGTGAAGAACATAGTTTCGAGAAAAAACCGTTTAAAGTTTCATGACACAATTACAATATGAAATATTTAATCTATCGGCCTCTTTTCTTAGTGATTGAAGGTCTTTTCGAGTGTTTTTCCGGTTACTAGATGTTGAGCGATTGGCAGCTGTAACTCGTCGTTGATCCACTTCCATAGCAAAGTTGAACAATTCTGTACTTATTGGTAATTGGGGTGCGCTCAGAACTTTAATAAACCTTGAAAGCCAGAATTGAAAGTTTTTTTTCAAGAGTATTTGAGGCTTTAGCTCTTTGCCAAGAACACCAAGAATCTTCGCCTTCGGGACATCTATCATGCTGAGGATTGTCATCTGTCGAGATTTTATGGAACAATGTAGCATATATTTCCTTGCGCATATCATCTACTGAATTAGTGTTTCGACGTATAGCAAGTCCATAATAAATACTCAGTTCGTCAATCAACTTTCCAGTTAACTTGCCTCGACCACCAATATTTTTAACTTCTTTCTTCAAATTGCGCAATCTTGTTGCCATCCTTTTTGCACATGTCCTATGCATTCTTTTTTAGTCACAGAGAAATCACCGTACGACTTGGCATCTTGGATATTCTTGTACGTTTTACTATCACCATCTCCAATGTAGTAAGCGTATCGAACATTATATGTCGATTCTGAACGGGTGAACATTTCAACTATAGCATCCATCGCCCTCCATTTTTCCTGGACTTCCGCTATGATTAGCTTGGCAGACGTTTTCGTGTAAATTTTTCCACTCTTCGAATTCAGCCGTGTCGTGTTTTTTCTCCCAATATTCGCATTGTTTGCAGTATTTCGATTTTACGCAAATGTCAATTACTTTCCCTGTATACCATCCGATCAAACTAGCAAATTCAAACAGAGAAGAGAAGCCACGCTTTCGCCAGGAGCCGTCGCCCGACACTGATAGTTCTTCATGTTGTCCTTTTTCTTCGGATATCTTCTTTTCCTCCTCGGCAGCTTTATGTAAAATTTTAGATACGACAGTGTCCGTAGCTATCCCTATACATTTTACAATATCATCATATGCTTTTTGATACACCGGCTTTGGAAGACACATCAACGCGCAAAATTTGTTTATTCCTTGCATCCCAACACCGATTAGTCTCATAGCAAAGGTGATGCGCCTATTTATATCATAAGCATGGGTATTAATTAAAGGGCTACTGTCAATAGTACTATTTCCACACTTTTCACAGTTGACAACGAGTTTGAATCCCAGACCCCGTTTGCACGACTCCGAAAAACTAACACTGCCGGCGCAATTCTTACATACTAGAATTTGCGACAATGTGGTAAAAATATGAATAAAATTTATAATTCGGTAGCCAAATGCACCATCGACTTCGATATCATCTTCGGATGTAGATTATAGTTTTTTTGCGAAATTAGAAGCATCCTCGGTGTCCTTTTCGGAGCGGTAGCGGCCTGGCGGTTTACTGTTGCAAATTCTATTCCGATTGGCACGAGTTGATGATGATCTGGTTCCTTTCTTATCACTATACACCGTCCCACTCATTTTGTTACAAAAACCTTTTACTTCTATCAATACGAACTATAACTAGTCAATGAAAATAATACAAAACAAACTATAACTGACGTGACGTTTACTGTCAAAAACTATCAATAGACTCGTATAATACAATACACTTGTATTTATGGACTCGTATAAAATACGCGCAGCAGAGCGGCCCACAGTGGCACGATACTGTAAATAAGTAGACATTCGACAAAAATCCGGAATTCGAATATATGCTAATTTTTTCTGCTAATGTATAGAAAAGTGTCCCTTTCATTATAAAATGGCCTTAAAACAACTTTAAAAAAGCTGTAATCTGCTTTGAAGTTACTTGATTAAGACTGTTATAAATCACTTAATATTAGCAACGTAATTACGATAGAGTTTTTACAGAAATATTTCTGTTTGTAATCCAGTTAACGAAAATCGGTTTATATCCAATAATAGTGTAATATTTTGAGATTTCTAAATACATGCTTACTTATACTCACAAGTATGTTCTTGAGAAATATTGAAAACATTGAATGTACCCTAATTTCTAAAATATATATATATATATTTCGATGTTTATAAAAAAATGCTCAAAAGTGCAAGATGAACTATTAGCGTAGGTAGATTAGCTATAATGTCTACTATGGGAAACTATCGATATCTTATCCGACCGCATCCGACCAAAGGATATTTTCGATATTATTTGTCCCGCTGTTCCTTACTAAAAATTGATATTTTTCAAGTTTTTAAAAAATTATTCTAAGGTGCAAGGTTAATATTTACTACCACAAAAAGATTAGTCAAAGATTATAGGCTTAAGCCGGGTTCACACGCACTTTTTTTACAAGACAGTTTTTTACTGAATAATAGTAACGCAATCAGCATAGATTTGTTCACTCGTCGTTTATACTGCAAAATTGCGTTATATACTGTTTAAGATAAGATTTGATTTTTATTCAGTAAAAATGTATTCTGCAAAAAAAACGTGCCGTGTGAACCCAGCCTTAGTATTACATTCTGTCTTGTCATTTTTAAATTTTAAATTGGAGTAGGCTATGATTTTAAAATTTATAAACATAACCTAACTTTTGAGAAATCAAAAATTTAAACTGTCATTTTTAAAAGTAAACTTTTAATAGCAGTTTTCGAAAAAAGTCATTATGGATTTAAAAACTAATGAAGATCTGTTCAACATCGTGAACAAAAATAAAAAATTATGGAAGTATGGCGAACTTTACGATACCATTGCGTCAACAATGGACAGAATTTTATCAGAAGACAAACAGAAGATTTTGAAGGAGTGTCTTCGGAAATTTTGTGTAAATTTATTCAGAAGATGGAAGAAGTGTTGTTATAATAAAAAGCGCTTCCTAATCCGAGAACATGCTTGGTTACATTCAATATTTAATTGGCCGATGGGTCTAAAAAATGAAATATTTGGAGAAACAATACGTCCGCAACAAAATTCAACTGAATTTAAAAGAAGACCCTTTTTGGAATTAAGCTACCGTCAGAAGAAGAGGAGGACCAACGCTCTGCGGTCAGAAAATACTTTGGATGAGCTTATCTTTGCAACAAGATTAAAAATGGGTACACATGGATCTCGCGAACTGGCCAAGATTTTAAACCACCTTCTCAAACATTCTGAAGATATTTCCAAAGTATCTAATATATTATTTCAAAAAAAGAAAAAAAAGCCTACATTAACCCCTGATGACAGCCTTGCTCTTTATACATCTTTAAATTTATCAAAATGGCAATACAATACTTTGAGAGATTCTGTAGGAAAGTCACTGATTCCATCATATTATAAGGTGACTATGGCAAAAAAGGCCTGTTATCCACCCTTAGAATCTATGAATGTTACGGACACTGCGGCAAAAATTAAAATTCAAGCTCTTCTGGATTTAACGGTATCGAGACTTTTAAAAACTTGCTTGGATAAATTGCAATCAACAGAACTAGTGCTAATTAGTAAATGGGGATTTGATGGAGCTTCCAGCCAGAGTAACTACAAACAAACATTTAACGATGTAGATGCAGATGATTCTTTCATATTCATGTCAAGTTGTGTACCCCTAAAATTGTCAACTCCAAATGATGTCGTGATTTGGGAAAATCCTCGCCCATCTTCTACTCATTATTGCCGCCCAATAAAATTTGAATTTATAAAAGAAAATAATATAGTTATTAAGCAAGAAATGGCAGATTTGCAAAATCAAATAAACGCACTTACACCAACCTTTTTTAACGGCATTACTATAAAACATCAAATGGTGATGACCATGATAGATGGAAAGGTTACTACTGTAGTCTCAAACACTCCTTCCGCTTCTACTTGTAATGTTTGTTTAGCTAAGCCCAATGAAATGAATAATTTATCTGTTGTGCTCACGAAAGAGGTAAGATGTGATGTCTTCAAAATACGGATTATCAACGCTTCACATGTGGATTCGATGTTTTGAGTGTTTAATACACATATCCTACAATCTGGATTTTAAGAGATGGTGTGCGCGAAAGGAGCATGCACCTTTAAAGGATGCAAGAAAAAAACAAATTCAAGTAAAATTTCGTAAAGAACTCGGTATTTTAGTTGATGTGGTAAAGCAGGGGGTTGGCTCTACTAATGATGGCAATACTGCTCGAAAATTCTTCAACAATTTTGATAAATCTGCCAAAATTACAGAGCTCTATGAAAATTTAATCAAACGTTTTGCTGTAATTCTTCAGACAATTTCATCGGGGAGAGAGATAAACATAAATGCGTTTGATAAATACTGCAAGGATACAGCAAAACAATATGTTTCTCTTTATGGGTGGTACTATATGCCATCAAGTGTACATAAATTATTAATTCATGGGGCGAAGATTTGCAAACATTTTTCAATTTTACCAATAGGAAAATTATTAGAGGAAGTAGGGGAAGCGAGAAATAAAGACTTTAGAAAATTCCGAGAGGATCATTCCCGGAAGCAAAGTAGAATTTTAGCCAATGAGGATGTAATGCACAACCTCTTGATATCATCAGATCCCCTTATATCAAGTATTAGACCGAGATATTCACGACATAAACCATCAAATTTATTTCCGGAGGCAGAGCAATTGTTAGTTCATGATGAAAAGGGCGAGGAATATGATTCAGAAGCAGGAGAATTTTTAGAATGAACATTGAGTTGGTTCATCATTCATTGGGCGCTTGTGTTTATTCTTCTGTTTATACTTTTCTGATTAACATTCAATTTGTTGTACGTCTTCTGTGTTGTTTTGTGTTTTAATACGTTTGCCACTATTGTTACTTTTATTATATTTGTTACAATTATTTATTAAATTAGTTATCTGTTCAGTTGTGAGTTGGTTCATCATTCATTGAGCGTTTATCTTCATTCTTTTGTTTTTACTTTTTTTCAAGAGATAGTTTCAAATCTGCATTAATTATTTACCAATTAACATTCAGGTATTGAATGTTTTCGTGTTATTTTGAGTGTTAATACGGTTATCACGGTTACACCCTCTAATTACCGTTTGGTGTAATAGTTTCTTATTGCTATTTTTTATTACTCTTATTATGTTCGTTATATTTATTTTGTTTGTTAACTCTTTTTTTTTGTGATAGTGGATTTTCTACCATTAAACTCCCCATAATACCAGTTTTCAAGTCATTTTCTCTGAAACTGTTCAATTTATGAAAGAAGTAATTAACTGAAAGACAATCTTCAACGCCGTGTATACATTATATGAGCAATATTTTGCCAATACATTTTTGGTATTATTTTCATTTTAAATGAAAATAGAATTTGTAGTTACTCTTTGGTCAATTTATTACCGACCACCAGTATAACACTAATGTGTGTATTATGAACACACTGTATATGACTCAATTATTTTATAGTTTAACATTTTATAGTTTTTGGTAGCAACAATCTATAAAAAAGAGCATGGTATAAAAATAAAAACACCCATGTCCACCCTTTTTCACTTTCGTCCCACTGTGCGGCCGGTTTGTTTCAAGTAGTAAAACAAGTATTTATTAAAAAAACTGTATTTTCAGTCGCTTGTCATTCAAAATTGCTTTTGGACATGATTTTTAGGTATTATAAGCATCATTTAAGCCAATAAAAAAAAATGAAAAAAAAATATTTTGCTGGGTAGTATAACGCCTTAAGGGTGATTTAAGCATAACGCCGATAGATATTGACCGACGAAAACCCGGATTAAGATAGCTGAAGGAGCGTCCTTTCTGACTGCGATAACAGTTTTTTAAAATTCGTTTTAAGTTTGGTAATTTTAAGCTATTTTAAGTACAGCGCGGTGTTCTTCATTTTTTATTGATCTTAATATCAATATCTTATCGGCAGACGAAAACCCGGTTTTAGATAGAGAAAGATTCAAGCTTTCAAGTGGTGCATTTAGTTTTCCGCTATCCCTAATTATAAGGAAGATATCAGCTAAGAAAGTAGATAGGAAATTACGGGTAAAAGTTTGCTGAAAAAAAAACTTTTGTGTTATTTTCGTTAAAATCGGTTATGTTAATTTCAAGTTCAATGTTTCGTTTATAAGCGCCACAAAAAATCGCGACTCTAACACCGTCGAAATATTAAATAAGATTCGCGACCGGAATAAAATTATCTATTGAAAACGATCCCTTCGCGTCCCCCCAATTAAGGAGAAAATCACGCACATCCTCTGAACTAACCTATATATTGCACGACTTCCCCTTCTCGGGATCAAGTGGACAATTTATCAATTTAAGAGATTAACTAAATCGACTTCTTAAATTAAAAAAATAATTCTTACCTTTGCATCTAACGCAGCGCTTTCTCGGGTAAGATGAGTGTCTCATGGAATGATCATCAAACGCAAACGATGAGTTGTTTGAGGGGATCGCATTTCCATCGGGGGTTGCGTGAATTACAACGTGAGGGTCTTCTTTAAAACTCGGGGAGCTCGCGGTTCTTTCTCGAGCCATAACAGTCCCGATGCTGTGTCTTCTTCGGGTAACAGAGAGGTTTGAGTAAGTTGCGATGTTTTCGGCTAAAAAGACCTCTTCGTCTTCATCTTGGTCGATGTCATCGTTGATTTCTGATGTGGGTAATGAAGAGTACAAACATTTTTTGTCGGTTCTTGTAAATTTGAGTGAGTTTGATCTTCTTGGTTCCGGTGGTAATTTGTAAGTTAAATCTGGAGCGATGTCTGATAATCTTGGTTCCCCCATTATTAATAATTCTTGATTTGAATCCGCCGAGTTTGTGCTCACCGATCTTAAATAACCACGAGCAAATTTAAAGGGTAGCGGTAAATTGAGTTGTTTTAGGGAGCTTTCCGAAGACGTGGAGGCTGTGTCGGAGGTTTTTGGTGATTTCTTCAAGAATTCATTGCCGATGGGCTCGGTATTGACGGTGAAATACGAGGGATTGTCTACAAACATTGAACGCAGTTTCAGAAAGACTGAAGAAGACAACCGGGTATGTTAATAAAAGGAAAAAGTGGGGACTCTTTGTGTACATCCGACAGGATGTTAAAGCATCTTCGGTGCATGTTAAGTTCAAGACGAAGACGTCGAGTTAAAATAAAAAAAATTTTCGCCAACAACAACTCAAGCTTATTGAGATTGAACGATCTTTTATTCATTTGTATTCAACGGAATGATCGGAATTTGTATTTAATTTCGTATTAAGTTTGGTGCTTTGGGTGCAAGATCAAAGACTTGAGGGTACCATTTTAAGTGATTAATTGCAAGCATTAAATCTGGATGCTCTAAAATTTGTCCCCGAATCTTAGTTGTAACTTGAAACCACGGAATTCGATCCTTAAAACCCACTCAAGATCTTAACCCCTCTAATAACATTTAAAATCACATATTAATTATATATTTTTTTATTATCGTAAAACAAAATGTATTCTTTGGCAAATTGTCAAACCTTCCAGGCCATTACTTTCATTTTGACAGTGATTTCCTGTCTGGCCGAGGAGAATCTTTAAAAATACCGACCCGACAATCTCTTTGTTGAAGAGTTGTTGCATCAACGCGCGTCTTCTCTAATTAATATTAATGCAACGACCTTCGCAACTATGAACCTTCTGGGAATGTTTCTGGTAACACCGAGAAAAAGGGTATCTATTTATCGGGGTAACAAAGTTATTTCGGATTCTAAACGCGACCGTAACCGGTGATCAAAAAAGGCGATGGTAATCTAAATGGACCTACCTAAAGCCATTGTTCCCGTTCGCTTATGGCACGGACATCAACTGGCTATGTTAATGCGGTGTATTTGGCACGTGTCTTGAAAGATCATTTAAACGTGCCGATAAATTGGTGATCCTACCTGAAACATACAAAGAAGAATAAAAATAACTTCTAATAATGACTTTGCATATCTTATTTTAAACTACACCCCTTTTAATGTAATTCCTGAAAATTTTGTCATTTCAACTTGACTATGAATTTTTATAACCTTATAAATCTTCATTTTTGGTGGTTGTGGATACTTTTTAATAACTTTTTCGTATTAATTTTAATAACAATTTCATATTTATTATTGAAATCTTTATACTTAATTCTATAACATCTGATAATTTGGTGATTCCAACTCGATTTTTAAAACAAATTATAAATTTTTCTGATCTCAAACAACTAATTTTTAATTAAGAATTTTATCCATGTTGCAAGTTGGGAATATATTAAAAAATATACCAAAAAGATATACTAGAAAAAACTTCTTTAGCTTGCTTTTATTTAAATATATATCGAGACTAGTTATTATATATTTAAATAAAAGCAAGCTAAAGAAGTTTTTTCTAGTATATCTTTTTGGTATAATTTTTAATATATTCCCAACTTGCAACATGGATAAAATTCTTAATTAAAAATTAGTTGTTTGAGATCAGAAAAATTTATAATTTGTTTTAAAAATCGAGTTGGAATCACCAAATTATCAGATGTTATAGAATTAAGTATAAAGATTTCAATAATAAATATGAAATTGTTATTAAAATTAATACGAAAAAGTTATTAAAAAGTATCCACAACCACCAAAAATGAAGATTTATAAGGTTATAAAAATTCATAGTCAAGTTGAAATGACAAAATTTTCAGGAATTACATTAAAAGGGGTGTAGTTTAAAATAAGATATGCAAAGTCATTATTAGAAGTTATTTTTATTCTTCTTTGTATGTTTCAGGTAGGATCACCAATTTATCGGCACGTTTAAATGATCTTTCAAGACACGTGCCAAATACACCGCATTAACATAGCCACTTGATGTCCGTGCCATAAGCGAACGGGAACAATGGCTTTAGGTAGGTCCATTTAGATTACCATCGCCTTTTTTGATCACCGGTTACGGTCGCGTTTAGAATCCGAAATAACTTTGTTACCCCGATAAATAGATACCCTTTTTCTCGGTNCACATTCCACCATAAATTATGCCCCTTTTAATGTAATTTCTGAAAATATCGTGATTTCAACTTCATTTTTAACAAAGCTATGAATTTTTATAACCTTATAAATCTTCAGTTTTGGTGATTTTGGATACTTTTTAATTTGATCACCCAGAACTTTTTCGTATTAATTTTAATAACAATTTCATATTTGTTATAAAAATCTTCATACTTTATTCTATAATATCTAATAATTTGGTGATTCCAACTCGATTTTTAAAAAAGTTATGAATTTTCTAATCTCAAACAACCAATTTTTAAACACTATATGATTTAACCACATCTAACTTTTTAATTTTATTCTTAACAACAATTTTGCACATTCCACCATAAGTTATACTCCTTTTAATGTAATTTCTGAAAATATCGTCATTTCAATTTCATTTTTAACAAAGCTATGAATTTTTATAACCTTATAAATCTTCATTTTTGGTGATTTTGGATACTTTTTAATTTAATCACCGAGAACTTTTTCGTATTAATTTTAATAACAATTTCATATTTATTATTGAAATCTTTATACTTTATTCTATAATATTTGATAATTTGGTGATTCCAACTCGATTTTTAAACAAATTATAAATTTTTCTGATCTCAAACAACCAATTTTTAGACAGTTTATAATTTAACCACATCCAACCTTTTAATTTTATTCTTAACAACAATTTTGCACATTTCACCATAAATTATGCCCCTTTTAATGTAATTCCTGAAAATATTGTGATTTCAACTTCATTTTTAACAAAGCTATGAATTTTTATAACATTATAAATCTTCATTTTTGATGACTTTGAATACTTTTTAATTTGATCACCTAGAACTTTTTTGTATTTATTTTAATAACAATTTCATATTTTTTATTGAAATCTTTATACTTTATTCTATAACATCTGATAATTTGATGATTCCAACTCGATTTTTAAAAAAGTTATGAATTTTTTTAATCTCAAACAACCAATTCTTAGACATTTTATGATTTAACCTCATCCAACTTTTTAATTTTATTCTTAACAACAATTTTGCACATTCCACTATAAATTATGCCCCTTTTAATGTAATTTCTGAAAATATCGTGATTTCAATTCCATTTTTAACAAAGCTATGAATTTTTATAACCTTATAAATTTTCATCTTTGGTGATTTTGAATATTTTTTAATTTCATCACCTAGAACTTTTTCGTATTAATTTTAATAACAATTTCATATTTGTTATTGAAATCTTCATACATTATTCTATAATATGTGATAATTTGGTGATTCCAACTCTATTTATAAAAAAGTTATAATTTTTCTAATCTCAAACAACCAATTTTTAGACACTCTATGATTTAACCACATCCAACTTTTAAATTTTATTCTTAACAACAATTTTGTATATTCCATCATAAATTATACCCCTTTTAACGTAATTCCTGAAAGTATCGTGATTTCAATTTTATTTTTAACAAAGCTATGAATTTTTGTAACCTTATAAATCTTAAGTTTTGGTGATTTTGGATACTTTTTAATTTGATCACCTAGAACTTTTTCGTATTAATTTTAATAACAATTTCATATTTGTTATTAAAATCTTTATACTTTATTCTGTAACATCTGATAATTTGGTGATTCCAACTCGATTTTTAAAAAAGTTTTGAATTTTCTAATCTCAAACAACCAATTTTTAAACACTATATGATTTAACCACATCTAACTTTTTAATTTTATTCTTAACAATAATTTTGCACATTCCACTATAAATTATGTCCCTTTTAATGTAATTTCTGAAAATATCGTGATTTCAATTTCATTTTTAACAAAGCTATGAATTTTTATATCCTTATAAATCTTCATTTTTGGTGATTTTGGATACTTTTTAATTTGATCACCTAGAACTTTCTCGTATTAATTTTAATAACAATTTCATATATGTTATTGAAATCTTTACACTTTATTCTATAACATCTGATAATTTGGTGATTCCAACTCGATTTTTAAACAAATTATAAATTTTTTTAATCTCAAACAACCAATTTTTAAACACTTCATGATTTAACCACATGCAACTTTTTCATTTTATTCTTAACAACAACTTTGCACATTCCACCATAAATTTTGCCCCTTTTAATATAATTTCTGAAAATATCGTGATTTCAACTTCATTTTTAACAAAACTATGAATTTTTATAACCTTATAAATCTTCATTTTTGGTGATTTTGGATACTTTTTAATTTGATCACGTAAAACTTTTTAGTATTAATTTTAATAACAATTTCATATTTGTTATTGAAATCTTCACACTTTATTCTATAATATCTGATAATTTGGTGATACCAACTCGATTTTTAAACAAATTATAAATTTTTCTGATCTTAAACAACCAATTTTTAGACACTTTATGATTTAACCACATCCAACTCTTTAATTTTATTCTTAACAACAATTTTGCACATTTCTCCATAAATTATACCCCTTTTAATGTAATTCCTGAAAATATCGTGATTTCAACTTCATTTTTAACAAAACTATGAATTTTTATAACCTTATAAATCTTCATTTTTGGTGATTTTGGATACTTTTTAATTTGATCACGTAAAACTTTTTAGTATTAATTTTAATAACAATTTCATATTTGTTATTGAAATCTTCACACTTTATTCTATAATATCTGATAATTTGGTGATACCAACTCGATTTTTAAACAAATTATAAATTTTTCTGATCTTAAACAACCAATTTTTAGACACTTTATGATTTAACCACATCCAACTCTTTAATTTTATTCTTAACAACAATTTTGCACATTTCTCCATAAATTATACCCCTTTTAATGTAATTCCTGAAAATATCGTGATTTCAACTTCATTTTTAACAAAGCTATGATTTTTTATAACCTTATAAATCTTCATTTTTGGTGATTTTGGATACTTTTTAATTTGATCACCTAGAACTTTTTCGTATTAATTTTAATAACAATTTCATATATGTTATTGAAATCTTTATACTTTATTCTATAATATGTGATAATTTGGTGATTCCAACTCGATTTTTAAAAAAGTTATGAATTTTTCTAATTTCAAACAACCAATTTTTAGACACTTTATGATTTAACCACATCCAACTTTTTAATTTTATTCTTAACAACAATTTTGCACATTCCACCATAAATTATACCCCTTTTAATGCAATTACTGAAAATATCGTGATTTCAACTTCATTTTTAACAAAGCTATGAATTTTTATAACCTTATAAATCTTCATTTTTGGTGATTTTGGATACTTTTTATTTTGATCACCCAGAACTTTTTCGTATTAATTTTTATTAACAATTTCATATTTGTTATTAAAATCTTTATACTTTATTCCATAATATTTGATAATTTGGTGATTACAACTCTATTTTTAAAAAAATTATGAATTTTTCTTATCTCAAACAACCAATTTTTAGACACTTTATGATTTAACCACATCCAACTTTTTAATTTTATTCTTAACAATAATTTTGCACATTCCACTATAAATTATGCCCCTTTTAATGTAACTTCTAAAAATATCGTGATTTCCACTTCATTTTTAACAAAGCTATGAATTTTTATAACCTTATAAATCTTCATTTTTGGTGATTTTGGATACTTTTTAATAACTTTTTCGTATTAATTTTAATAACAATTTCATATTTGTTATTGAAATCTTTATACTTTATTCTATAACATCTGATAATTTGGTGATTCCAACTCGATTTTTAAACAAATTATAAATTTTTCTAATCTCAAACAACCAATTTTTAGACACTTTATGATTTAACCTCATCCAACTTTTTAATTTTATTCTTAACAATAATTTTGCACATTCCACTATAAATTATACCCCTTTTAATGTAATTTCTTAAAATATCGTGATTTCAATTTCATTTTTAACAAAGCTATGATTTTTTATAACCTTATAAATCTTCATTTTTGGTGATTTTGGATATCTTTTAATTTGATCACCTAGAACTTTTTCGTATTAATTTTAATAACAATTTTATATTTGTTATTGAAATCTGCATACTTTATTCTATAATATCTGATAATTTGGTGACTCCAACTCAATTTTTAAAAAAATTATGAATTTTTTTAATCTCAAACAACCAATTTTTAGACATTTTATGATTTAACCACATCCAACTTTTCAATTTTATTCTTAACAACAATTTTGCACATTCCACCATAAATTATGCCCCTTTTAATGTAATTGCTGAAAATATCGTGATTTCAACTTTATTTTTAACAAAGCTATGAATTTTTATAATCTTATAAATCTTCATTTTTGGTGATTTTGGATACTTTTTAATATGATCACCTAGAACTTTTTCGTATTAATTTTAATAACAATTTCATATTTGTTATTGAAATCTTCATACTTACTCTATAATATGTGAGAATTTGGTGATTCCAACTCGATTTTTAAAAAAGTTATGAACTTTCTAATCTCAAACTATCAATTTTTAAACAGTTAATAATTTAACCACATCTAACTTTTTAATTTTATTCTTAACAACAATTTTGCACATTCCACCATAAATTATACCCCTTTTAATGTAATTTCTGAAAATATCGTGATTTCAATTCATTTTTAACAAAGCTATGAATTTTTATAACTTATAAATCTTCATTTTTGGTGATTTTGGATACTTTTTAATTTGATCACCTAGAACTTTTTCGTATTAATTTTAATAACAATTTCATATTTGTTATTGAAATTTTCATACTTTATTTTATAATATCTGATAATTTGGTGATTCTAACTCAATTTTTAAAAAAATTATGAATTTTTCTAATCTCAAACAACCAATTTTTAGACACTTTATGATTTAACCACATCCAACTTTTTAATTTTATTCTTAACAACAATTTTGCACATTCCATCATAAAATATGCCCCTTTTAATGTAATTTCTGAAAATATCGTGATTTTAATATCATTTTTAACAAAGCTATGAATTTTTATAACATTATAAATCTTCATTTTTCATGATTTTGGATACTTTTTAATTTGATCACCTAGAACCTCATCGTATTAATCGTAATAAAATTTCATATTTGTTATTGAAATGTTCATACATTATTCTATAATATCTGATAATTTGGTGACTCCAACTCGATTTTTAAACAAATTATAAATTTTTCTGATCTCAAACAACCATTTTTTAGACAGTTTATAATTTAACCACATCCAACTTTTTAATTTTATTCTTAACAATAATTTTGCACATTTCACTATAAATTATACCCCTTTTAATGTAATTTCTGAAAATATCGTGATTTCAATTTCATTTTTAACAAAGCTATGAATTTTTATAACATTATAAATCTTCATTTTTTATGATTTTGGATACTTTTTAATTTGATCACCTAGAACTTTTTCGTATTAATTTTAATAACAATTTCATATTTGTTATTAAAATCTTCACACTTTATTATATAATATCTGATAATTTGGTGATTCCAACTCGATTTTTAAAAAAATTATGAAGTTTCTAATCTTAAACAACCAATTTTTAGACAATTTATGATTTAACCACATCCAACTTTTTAATTCTATTCTTAACAACAATTTTGCACATTCCACCATAAATTATACCCCTTTTAATGTAATTTCTGAAAATATCGTAATTTCAATATCATTTTTAACAAAGCTATGAATTTTTATAACCTTATAAATCTTCATTTTTGATGATTTTGGATACTTTATAATTTGATCACCTAGAACTTTTTCGTATTAATTTTAATAACAATTTCATATTTGTTATTGAAATCTTCATACTTTATTCTATAATATGTGATAATTTGGTGATTCCAACTCGATTTTTATAAAAATTATGAATTTTTTTAATCTCAAACAACCAATTTTTAGACATTTTATGATTTACCCTCATCCAACTTTTTAATTTTATTCTTAACAACAATTTTGCACATTCCACCATAAATTATACCACTATTAATGTAATTTCTGAAAATATCGTGATTTCAATTTCATTTTTAACAAAGCTAGGAATTTTTATAACCTTATAAACCTTTATTTTTGGTGATTTTGGATACTTTTTAATTTGATCACCTACAACTTTTTCGTATTAATTTTAATAACAATTTCATATTTGTTATTGAAATCTTTATACTTTATTCTATAATATCTGATAATTTGATGATACCAACTCAATTAAAAAAAAAATTATAAATTTTTGTAATCTTAAACAACCAATTTTTAGACACTTTATGATTTAACCCCATCCAACTTTTTAATTTTATTCTTAACAACAATTTTGCACATTCCACCATAAATTATATCCCTTTTAATGTAATTTCTGAAAATATCGTGATTTCAACTTCATTTTTAACAATGCTATGAATTCTTATAACTTTATAAATCTTCATTTTTGGTGATTTTGGATACTTTTTAATTTGATCATCCAGAACTTTATCGTATTAATTTTATTAACAATTTCATATTTGTTATTGAAATTTTCATACTTTATTCTATAATATTTGATAATTTGGTGATTCCAACTCAATTTTTAAAAAAATTATGAATTTTTGTAATCTCAAACAATCAATTTTTCGACACTTTATGATTTAACCACATCCAACTTTTTAATTTTATTCTTAACAGCGATTTAGCACATTCCATCATAAATTATCCTCCTTTTAATGTAATTTCTGAAAATATCGTGATTTCAACTTCATTTTTAACAAACCTATGAATTTTTATAAGTTTATAAATCTTCATTTTTTGTGATTTTGGATACTTTTTAATTTGATCACCTAGAACTTTTTCGTATTAATTTTAATAACAATTTCATATTTGTTATTGAAATCTTCATACTTTATTCTATAACATCTGATAATTTGGTGATTCCAATTCAATTTTTAAAAAAAATTATGAATTTTCTTAATCTCAAACAACCAATTTTTAGACACTTTATGATTTAACCACATCCAACTTTTCAATTTTATTCTTAATAACAATTTTGCACATTCCACTATAAATTATGAACCTTTTAATGTAATTCCTGAAAATATCATGATTTCAACTTCATTTTTAACAAAGCTATGAATTTTTATAACCTTATAAATCTTCATTTTTGATGATTTTGGATACTTTTTAATTTGATCACCTAGAACTTTTTAGTATTAATTTTAATAACAATTTCATATTTGTTATTGAAATCTTTATATTTTATTCTATAATATCTGACAATTCGGTGATTCCAACTCGATTTTTAAAAAAATTATGAATTTTTCTAATCTCAAACAACCAATTTTTAAACACTTTATGATTTAGCCACATCTAACTTTTTAATTTTATTCTTAACAACAATTTTGCACATTCCACCATAAATTATGCCTCTTTTAATGTAATTTCTGAAAATATCGTGATTTCTATTCCATTTTTAACAAAGCTATGAATTTTTATAACATTATAAATCTTCATTTTTGGTGATTTTGGATACTTTTTAATTTGATCACCCAGAACTTTTTCGTCTTAATTTTAATAACATTTTCATATTTGTTATTGAAATCTTCATACTTTATTCTATAATATATGATAATTTGATTTTTTTAACATTCAATTTTCATTTATTATTTTTATTCTTTCACTTCCATTTAAAGAACTTTTTATATGCAACATTCGTTTGATACACTATTTTTGAAACATCCTGCATAGTAAAATAAAAATAAAAATAACAACAAAGACGTAACTCGTATATAAGTTGGACATCGTCCATATCTTGATAATGACGAGCCAAATAGAGGGTCGTATTGTCGTCACAATAAACCATTAAAAGTTACGCAACGTAGAAATAGCGTGCACGTCAAGGACGGATTGACGTTTCATTCGTCATTTTTGTTTTCGCATGCAGAATTAAATCAATTCGCAAATAGAACCCAATCTTCCGAGAAATTCGATTCAAGAATTAACGATTCCGGGTGACTCAAAAAAAGATTTCTTGGCGACGATCGGTTCAATTCATAGAAATCTCGCGAATCGGTGAATGGACACCTTTTGAAATCGTTTATTTTCCGGTTGTAATTAGATTTTGGCATCGTCTCCGGCGAATAAAGAGAGGGAGACAACGTGACCGAATGTATATTTAGATATATTTAGAACTTTTAAGGGTATAATAAAAACCAGATGTTTTTGAAACGGGGGTTGGGCCCTTCAACTCATTAAACGCATGCGCTTCTTTTATGATAATCAATGAATACTCCATTCTTCGTCTATTTTATTAATCTCCTCAAACTAAGGGCGTTTTGAATAGGGTACCTAAATGGATTTCTAAAAGGATTTCGAAAACCTCTAAGAACCAATTCAACCAACCACTTGATACAAATAAGGATTAAAATCGGGGTCTGTTAACTTGATGAATATTTCTTTTCGAATTTCCAAATCAAGATGGTTAACGGTATTTGCAATGCCGATTCGATGGCGGCTTAAATTCCGATTTAAATCGAGTTGTGGAAACGATGTGATGGAATGCGCGGACCTTACCTATTCAGAGAGCGGCCGTAAATGGTTCGAAATCGATGGTCGGCAAACGTGATTTGAAGATTTATTAGAGCCCCAAAGAACGGATTCGAGAAATATCGACTTTCTTAGAAAAGATGGAGATTAAGTTGAGTTTATGAATAAACAATCATAAAGAAATTATACAGGGTGATTTATTTCATTGAAATTTCATTACTATCAACTCCCAGAACATCCCTAAGGGATATGAAACTGATGAAATAGATGATGCGAGGACTAATTTTGCTTCAACAGCGTGATAAAGATGAAGAAGACAAAAAGTTACCGCTGCAAAGGATGGAAATTTAGATGCCAACTATTTGGGCACGTTGCCTATAGATGAACATCATTTGAATGCTTGAAGATAAGATTTTCGTCGATTAAATGCTCTAAACATCAAAGAAGAGCAAAAAAGGATGAAGTCCGGAAGAAAGAAATGTTAAGTAATTCCAACTCGGTTTTTAAAAAAGTTATGAATTTTCTAATCTCAAACTATCAATTTTTAAACAGTTAATGATTTAACCACATCTAACTTTTTAATTTTATTCTTAACAACAACTTTGCACATTCCACCATAAATTTTGCCCCTTTTAATATAATTTCTGAAAATATCGTGATTTCAACTTCATTTTTAACAAAGCTATGAATTTTTATAACCTTATAAATCTTCATTTTTGGTGATTTTGGATACTTTTTAATTTGATCACGTAAAACTTTTTCGTATTAATTTTAATAACAATTTCATATTTGTTATTGAAATCTTTATACTTTATTCTATAATATGTGATAATTTGGTGATTCCAACTCAATTTTTGAAAAAATTATGAATTTTTCTAATCTCAAACAACCAATTTTTAGACACTTTATGATTTAATCACATCCAACTTTTTAATTTTATTCTTAACAATAATTTTGCGCATTCCACCATAAATTATGCCCCTTTTAATGTAATTTCTAAAAATATCGTGATTTCAACTTCATTTTTAACAAAGCTATGAATTTTTATAACCTTATAAATCTTCATCTTTGGCGATTTTAGATACTTTTTAATTTGATTACCCAAAACTTTTTCGTATTAATTTTAATAACAATTTCATATTTGTTATTGAAATCTTTCATACTTTATTCTATAATATGTGATAATTTGGTGATTCCAACTCGATTTTTAAAAAAGTTATGAATTTTTCTAATCTCAAACAACCAATTTTTAAACACTTAATGATTTAACCACATCTAACTTTTTACTTTTATTCTTAAAAACAATTTTGTACATTCCACCATAAGTTATACCCCTTTTAATGTAATTTCTGAAAATATCATGATTTCAACTTCATTTTTAACAAAACTATGAATTTTTATATCCTTATAAATCTTCATTTTTGGTGATTTTGGATACTTTTTAATTTGATCACCAAGAACTTTTTCGTATTGATTTTAATAACAATTTCATACTTGTTATTGAAATCTTCATACTTTATTCTATAATATGTGATAATTTGGTGATTCCAACTCAATTTTTAAAAAAGTTATGAATTTTCTATTCTCACACAATCAAATTTAAACAATTTATGATTTAACCACATTCAACTTTTTAATTTTATTCTTAACAACAATTTTGTACATTCCACCATAAATTATGCCCCTTTTAATGTAATTCCTGAAAGTATCGTGATTTCAACTTCATTTTTAACAAAGCTATGAATTTTTATAACCTTATAAATCTTCAGTTTTGCTGATTTTGGATACTTTTTAATTTGATCACCTAGAACTTTTTCGTATTAATTTTAATAACAATTTCATATTTGTTATTGAAATCTTCATACTTTATTCTATAATATGTGATAATTTGGTGATTCCAACTCGATTTTTAAGTAAGTTATGAATTTTCTAATCTCAAACAACCAATTTTTAAAAACTTTATGATTTAACCACATCTAACTTTTTAATTTTATTCTTAACAACAATCTTGCACATTCCATCATAAATTTTGCCCCTTTTAACGTAATCCCTGAAAGTATCGTGATTTCAACTTCATTTTTAACAAATCTATGAATTTTTATAATCATATAAATCTTAATTTTTGGTGATTTTGGATACTTTTTAATTTGATTACCTAGAACTTTTTCGTATTAATTTTAATAACAATTTCATATTTGTTATAAAAATCTTCAGACTTTATTCTATAATATGTGATAATTTGGTGATTTCAACTCAATTTTTAAAAGAGTTATGAATTTTCTAATCTCAAACAATCAATTTTTAAACACTTTATGATTTAACCACATCCAACTTTTTAATTTTATTCTTAACAACAATTTTGCACATTCCACCATAAATTATGCCCCTTTTAATGTAATTTCTGAAAATATCGTGATTTCAACTTCATTTTTAACAAAGCTATGAATTTTTATAACCTTATAAATCTTCATTTTTGGTGATTTTGGATACTTTTTAATTTGATCACCTAGAACTTTTTCGTATTAATTTTAGTAACAATTTCATATTTGTTATAAAAATCTTCATACTTTATTCTATAATATGTGATAATTTGGTGATTCCAACTCAATTTTTAAAAAAGTTATGAATTTTCTAATCTCAAACAACCAATTTTTAAACACTTTATGATTTAACCACATCCAACTTTTTAATTTTATTCTTAACAACAATTTAGCACATTCCACCATAAATTAAGCCCCTTTTAATGTAATTCCTGAAAATATCGTGATTTCAACTTCATTTTTAACAAAGCTATGAATTTTTATAACATTATAAATCTTCATTTTTGGTGATTTTGGATACTTTTTAATTTGATCACCCAAAACTTTTTCGTATTAATTTTAATAACAATTTCATATTTGTTATTGAAATCTTCATACTTTATTCTATAATATGTGATAATTTGGTGATTCCAACTCGATTTTTAAAAAAGTTATGAATTTTCTAATCTCAAACAACCAATTTTAAAACACTTTATGATTTAACCACATCCAACTTTTTAATCTTATTCTTAACAACAATTTTGCACATTCCACCATAAATTATACCCCTTTTAACATAATTCCTGAAAGTATCGTGATTTCAACTTCATTTTTAACAAAGCTATGAATTTTTATAACCTTATAAATCTTCATTTTTCGTGATTTTGGATACTTTTTAATTTGATCACCTAGAACTTTTTCGTATTAATTTTAATAACAATTTCATATTTATTATTAAAATCTTTATACTTTATTCTATAATATGTGATAATTTGGTGATTCCAACTCGATTTTTAAAAAAGTTGTGATTTTTCTAATCTTAAACAACCAATTTTTAAACACTTTATAATTTAACCACATCCAACTTTTTAATTTTATTCTTAACAACAATTATATACATTCCACCATAAATTATACCCCTTTTAACGTAATTCCTGAAAATATCGTGATTTCAACTTCATTTTTAACAAAGCTATGAATTTTTATAACCTTATAAATCTTCATTTTTGGTCATTTTGGATACTTTTTAATTTGATCACCTAGAACTTTTTCGTATTAATTTTAATAACAGTTTCATATTTGTTATTGAAATCTTCATACTTTATTCTATAATATGTGATAATTTAGTGGTTCCAACTCGATTTTTAAAAAAGTTATGAATTTTCTAATCTCAAACAATCAATTTTTAAACACTTTATAATTTAACCACATCCAACTTTTTAATTTTATTCTTAACAACAATTTTGCACATTCCTCCATAAACTATGCCCCTTTTAATGTAATTTCTGAAAATATCGTGATTTCAACTTTATTTTTAACAAAGCTATGAATTTTTATAACCTTATAAATCTTCAGTTTTGGTGATTTTGGATACTTTTTAATTTGATCACCCAGAACTTTTTCGTATTAATTTTAATAACAATTTCATATTTCTTATAAAAATATTCACACTTTATTCTATAATATGTGATAATTTGGTGATTCCAAATCGATTTTTAAAAAAATTATAAATTTTTGTAATCTCAAACAACCAATTTTTACACAATTTATGATTTAACCACGTCCAACTTTTTAATTTTATTCTTAACAACAATTTTGTACATTCCACCATAAACTATGCCCCTTTTAACGTAATTCCTGAAAGTATCGTGATTTTAATTTCATTTTTAACAAAGCTATGAATTTTTATAACGTTACAAATCTTCATTTTTGGTGATTTTGGATCCTTTTTAATTTGATTACCTAGAACTTTTTCGTATTAATTTTAATAATAATTTCATATTTGTTGTTGAAATCTTCATACTTTATTCTATAATATGTGATAATTTTGTGGTTCCAACTCGATTTTAAAAAAAGTTATATATTTTCTAATCTCAAATAACCAATTTTTAGACACTTTATGATTTAACCACATCCAACTTTTTAATTTTATTCTTAACAACAATTTTGTACATTCCACCATAAATTATGCCCCTTTTAATGTAATTTCTGAAAGTATCGTGATTTCAGCTTCATTTATAACAAAACTATGGATTTTAAAAACCTTATAAATCTTCATTTTTGGTGATTTTGGATATTTTTTAATTTGATCACCTAGAACTTTTTCGTATTAATTTTAATAACAATTTCATATTTGTTATTGAAATCTTCATACTTTATTCTATAATATGTGATAATTCGGTGATTCCAACTCGATTTTTAAAAAAGTTATGAATTTTCTAATCTCAAACAGCCAATTTTTAGACACTTTATAATTTAACCACATGCAACTTTTTAATTTTATTTTTAACAACAATTTTGCACATTCCACCATAAATCAGAAGTTGCTTAAAAGACCTAGCAAAGCAGCATCTACTAGGCTGCATCCAAAGACCTTGCCAAAATCCAAAAAAGGAGATCTCAAGAAGAAGCGTTGCAGTCTACATTTAATGTCCATTTATTTACGGAAATTCAAGCAATAACAGAGGAAATCGATTTCGGCGTCGTGTCAAAAAGTCAAAGGAAGTTGCAAAACGAACACTTGGGCAACTAGGAATGCTATCAGGAGCACAACAAGAAGATGTGGAGATATCATCGATGATTTTCCAGTAATGGCCGAGATAATATAATTCTTATAATGTCCAAGAAGTTGTTTGATACAGTTCGAACGGAAACTCCTGCTGACTCAGTACATTCCAAAAGTGTATCGAAATCACGTTAATAGAACTATGGATATATATATATATTGATATCTCAATTGGTTCTTGAGATACGATTTTCTTAATTCGTACAAGTAATGAATAACTTTATAGTGCGTAAAGAAACTAAATAGAATTCGTTGTTTTCCTCTCGAATCAAGTTTACTTAATAAAGTGTGAAAGCAAGGTTTTAAGATGTTTTCAAAATTGTTCTTTATTTTTTAAAGAAATATACAAAGCCGACGTAAACATCGACATAGACGAGCCATTCTTTTTAGTGTGCATTTAGGTTTCGTGCACGTGGTACGTGACACTATCGACGCGGAGATTATAAAAAGCATCTGTTCGGTGAGCACCCGGAAATGCCAAACAAGCAAAAGCAGGTGCTGTTAGCCCTCTAAAAGCGGCAAGTTCGCACGTGCCCGGCAGACTTCTTGCTAGAAATTTATGAATGAATTTCCTAGCTAGTTATAAATATAAGGAGAAACTGTAACTGAAGTGGCCTCATTTCAAAAAACTTGTTTCCGGACTAAATTTTCCGATCAAAACGTTGTTTCCATAAAATCAACTTCCGCGAAGCGTTCTATTAATAAAATAGGGGTAAAACAATCTTATTTAGTTTTTGGGTACTTTTTTTAGAAAGAAAATAACGATTTATCGGTGGTATAATAAAGGAATAGATGTTGTGGTAGTTTATAAACAATTCTCGAAAAACCCATTTCGTACGAAACGATTTTACCTTCGGTGTATTTTCGGTTGTTTGTTTACAGAAACCGTATACTGACGCTTTACACGATTTTCATTGGCAAAAATTAAACGAAAAAAATTAATTTTAAAAATTAAACTTACACTTTTATCCAATTAATACCATAAAAGAAGTCTTGGGCACCAACACAATGATTTTCTTTTTTTTTTCTTGATAATGATTGAGAAAGAATTAAATCACTTCAACTATCTCGTAATTAATTAAGCTTTGATTAAATTAAAAAGTCGCGTTAAGCTCAACTTTGTGTTGTAACACTCTCGATGAAAATACTGGGTGAAGTCCTGCGGTGTAACTGAGTTTAACTGACGGCGCTGCGTCTAAGTTACAGACTTAGAGAGACGTAAAAAGTAGTGGGGGCGTACTGAAACGGGGTTTTTTGATTTATGGCGGCAGCTGAAAAAAGTCGCGCCTTCAGAGATTTCAGGGGATCGTCTCTTCTCGGGTCTTTCAGTTCTATGTGTGCAGAAGGTGACCGTCTGCAGCACCTACGTACTGTTTGCATTCCTGAAACGGGTGCTACGGAAATAGCTCGCCTTTTACTTATATTGCTTCTTTTGCACATCGCGGGCCTCAGCTGGTCAGACGATGACTCGACCGAGATACAAGTTTATCTCCAATCTTCAAACTACAATGTAATTTTGATATCAACAGTACCTACATTTTTATACATTTTTATTCATAATTATGATGAATTTGAAGAGATTAGTCACTTTTTGATCTAACAAACCGGAAACGGAAGTTTCCAAATGGTTGCCATGAATCCTTTCTCGGCAGGATGTAAGAAATTGCGACTTTGAAACGTTTAGCTTTAACGCGTCGGTGCAGATCGAGCAAAACGTGTAATTTCTTGGTAACCAGACGTATCTTTGTATAGAGCAGTTGATGATTTTGACATTTATATAAAATGATTTTGATCAAAGATTAGTGGACACCACTGTTCTAAATCGATTAAACGTCAAAATTGTTGATGTTCGAAAATTAACTCAATCTTAACTCAAAAACTAAAAGCGATGGAGAAATATTTTTTATACATAAAACCTTAGTAATGGACCATAAAGACTAGATCCAGAAAAAGATTGAACCCAATTATTATCATGTTTTATTTATAAGCTCTAAATCGATTAAACATCAAAATTGTTGATTTTCGCAAATTAACTCAATGATAACTCAAAAACTAAAAGCGATGAGGAAATACTTTTTATACATAAAATCTTAGTAATGGGCCATAAAGACTAAATCCATATCAAGATTGAACCCAATTATTACCATTTTTTATTTATAAGCTTTAAATCGATTAAACATCAAAATTGTTGAAAATTAACTCAATTATAACTCAAAAACTAAAAGCGATGCAGAAATATTTTTTATACATAAAACCTTAGTAATGGACCATAAAGGCTAGATCCATAAAAAGATTGAACACAATTATTACCATGTTTTATTTATAAGCTCTAAATTGATTAAACATCAAAATTGTTGAAAATTAACTCAATCATAACTCAAAAACTAAAAGCGATGGGGAAATACTTTTTATACATAAAACCTTAGTAATGGGCCATAAAGACTAGATCCATAACAAGATTGAACCCAATTATTACCATTTTTTATTTATAAGCTCTAAATCGATTAAACATCAAAATTGTTGATTTTCGAAAATTAACTCAATTATAACTTAAAAACTAAAAGCGATGGAGAAATATTTTTTATACATAAAACCTTAGTAATGGGCCATAAAGACTAAATCCATAAAAAGATTGAACCCAATTATTACCATGTTTTATTTATAAGCTCTAAATTGATTAAACATCAAAATTGTTGAAAATTAACTCAATTATAACTCAAAAACTAAAAGCGATGGGGAAATACTTTTTATACATAAAAACTTAGTAATGGGCCATAAAGGCTAAATCCATAACAAGATTGAACCGAATTATTACCATGTTTTATTTATAAGCTCTAAATCGATTAAACATCAAAATTGTTAATTTTCGAAAATTAACTCAATTATAACTCAAAAACTAAAAGCGATGGGGAAATACTTTTAATACATAAAAACTTAGTAATGGGTCATAAAGACTAGATCCATAAAAAGATTGAACCCAATTATTACCATGTAGTAAAAGCGATGGGGAAATACTTTTTATACATAAAACCTTAGTAATGGGCCATAAAGACTAAATCCATAACAAGATTGAACCCAATTACTACCATGTTTTATTTATAAG
This sequence comes from Onthophagus taurus, assembly GCF_000648695.1. Classification (NCBI taxonomy): domain Eukaryota; kingdom Metazoa; phylum Arthropoda; class Insecta; order Coleoptera; family Scarabaeidae; genus Onthophagus; species Onthophagus taurus. Next base: position 79,999 of record NW_019280674.1, read on the forward strand.
CTCTAAATTGATTAAACATCAAAATTGTTGAAAATTAACTCAATCATAACACAAAAACTAAAAGCGATGGAGAAATACTTTTTATACATAAAACCTTAGTAATGGACCATAAAGACTAAATCCATAACGAGATTGAACCCAATTATTACTATTTTTTATTTATAAGCTCTAAATTGATTAAAATCAAAATTGTTGATTTTCGAAAATTAACTCAATGATAACTCAAAAANTAGTGGACGCCATTGGTATAAAGAAATTAAAAAAAATTGAGATGACAAAACGAAAATTCCTACAAATGTTTTGGCCAAGTCGAAATCATTTTGATTAAAATCCCCTCAAAAAAGATTAAAAAGGAATTAATGTACCGTTACGATGTTGTTTACCGCGTCACATTCCCTTTTACCAGATTCTCCTTAGCACCCGTCTCGAGAATAGAAAGAATTAGATGGTCCTGTCGAACATTGGACCACTTCTTTTCGAAGGGAAAAGACATCTGGCAAGCAAGTGCGCAAATAAATCAATCACTTTCAAAGACGTTTTGAATGTCTCAAAATGACAGATACTAAATTTTTAACGTGGATTTAAAATACGGTTAGATTTAATAATTAAATTTTTTTTTAATGATAGGCGATAAAAATTTAATCATTATTTAATTAGTTATAATTATAAATTAATGTTACAGACTTTGAAATTCGATCGTAAAGAAGCAAAACTATTTCATTGGAGTTTGTAACTAGATACTGGAAACTAGATAATGCAATCATCGACTAGAAATTAAAATCTACCGCTGAATACGAGAATCATCACCTCCTATATGTTCTTAATGTGGGGCATATTTAATTTTTTCGATATTCCATATAGTTTCGCAGAAAATCGCGGTTTAGTAGAATGCGGTTATTTCGAAAATTAAAATAAAGAGGAACAGAAATAAGTTATGCGGGGAGAGGAGGGTTCTGTCCAATCGGAACAGATGTTGCGTCCCAGACAGTACGTCGCGCCTTTATCTTACCTACATAAAGAAATAAGGCGCGACGTCCTGTCTGGAACGCACCATCTGTTCCGATTGGACGGAACTCCCGTCACCCCGCTGAGCTTATTTACACCCCTTTGTACGTCCCCACAATTTATTGTTCAATCAAGGGTCAGAAAACCAGCCCAATTTTTTTCATGAACGTTAATATAGAACAGAAAGGTATGTTCCTTATATCCTCCAGCCTTCTTTGATCCATCAGTGTAGATGGTCAGCGTTTTGCCCGAGCTTGAGTTGCTCTGGGGTATCTTTTCAATGCCAAAGTGTGGCTTGCCTAAGAAAGTAGGTGTAATGTAGTCTGTGCGAGCTTTAAGGAGGGGTTGTTTACTAACAGCCTCACTCCAGAACTTGCTCCGGACTATTTCCATTTTAACAACCTGCTTTTCATTTACTGATCATCACAGCCACCTCCCTGATAAAAATATCTAGGGGCAACACGTTTAGCATAGTCTCCATCGCAATCGTAGGTGTAGATCTCATAGCGCCTGTGATTAGTAGGCAGGCCAGTCGTTGCAATTGATGCAGCAATTTAGCTTTATATGCATGTTTTAGTGCTGAGCACCAAATTATGGCTCCGTGAGCTAACATGGGTCTTATCACAGAAGTGTAGTGTTTTGCAACTAATGTGTATTGTTCAAGTTAGTCCTTTGTCCAAGATAACATCCAGATATTTCACCTCTGGAAACAGAAATTGGGTGTCTTTTTAGGATTGACAGAGAGAGTATGTTCTTCACACCATCGTTCAATAAGTTTAAGCGGTTGCTGCATTCTATAACAAAGAAAATTGTCAGGTTTACCTCTTAACAAAATATTTATTATTTAACTCACGAATGAGATCACCAGTTACCCCGCCTTGTGGACAACTCTTAACCACAACTCTCTGTACTGTGTGTCCTTGCGCCTTAGCCTAAACAACTCTGCTTGCTAGCATTGTTTTTATCCAGCCCGCGATGACCAGTGGCACTCTTCGAGATTCCAGTGCCAGGTTAATACTACTAAAGGTGGTTATGTCAAGGAAAGTTACTACCATGTGTAGGGTGCTATCCACAGATTTACCTTCCTCTCTCCTTCACAATTCTCTTAGGACATGCACTGTGGAAGGCCTGAGTTAGTACGAGGTTTGAGTAATTCTCCAATTCATCGGTATTACCAGGAACGGCATCTGGAAAATTTTGCAATTCCTCATTTAGACAGCTTGCAAAATGCTCAAGTCAGTTCGCTTTGGATCCGGGACCCTCTTTTTCAAGAGCATAATTGGTCCTAAATCAAAAGTGGTCCATCTATGGTCAGACATAGACGCCTCCTGGCAGACACACCAGTTGCTAATCTTTTGGGATACGTTCGCTGATGTCAAGGTCAAATCAATAATCGTCTGATACCTAGCATTGATTAGGTTCGCCGCCTTGGTTGATTATTTCCAAGTCATTATTTGTAATAAATTGAAGCAAGGTCTTACTTAAGCTTAGGTCTTATAATGAGTAACCATTTATTTACCTTGCTGGCGTTGACTAATGTTGTCAAGGCCGCAGTAGGAGCCATCTCTTCTATAGGCAGGTAGACAGATGCTAGAGTCAGCGTCGTTTTCTTCTTCGCTAGGAAACATTTAATCCTGACTACAACGGAGTCCCCGGATTTGATTCTTCCGGCAGGAGATACGCGGAGATATGTCTAGGAACGTAGATTGCAGCTCTCGGTCGATCCTGAGTACTGAAAAAGAAAACAGAACCGCTAAGAGAACCGAATCATAATACTGGGTGGAACTTGCATTGTATTACCCTTAAAGTCGCAGGGTCTTCTCCAAACTCCTCTCTAGGCATCTGGATTCGGGGAGCAGGTGGAAGTCATCAACAGATCCAGTGATCATGGACGCAGAAACTGCCTCCAATCTAACCAAGGGAGCTACTGAACTGGACTGCTCAGCCCCGGTCGTCTCGGTCTTGATCGGTTCACTCGAGTGAATATGGTACTAAGCAAAATTCTTCTCAGAGTGTAGCAAGCATCGGTTTGCAACCTCTAAGTGAGGGTTTTGTTTGTTCAAGACGGCGATTGTCTCCCGGACATCCGCAAGCATATTAATTGATTTTCGAATTGTATTTTGCTGTGATGACCATGATAGTGATTAACTTTTATTCTTGCAACTGTGTTGCACTCTGGATTAGTAGGAAGATGTTTAAGAGACTCATACAATGAGTTTTCCAATACTCTTGAATATTTTTCATGATCTGTCAATGTCAAACGTCTGGGTGGGTTAACATTTTTATCACGATAACGTTCCTACTTTTGCAACGGCGATAAATTTAAATAAAATATACTTTTCTGCATCATCATGTAGTTATGAAACTAAATTATACGAACTCATTAATGTAAATAAAAAGATTTGTAGGAGAGAAGGAATGTGATACTGAAAAACGGATAGAGACTATTTGAACTATTAAAAAAATGGTTCACAAATTTATGAAAAAAATTTAAGGTTGTAAAAGTTGATAGAAATTTCGATGAATTTAAAACAGCTACTTTTTTTTTACTTCAAAACGGATTGTTTCCTTGAAAAGATCATACTTACATTAATAATCGGTGATATTTTCATAAAGATTTTCCAATGATTCGATTTTTCAGAAATTAATGAAAAAGATTTGAAATTGTAAAAATTGATCGAAATTTCGATCGACTTAAACAGCTATTTTTCAAGACATAAAAGTGACTTTTCAAAACAAACGGTGTCATTAAAAAGCTCGTACTTTCATTAATAATCGGTGATATTTTCATAAAGATTTTCCAATGATTCGATTTTTCAGAAATTAATGAAAAAGATTAAAAATTGATCGAAATTTCGATCGACTTTAAACAGCTATTTTTCAAGACATAAAAGTGATTTTTCAAAACGAACGGTTTCATTAAAAAGCTCATACTTTCATTAATAATCGGTGATATTTTCATAAAGATTTTCCAATGATTCGATTTTTCAGAAAATAATGAAAAAGATATAACATTGTAAAGGTCAAATTTAAATGACTATTTTTCAAGAACTAAAAGTGATACTTCTTATCACTTATAACTTACTTCTTATTTATAATTGGTACAATTCTCATAAAGATTTTCCAACGATTCAATTTTTCACAAGACTCTTGAATAAATTAAAAAAGAAACAGAAAGAATTTTTAATAGGTCAAAACTTACCATTTAAATAAGTTTTTATTACTTTTTACCTATTTTAGGTTCATTATTATTCATATTTGAACGTGGCGCCATTCCTATTTAAGAAAATAATAAAATAATTGTTTGTTTTAATCATTGTATTCTATTTCAAGAATTCAAAATAATAACTTAAAGGTCGCCTTATTCATAATTAATTTCGACGCAACAATCAGACATTATTGCATTATAATAGTTTAAATCTCGTTTTTTTTTGTTGTTTCGTTTCGAAACGCGATTAATTCCTGCTGCGTACTGCGCAGGAACGTTTTCGTTTCCAGGGACACCTCACATATCTGTCCAAGACGAGTTTTACGTAAATTTTTCACTTTCACTTATTTTAACCAACTCTCTTTCGCCTCTACTCTAGTTTAACTATAACGTTCGTTTGAGAAAGAGTAATTTTTTCAGATTAATTTTTTCATGGAAAATTTGAAACGGTGAAGTGTCACTGGTTTTCCCCGGCTCGTTTCCCTCTTATCCGGAAAAACCGACAGTGTTTCATCGACCAGCACACGAGAAGTACAAAGTTGAAGAGGTAAAATAAAAAAATAAAAAATGAGTGGAATTGATAGTATTATTAATTATAAAAAGAGTGAGAAAGAAGATTACTATGGGATTATGGGTTGTAGTGAAGATTCAACGGTAAATTAATTTGAATTAATTTAAACAAATTTATAAGCTATTTCATTATTGTTATAGGTGGAGCAAATCCAAGCTGAGTACAAAATCAAAGCTCTTCAATTACACCCAGATAAAAACAAAGGCGATAAAGAGGCTGAGGCTAAATTCCAACTGCTAAAGGTAAAAATGTTTAGCTTTTATTTTTTTTTTTGGTAATAAAAATTAATTTTGTTAACGATGACCTAGTTTTAGTTGATGTTTAACCGACCGGAAAACGTGTCTTTGGTTAGGTTCCTTGATTCGTCGCCCACTATAAATGTAATATATCCTGGACGAGTATCGATCGAAAATGTAACAGGTCAACGCGTTTGCCATTTAGAGGTCCAGGGGCTATCGCTTTGTATATCATTATTATTTTTTTCTTTGTTCATTCCATATTTAATAACGTCAATTTAGAAATGTTGAGTCGAAATAAATCTACTTTTAAGTATTTTCTTTTCCAATATTAATTTTTTAATATTCGAATCTTCTTCTCATCTCTGTCTTGATTTTATTCCTCCAATTTCAAGATCAATGATGTTATCGGAATGTATCAAAAACTTCCAAAATCCTCGCCATTTCATCCATCATTATCATCACTTTTCTTCCCCAAAAGTTGCTATATAAAAAATATAAGACGCTGGATTGATTAAGTCAATGAAAACGTTTAATTCGAAAAGCGATGAGTCATGATCGGGGTTTTACAATAAAGGTTAGAGCAGTAATTTAACAAGATTGGACTCTCTTTATCGTGTCCACTTCTACAAAGAACAACATGTGGAAATCGGCAATATCACAATAGCTAATATTAACAAACTTTTTGCTCACAGCCTGCTCACGTGCGTAATTCCTACGAAGACCCAGCAAATTTGGGAATTTGGGGAATATGTTTAACTCATAATAGGGTACGTTTTGACCCTATTTGTGCTTTCAATTACATACATTTTGCTACAATTTTACACTTACATATTTTTTACCACAATTTTTACTTATTATATCTTGTAAATATTAATTTTGGACAAATTTGGCCATCATATATCACCCTCATCAAAGACAATCCTTCATGATCTTGGTATATAATTGTAGCCGAGGTCGTTTGCGCCCGAGACAGAATGTTTGAAACCAGTTTTACTTATTATATCTTCTAAATATTAATTTTAGACAATCTTGGCCTTCATATATCACACTCTTCAAAGACAATCTTTCATGATCTNAAAAGCTCGTACTTTCATTAATAATCGGTGATATTTTCATAAAGATTTTCCAATGATTCGATTTTTCAGAAATTAATGAAAAAGATTTAAAATTGTATCAATTGATCGAAATTTCGATCGACTTTAAACAGCTATTTTTCAAGACATAAAAGTGATTTTTCAAAACGAACGGTTTCATTGAAAAGCTCGTACTTTCATTAATAATCGGTGATATTTTCATAAAGATTTTCCAATGATTCGATTTTTCAGAAATTAATGAAAAAGATTTAAAATTGATCGAAATTTCGATCGACTTTAAACAGCTATTTTTCAAGACATAAAAGTGATTTTTCAAAACGAACGGTTTCATTAAAAAGCTCATACTTTCATTAATAATCGGTGATATTTTCATAAAGATTTTCCAATGATTCGATTTTTCAGAAAATAATGAAAAAGATATAACATTGTAAAGGTCAAATTTAAATGACTATTTTTCAAGAACTAAAAGTGATACTTCTTATCACTTATAACTTACTTCTTATTTATAATTGGTACAATTCTCATAAAGATTTTCCAACGATTCGATTTTTCACAACACTCTTGAATAAATTAAAAAAGAAACAGAAAGAATTTTTAATAGGTCAAAACTTACCATTTAAATAAGTTTTTATTACTTTTTACCTATTTTAGGTTCATTATTATTCATATTTGAACGTGGCGCCATTCCTATTTAAGAAAATAATAAAATAATTGTTTGTTTTAATCATTGTATTCTATTTCAAGAATTCAAAATAATAACTTAAAGGTCGCCTTATTCATAATTAATTTCGACGCAACAATCAGACATTATTGCATTATAATAGTTTAAATCTCGTTTTTTTTTGTTGTTTCGTTTCGAAACGCGATTAATTCCTGCTGCGTACTGCGCAGGAACGTTTTCGTTTCCAGGGACACCTCACATATCTGTCCAAGACGAGTTTTACGTAAATTTTTCACTTTCACTTATTTTAACCAACTCTCTTTCGCCTCTACTCTAGTTTAACTATAACGTTCGTTTGAGAAAGAGTAATTTTTTCAGATTAATTTTTTCATGGAAAATTTGAAACGGTGAAGTGTCACTGGTTTTCCCCGGCTCGTTTCCCTCTTATCCGGAAAAACCGACAGTGTTTCATCGACCAGCACACGAGAAGTACAAAGTTGAAGAGGTAAAATAAAAAAATAAAAAATGAGTGGAATTGATAGTATTATTAATTATAAAAAGAGTGAGAAAGAAGATTACTATGGGATTATGGGTTGTAGTGAAGATTCAACGGTAAATTAATTTGAATTAATTTAAACAAATTTATAAGCTATTTCATTATTGTTATAGGTGGAGCAAATCCAAGCTGAGTACAAAATCAAAGCTCTTCAATTACACCCAGATAAAAACAAAGGCGATAAAGAGGCTGAGGCTAAATTCCAACTGCTAAAGGTAAAAATGTTTAGCTTTTATTTTTTTTTTTGGTAATAAAAATTAATTTTGTTAACGATGACCTAGTTTTAGTTGATGTTTAACCGACCGGAAAACGTGTCTTTGGTTAGGTTCCTTGATTCGTCGCCCACTATAAATGTAATATATCCTGGACGAGTATCGATCGAAAATGTAACAGGTCAACGCGTTTGCCATTTAGAGGTCCAGGGGCTATCGCTTTGTATATCATTATTATTTTTTTCTTTGTTCATTCCATATTTAATAACGTCAATTTAGAAATGTTGAGTCGAAATAAATCTACTTTTAAGTATTTTCTTTTCCAATATTAATTTTTTAATATTCGAATCTTCTTCTCATCTCTGTCTTGATTTTATTCCTCCAATTTCAAGATCAATGATGTTATCGGAATGTATCAAAAACTTCCAAAATCAAAATAAGTCGATGCATTACTTTGCCATCACCTCGCCATTTCATCCATCATTATCATCACTTTTCTTCCCCAAAAGTTGCTATATAAAAAATATAAGACGCTGGATTGATTAAGTCAATGAAAACGTTTAATTCGAAAAGCGATGAGTCATGATCGGGGTTTTACAATAAAGGTTAGAGCAGTAATTTAACAAGATTGGACTCTCTTTATCGTGTCCACTTCTACAAAGAACAACATGTGGAAATCGGCAATATCACAATAGCTAATATTAACAAACTTTTTGCTCACAGCCTGCTCACGTGCGTAATTCCTACGAAGACCCAGCAAATTTGGGAATTTGGGGAATATGTTTAACTCATAATAGGGTACGTCTTGACCCTATTTGTACTTTCAATTACATACATTTTGCTACAATTTTACACTTACATATTTTTTACCACAATTTTTACTTATTATATCTTGTAAATATTAATTTTGGACAAATTTGGCCATCATATATCACCCTCATCAAAGACAATCCTTCATGATCTTGGTATATAATTGTAGCCGAGGTCGTTTGCGCCCGAGACAGAATGTTTGAAACCAGTTTTACTTATTATATCTTCTAAATATTAATTTTAGACAATCTTGGCCTTCATATATCACATTCAGTAAAGATAATCCTTGATGATATTGGCATATAATCGTAGTCGAGTTCGTTTGCTGCCGAGGCAGAATATTTAACACCAGTTTTACATATTATATCTTGTAAATATTAATTTTAGACAATTTTGGCCATCCTACATCACCCTCATCAAAGACAATCCTTCATGATCTTGGCATATAATTGTAGCCGAGGTCGTTTGCAGCCGAGGCAGAATATTTGAAACCAGTTTTATTTATTATATCTTCTAAATATTAATTTTAGACAATCTTGGCCATCATATATCACTCTCATCAAAGACAATCCTCATGATCTTGGTATATAATTGTAGCCGTGGTCGCTTGCAGCCGAGGCAGAATATTTGAAACCAGTTTTACTTATTATATCTTCTAAATATTAATTTTAGACAATCTTGGCCTTCATATATCACACTCAGTAAAGGTAATCCTTTATGATGTTGGCATATAATCGTAGTCGAGCTCGTTTGCTGCCGAGGCAGAATATTTGAAACTAGTTTTATTTATTATATCTTCTAAATATTAATTTTAGACAATCTTGGCCATCATATATCACACTCATCAAAGACAATCCTTCATGATCTTGGCATATAATCGTAGCCGAGGTCGCTTGCGGCCGAAGCAGAATGTTTAAAACCAGTTTTACTTATTATATCTTCTAAATATTAATTTTAGACAATCTTGGCCATCATATATCACACTCATCAAAGACAATCCTTCATGATCTTGGCATATAATCGTAGCCGAGGTCGCTTGCGGCCGAAGCAGAATGTTTAAAACCAGTTTTACTTATTATATCTTCTAAATATTAATTTTAGACAATCTTGGCCATCATATATCACACTCATCAAAGACAATCCTTCATGATCTTGGCATATAATCGTAGCCGAGGTCGCTTGCGGCCGAAGCAGAATGTTTAAAACCAGTTTTACTTATTATATCTTCTAAATATTAATTTTAGACAATCTTGGCCATCATATATCACACTCATCAAAGACAATCCTTCATGATCTTGGCATATAATCGTAGCCGAGGTCGCTTGCGGCCGAAGCAGAATGTTTAAAACCAGTTTTACTTATTATATCTTCTAAATATTAATTTTAGACAATCTTGGCCATCATATATCACACTCATCAAAGACAATCCTTCATGATCTTGGCATATAATCGTAGCCGAGGTCGCTTGCGGCCGAAGCAGAATGTTTAAAACCAGTTTTACTTATTATATCTTCTAAATATTAATTTTAGACAATCTTGGCCATCATATATCACACTCATCAAAGACAATCCTTCATGATCTTGGCATATAATCGTAGCCGAGGTCGCTTGCGGCCGAAGCAGAATGTTTAAAACCAGTTTTACTTATTATATCTTCTAAATATTAATTTTAGACAATCTTGGCCATCATATATCACACTCATCAAAGACAATCCTTCATGATCTTGGCATATAATCGTAGCCGAGGTCGCTTGCGGCCGAAGCAGAATGTTTAAAACCAGTTTTACTTATTATATCTTCTAAATATTAATTTTAGACAATCTTGGCCATCATATATCACACTCATCAAAGACAATCCTTCATGATCTTGGCATATAATCGTAGCCGAGGTCGCTTGCGGCCGAAGCAGAATGTTTAAAACCAGTTTTACTTATTATATCTTCTAAATATTAATTTTAGACAATCTTGGCCATCATATATCACACTCATCAAAGACAATCCTTCATGATCTTGGCATATAATCGTAGCCGAGGTCGCTTGCGGCCGAAGCAGAATGTTTAAAACCAGTTTTACTTATTATATCTTCTAAATATTAATTTTAGACAATCTTGGCCATCATATATCACACTCATCAAAGACAATCCTTCATGATCTTGGCATATAATCGTAGCCGAGGTCACTTGCGGCCGAGGCAGAATATTTAAAACCAGTTTTACATATTATATCTTGTAAATATTAATTTTAGACAATTTTGACCATCATATATCACACTTATCAAAGAGAATTCTTCATAATCTTGGCATATAATCGTAGCCGAGGTCGCTTGCGGCCGAAGCAGAATGTTTAAAACCAGTTTTACTTATTATATCTTCTAAATATTAATTTTAGACAATCTTGGCCATCATATATCACACTCATCAAAGACAATCCTTCATGATCTTGGCATATAATCGTAGCCGAGGTCACTTGCGGCCGAGGCAGAATATTTAAAACCAGTTTTACATATTATATCTTGTAAATATTAATTTTAGACAATTTTGACCATCATATATCACACTTATCAAAGAGAATTCTTCATGATCTTGGCATATAATCGTAGCCGAGGTTGCTTGCGGCCGAAGCAGAATGTTTAAAACCAGTTTTACTTATTATATCTTCTAAATATTAATTTTAGACAATTTTGACCATCCTATATCACACTTTTCAAAGACAATCCTTCATGATCTTGGCATATAATTGTAGCCAAGGTCGTTTGCGCCCGAGACAGAATGTTTAAAACCAGTTTTACTTATTATATCTTGTAAATATTAATTTTAGACAATCTTGGCCATCATATATCACACTCATCAAAGACAATCTTTCATGATCTTGGCATATAATCGTAGCCGAGGTCACTTGCGGCCGAGGCAGAATATTTAAAACCAGTTTTACATATTATATCTTGTAAATATTAATTTTAGACAATTTTGACCATCATATATCACACTTATCAAAGAGAATTCTTCATAATCTTGGCATATAATCGTAGCCGAGGTCGCTTGCGGCCGAAGCAGAATGTTTAAAACCAGTTTTACTTATTATATCTTCTAAATATTAATTTTAGACAATCTTGGCCATCATATATCACCCTCATCAAAGACAATCCTTCATGATCTTGGCATATAATTGTAGCCGAGGTCGTTCGCGGCCGAGGCAGAATATTTAAAACCAGTTTTACATATTATATCTTGTAAATATTAATTTTAGACAATTTTGACCATCCTATATCACACTTTTCAAAGACAATCCTTCATGATCTTGGCATATAATTGTAGCCGAGGTCGTTTGCGCCCGAGACAGAATGTTTAAAACCAGTTTTACTTATTATATCTTGTAAATATTAATTTTAGACAATCTTGGCCATCATATATCACACTCATCAAAGACAATCCTTCATGATCTTGGCATATAATCGTAGCCGAGGTCGCTTGCGGCTGAGGCAGAATATTTGGAATCTGTTTTACTTATTATATCTTGTAAATATTAATTTTAGACAATCTTGGCCTTCATACATCACACTCAATAAAGATAATCCTTTATGATGTTGGCGTATAATCGTAGTCGAGCTCGTTTGCGGCCGAGGTAGAATATTTGAAACCAGTTTTATTTATTATATCTTCTA
>NW_019280674.1:93059-146013 GCF_000648695.1 Onthophagus taurus
TTCTTTGTTTATCATTATCAAGTGCTAAATTTAATATTCGTTTAGTTCTATTCGACATATTTAAGCTTATTTGGCAGTAACCACTAACTTCGCTAAAATAACGCTACTTAAAATAAAATGAAATAAGTGAGGTTATAATTCTAATACAAAAACAATACACGTTCGCCCTTTTGCCATTTAGGAGTACTGAATATTCGTCCTTTTGGATAAACGTCTACAGCACGTTCGCCCAGAGTAAATTTAGTTTTTTTTGCTACTAATTCCTTATTGTGATCCTAATATGTTCGGCCTTTTGCCAAAATGACCGTAGAATTCGTATATATAATCTGGTACATAAAAGTCAGAATATTTAAAACCAGTTTTACATATTATATCTTGTAAATATTAATTTTAGACAATTTTGGCCATTCTATATCACACTCTTCAAAGACAATCCTTCATGATCTTGGCATATAATCGTAGCCGAGGCAGAATATTTGGAATCTGTTTTACTTATTATACTGAGTGTATCTCAAAAACCATAAACGCTAGGAAAATGAAATTTGGGAAATATGTTTAACTCATAATAGGGCACAATTTAATAATTTCTGAGAAAAAAAAATTAAGCAAACACTAACTGTTAAGTTGTAGGGTTGTTAATCAACAGTTGGAATGAATTTTTAATGAAAAAATCTTAGTAGGCTTTGCAATCTTTGTCAGAAACATTTTTGACGTTTAAATGTTAGTGGTTTCTTTTCTGCCATTCAGACATCTCTATGAATTCGTAAATCACATTGGTGCGCAATCTCCGAAAACAATTGTCCACAAGATTCCTCAACAGAATAATATCTCCTCCACATTGTTTTACATCAGATCTTAACAGATACCGATTATGATAACAGACCGTACTGTTATCATTGACTTTTAAATATGATTCGGGCAAATCCAAACCTTTTATCACAAATGCTATACATGCATGAAGCATTTCTCAACAAGCTGGTGTAAACTTGCATAATATCCATTCTTGTAGAACATTTAATTCTCTAAATTTCGAAGCATTGGATAACATGGTCGAATGTGTTTTAATTTACGAGAATCGTGCAAAATTTCATTTTTTGCCATTTTCACTGTATTATTGAAACATTATTACGAACAATTTTTTTTAATAAAGAGGTATTTTAAGTCTTCCAGGCACTAAGCATGAACATTAAATTCACTGAAATAAATATTATTATTTTTTAAATACAATTTCTTGGAAAAAGTTTTTAAGAACGCGCGCGTTTACCTGTTAGATGTTTTTTGGCAAAAGAAATTCTCATTGTTAAAAAACTCCACTTCTTTATACATTTTCCCATATACAGGGTCAATAAAAGGTCTGGAACACCTGAAATATTTTCAAAACGAGTTTCTTTTTGAAAGAATCCTTCCAGGTGTCAAAGACTACAATAAATTTGTCGTCTTTTCCTATATCTAAATTTTTTTTTTACAGTGGCGTACGTTTTCGATGTCAAAGGGGGTAACATTTTTTATGCAACAATTTTTTATTCGATAATGTGAAAGAATACATTTTTTTGAGTATGTTAGAGCAAATTTTGCATTAGGTTAAATAAGAAAAATTTTGCGAAAAAAATTTTGCAAAAGAAAACAGAAAATGTCAATGAATAAGATGCTCAAACTGTTCTCCATTTACTATTTGACAATGCCCTAACCTAAAAATAAATTCAACTTGCACTCTATCAATTATGTCTGGTTTTTGCCATTTTTGTGGAAAAATATCATCCAAATACGTTCGAACGGAAAGGGCATAATGAGGCGATGCGCCGTCCTGCTGAAACCATTTGATCTGCATCTGAGTATATCGCTATTAGTGTTGGAACCACATCTTCCTGTAAAAATAGCAAATATCTAGCGGCTGTGAGATTTTCATTAAAAAAAATGGTCCCAATATTCCGTTTCTCCGTTTAAAGGTTTAATTGTGATTAAAGTCGATATAATTTTCTTGTAATTGAAATTTAGTTTGCAACACTATTTTTGCAACAATTACTTCAAAGCCGTTTTCCTCCAAAATTTATAATAATAATAAGCATTTTATTGTTTTTAATATTTACAATTTTTATCCCCTTAATACATTCTAATATATATTATTAGTATATTATTTTCACCCTCTACCCTCTTCCTCCATTTCCATACCCTCGGCTCCTCGGCCCAATCATCCCCTTTGTCTCCTTATCCCCACAACCATTCTCATCCATCGTTTCCCCTCTCCCCCCTCTCCTAAGATCTGCCAACTCCTCCTCCGTCAACTCACTGCACCCATTCAACAATGTTCCAACGTTTCTCATTCCTCCCTGCATAGCCTACACCACCTCTCCTCATCGGCCATCCAGTATCTGTTAGCTCTCTCCTCGTTTCCACAACGGAACCTAGCCACCAACTTCTTCCCTTCCTCATCTCCTTCCAATAACAAGTATCTAGGCAGCCCCTCCGTAATTATGTCCCTGTACCTTTCGTTATACCTCCCCTCTTTTATTTGTGTCCTTCTTTCCTGTCTCTGCACATCTCGGTCCCTATCTCTCAACTCCCTCCACATCTCCCTACCCACCCTTCGTCTACTATTTATCTCAGTTACCGAGTAGCCCGCTCGTCTATAATAGTTGTCTCTGTCTCCTTTCCCATATCTGATCTTTCCCTCTCTAATTTCCCTCCAACACTCCCCCAAGATCCCGCAGTTTGGCCTCCCTTCTATTCTTTCTTCATATTTCACTGCTCTCCTGCCCCCCTCCACTCTGACTTTATCCACCTTTACCTCTTCCCTCACTATATACCCCGGTGTTTCTCTCGCCACCCCAAGCACCCATCTCCAGTATCTAGCTTGCACGTCCTCCAGCATTGCCTGCTCTCTCCATCCCCATACCTCTGCTCCATACATCATCACACTGCTAACCAGACCTTCAAACATAATCTTCCTCGCTGCCACATTCCTTCCAAAGACTCTCTTCCCCCAACCCCATACTTGTCCCATCACCTTATTCGCCTTTTTTGCCATAGCTATCACATGCGACCCCTCCCTGTTATCCTCCCTAAACACATACCCCAAGTAAGTATACTCCCTAACCTCCTCGATCTCCTTTCCCTCCCATCTCCAGTTTTCTGTTCTTTTTCTCCCACCCTTACAAAACTTCATCATCCTTGTCTTCCCCACATTCACTTCCAGCCCCTTCCCCCTAAAATATCTTTCCAATGTCTTTATCATCTCCTTCATCTCCACCGCTTCTCTCGCCATGACCACGATGTCATCCGCGTATGCTAACATATGCACCTTTCTACCTCCCACCACCAATCCTCCCATCTGCCCCTTCCCCAATCTTTCCTCCAGGTCCGCCGTATACAGTGCAAACAGACTTGGGCTCAGCGGACATCCCTGCCTCAGTCCCTTCGTCGTCCAGAACACGTCGCTCAGCTTATCTCCCACTTTTATCCTAGCCATCGTCTCCATGTATATTTCCTTCACTCTCGCAATTAGGTGTTCCGTTATCCCCCTCCTCCCCATCTCCTCCCACAACTTCCCCCTATCCACCTTATCAAAAGCCGCCTTCAAATCTATAAACAGGGCGTACAATTTCCCTCCCTTCTTATCCAGCTCTCTATCTGCCAAATGCTTCAACACATACACGTTGTCGATTGCTCCCCTTCCCTTCCGAAAGCCTGCCTGCCCATCCGGCAAAATTCCCCCCAACTCCATCTCCTCCTCCAGTCTTCCCAGCAGTATCTTCGTGTATACCTTGTATGCCGAGTCTAGTAGGTTAATTCCTCTGTAGCTCTCTACCCTTCCCTTATTACCCTTTTTATATACTGGGCAAATTACCCCCACTTTCCATCCCTCCGGAATCCCACCCCCTCTCCATACGCTATTCATCCCCTCCAACAACTTCACTCTCACCACCCTTGATGCTTCCAACCATGCCTCGTTCTGGATCCCATCTTCCCCTGGCGCCTTTCCCTTCTTCAATCCCCTAAGCACTGCTTCCATCTCCTCTTCTGCTATCTCCTCTCCCCCATCTCCCTCATAGCCTCCCAAACCCGTTAGCCTCGTTTCAACCCCTCCCAATAATCCCATAAAGTAACTCTTCCAATCTGTCATGTGTATTTCGCTGGTTATCCTCTCCCTACCCTTCTTTCTCTTTTTCAGATACCTCCAGACCTCCCCTTCCCTTGTTATCCTTCTAATCTCTGCCGCCTCCTTCTCCCTCAGTTCTGTTTTCTTTCTACTGCATAACTCTCTGTATCCTCTCCTGGCCTCCCTATATCTATCCACCCCTATCTTCCCCCGTCTCCACTGCCTCAACCTTCTTCTCGCCTCCCTCTTCGCCTTCCTGCACTCGCCATCATACCAGTCGTTCCTCCCTACTCTGCCCCCCCTTACGTACACACTCCCTTTTCAGTGTTGCCTCCCGCACTACCTGAATAAGTTCTTCCCAACCATTGATCTCTTGTATCTTCTGTTGCCATGTGTCGAGGTTTCTCCTGTAGAATGCTACCCCTTCTTCCGACCAGTTTGTCCTGATGAACTTGCTCGCCTTCTACCGCCCACCCCCTTTATCTCCACCTCCAACGGTTGGTGATCCGACTCTACCGCTTCTCCCACTTTAAACCTTTCCACCCTCTCCCACATTTCCTGANCTGTACATACATTTTTTTAACAAAATTAATGTTTATTAATCCTTGATTTTATAATATGTATTCATCGAATTTCGACTTACACGATTTTCGATTTACGCGACTACTGTCAGTCCCACCTATCGCGTAACTACGGGGTATTACTGTATATACATTTTCCCATTATTCAGGAACACCTGAAATATCTTCAAAACGAGTTTCTTTTTGAAAGAATCTTTTCAGGTGTCAAAGACTACAATAAATTTCTCGTCTTTTCCTATGTCTAAATTTTTTTTACAGTGGCGTACATTTTCGGGGGCAACGTTTTTTCAAATGGCCATCCCAATTTTTTAAAGAAGACATTTTTAGCTTTAAATTGTAGTACGAATCGTTTTATTAATTATTCTAATAAAAGCAGATATGATTTTTTCAATTTAACAATCATTCTACTTTTCCTTGGATACATTCTTTATGTATATTTAACTTCTTTGAAAATTTTGATTTCGTTTTGTGTTCCAAAACCTTGTAAAGTTGTAAATAGAAAAATATTGAATTAATTTTATATAATTATTTTTAATATTGAATTATTGAATTTTAATTTCCCACTGAGCAGTATGCTACAAAAATTAATATTTTTGAGGTTATATCCTTATTGTTGATTTAATCAAAAAATGTTGTTAACAAAATTTCTTTAGAATTACTTAAGGAACAGTATTTGTTAATACAATTTTTTGCTAACTTGGAATTTTAATTTCCCTCTGAATAGTATGCTATCAAAATTAATTATCTCAATAATTATTGTTTTTATCAAAAAATGTTTTAAATAAAATTTGTTTCAATTTCGATTTTGAATCAATTATCTTAATAAAAAATTTTTACATCTCTATTAATTAAGCATCTAAGTGTAATTATGTATAAAAATTTTAAAATTATTATTTTGAGGTTATCTCCTTAATTATTGATTAAATCAAAAAAAAATGTTGATAGAGTTTGTTTAGAATTGTTTCAGGTACAATTTTTGTTAACATAATTTTTTTTTAACTTGAAATTTTAATTTCCCACTGAATAGGATGCTACAAAAACTAATATTTTTGAGGTTATATCCTTATTGTTGATTTAATCAAAAAATGTTGTTAACAAAATTTTTTTTAAATTACTTCAGGAACAGTGATTGTTAATAAAATTTTTTGCTAACTTGAAATTTTAATTTCCCTCTGAATAGTATGCTATCAAAATTAAGCTTTAAATTGCAGTATGAATCGTTTTATTAATTATTCTAATAAAAGCAGATATATTTTATCTGAATGTATCCTTTTATACATTCTTTATGTTTAACTTCTTTGAAAATTTTGATTTCGATTTGTGTTCCAAAACCTTGTAATGTTGTAAATAGAAAAATATTGAATTAATTTTTTAAAAAAAGACACCAAACAAATTTGTATTCAGAGTATCGGGTCCTTTCCTTTTTCAATTTTTCGTCGTTAAACGCGATTCGAATGCGTAATCTTCGAGCCTGTCATATTAAATTTACATCTGTTTTTCTCGCGTTTGATATTTGATACTTCTGTTTTACTACGTTTTCTTTTTGTATGGAAATTACATACAAAAGAATACATGAAAAATAAAAAGTTTTGAGAGATTTATTGAATTTTATTTTATTTCCTTTTTTAGGAAGCCAAGGAAGTTTTATGCGATCCCGAAAGAAGGAATAATTATGATAAATGGAGAGGAAGCGGAATCTCAATTAGTTACAAACAATGGTTGGGGATGAAAGAACACGTTCATCAAGTAATTATTTTCTTTTCTGTTAGAAGCTTTATTTTAATGATTTAAATTTTAGTCCATGCATTGGTCGACTCCCAAAACTAAGGATAGGATGCTTCCGGAAACTGGGGGATCTGGACCATCTAGTTTAGGAGCTGGGGGAGTTAGCGCAGCTCATCGACGAGCTTCTGAAGGGGGGGCTAACCTACATTATGGGGGGAAAGGTGTTTCAGGTTGGGGTGGAGATGCAAGCGATGTTGTTAACAAATTCAGGAATTATGAAATTTAAAGGGTTATAATTAAAAGCAAAAAAAAATGTTGTGTCCCTTTCGTGTTTGATTATCGTAACCTCAATTTATTTTTAGAAATAAGATTAACAATTATGTGAATCGTTGCATTCCTCAAAACTGTGATGGTACCTCTTTATTATTAGATTAATTTTTTATTTCTAAATTCCTTTCACGATTTTAACTTTAATACCTGGTTCGAATCAAAATATTAACTAATTCTTCCTTGAATTTCCACATTTATTCTTAGAATTTAATTTTATTTTAAATAAATCAAGTCAAATTATTTTGACCGCTCACTTCAACATCGTGGTTGTTTTAGATTAAAAAATAGGCGAAAATAAGATTATTAATAAATAGGAAGTGGATAAAATATGTTTATTATTTTATGTATAGGAAGCGACCAAGTAAAGTTGAACGGACTAAACGTTTATTCCGTACCGGAAGCGGAAACATTGGTGGTCGTGGTCGGAATAAACGCTTAAATTCGTACGGTATCTTAAACTTTTTTCCGTTTTTTCTAATTCATATTTCTTTCTAATTAAAACTACTTTGTAAATATTAAATACTAAATACTCTTAGCTTATCAACAAAAATGTGAATGTTGTTATCCCAATCCCTCCTTTTGTTCAGGGTATTTGCACAAAACCAGAAATGTCTATATACATATTACATATACAAAAAGAAATCTATGAAAAAAAATGTTTTAATGTGATTCCTTGTACACTTTTCGATGACAAATTCTGTAAGCTGCTAAAACTATAAACTGTATTTTGATAAATGTTTTACCTGATCTAATTTATTGACAGTGTATATCCTTAAGTAGAGAGATAAATACGACGTGTATCTGTTAAAATATATCAAGGAATTTATAAATGTTTACAAAAATAAAGCCGTCTTCAAACAAAAAAATTTGTATTTTATTACCTCCGAATTATCTTCATAAAAATTGGGTTTCATTTCAAAAAATGTTGCCATCTATTGGTTTTTTTAAATACTACTGTAACGCGACATCTACATCGATTCAATTTATGTGAGAGAAAAAGTATCATACCGAGTGCCAATTAATTAATTAATTCATTAATAACAAACTTAAAGCTGTGTATGTATATTATAAATTCTTGTTTTTATTATAAATTTAAATAAATTTAATTTACCACTAACCTTAGTGCCTTAGAAAAAAGATGGCGCCACATCGCTTTATGTCAAATTAGTTTTTAACCTAAAAATGGATTTAATCTCAACAATCGTAATAATAATCCTAATTAAATCGATAAAAAGCGAAGATTGGGATCGCAAAAGATGCTGTCCCCGCCGAAGCGAACTCCGTTTACATTGGAGAAGTTATTTAAGAAGGATTTTTACTCCCCGGATCAATTTACGTAAAAATATCGTCTTGGAATATTACGGAAAATTCGAAGTAACTAAAGATATAAAAATCATTTCGATAATCTTCTTGAAAACCTCGTAAATACAACCATCGAAGGAAACGATTTTAATTGGTTCTTAATTTTTGAGTCGAATTCGAAATAAAATTGAGTGAATATAATTAAAGGTTAACAAGTTTATTGAAACGATTTGAAATAACGTTGATGTTCTTGGGTGAATAATTTAATCCATTTAATTTGTTATGGTAATGTACAAATATTTATTACTAATTTTTTTAATTTAAAATTTTTTTAAATAGAAATTTTAAATTCAGTGATTTTTTATTTTAAATTAAATTTAAGTTGGTTGCATTGACAAATGAAGTTCAATGTCATTTATGAAATTAGCTGATATTAATTTATTTTTTATTAATTCTTAAATTTATTTGATTTTATTGAATAGAAAAGGCGTGTATGGAAGAGATTTTAATGGAAATTAATCTAAAGATGCCATGGATGCTGAAAAATCAATTAAAACGTTAGTTGAGATTTTTTTTAACTTCGATAACCATTAATTGGACGAAAAGGGTTTTTATTTTGGAATAATACGGAAAATAAAAAATATAAGGATTTATCAAGGTAAGAAATAAACACTCATTTTTAATTAAATAATTAATAAATTAGTAGAAATTAAAATCGGAAATTTTGAGGTTATCTTTTTAGTTTTAGTGATTTTTTATTTTTAAATTAAATTTAAGTTGGTTGCATTGACAAATGAAGTTCAATGTCATTTATGAAATCAACTGGTATTAATTTATTTTCTTATTAATTCTTAAATTTATTTTATTTAGTTGAATAGAAAAGGCGTTTGTTGAAGAGATTTTAATGAAAATTAACCTAAGGATACCATGGATGCTGGAAAATCAATTAAAACCGAGGTTCCTCAAGATTTTTTTTAACTCCAATAACCATTAATCGGGAAAAAAAGGATTTTTTTTTCGGAATAATAAGGAAAATAAGGAATGAAAGGATTTATCAAGGTAAGAAATAAACACCCATTTTTAATTAAATAATTAGTAAATCGGTAAAAATTAAAATCGAAAATTTTGAGGTTATCATTTTAGTGATTTTTTATTCTTAATTAAATTTAAGTTGGTTGCATTGACAAATGAAGTTCATTGTCGTTTATTAAATCTGCTGGTATTTATTTGATTTTGTTGAATAGAAAAACCACTTATTGAAGAGATTTTAATGAAAATTCACCTATAAAATATCAGAAATGCTGGAAAATCTATTAAAACCGAGGTTCCTCAAGATTTTTGTTAACTCCTGTATCTATTAATCGGAAGAAAAGGATTTTTGTTTCGGAATAACACGGAAAATAAGAAATAAAAGGATTTATGAAGGTAAGACGCATTTTCAATTAAAAAATTAATTAAAGTCGAAGATTTTGAGGTAATTTTTTTATTTAGTGATTTTTCATTTTTAATTAAATTTAAGTTGGTTGCATTGACAAATGACGTTCAATATCATTTATGATATCAGCTGATATTAATTTATTTTTTAATAATTCTTAAATTTATTTGATTTTATTGAATAGAAAAGGCGTGTATTGAAGAGATTTGAATGGAAATTAACCTGACGATTCCGTGGATGATGAAAAATCAATTAAAACCAACCTTTGTTGAGATCTATTTTTAACTTCGATAACCAATAATCAGAAGCATTCTTGTTTCGGAATAATACGGAAAATACGAAATAAAAGGATTTATCAAGGTAAGAAATAAACACTCGTTTTTAATTAAATAATTGGTAAAAATTAAAATCGATAATTTTTAGGTTATCTTTTTAATTTTAGTGATTTTTAATTAAATTTAAGTTGGTTGCATTGACATATGAAGTTCGTCATCATTGTTTTATTAATTCTTAAATTTATTTGATTTTGTTGAATAGAAAAGGCGCTTATTGATGAGATTTGAATGAAAATTAACCTAAGGATACCATGGATGCTGAAAAGTCAATAACAATTAATCAGAAGAAAATGGTTTTTGTTTATATCTAATTAGGAATAGGTAAGGTAAGAAATAAACATACACTCACATTTAATTAAAGTGCTATTTAGTTTTCTTAAATTGTTGTATTTATTAAATTAAAGTTATGGCGGTGTACTTTAATATAACTAGATTAATAGCCAATATTTCTAATTTTAGGGATTTTATTAGGATTGGAAATTAAAATATTTTAAAGAAATTCTTTACATACACTATTTCTTGAGCTTGGCTTGATTATGGTAACAACTTTATGATACTACCTTTGACATGGTTGTAATTAGGAGCTCATTTTTAAGGACAATAAATTTTATTTGAAATATAAACTGTTTCTTTTATTTACATATCATTCAATCCAACACCTTTATCACAATTCTTCTAATTAACTTCATTTTATTTGAATTCCCGGAATTCCGGGTTTGAAACTAAACTAAGTAAAAATATAATTCCGATTAGTTCGGTAATTGAATAATAGATGGCGATCTTATTTCAATTATTGAGGGTTTGAAACTCGGCTAAGAAAAAATTATACCGGGTGATTTAAAAAACCATTTCATTTTGCGAAAATTTTATTTCAATTACAATTTTTATTTGAATCACCCGGTATAATTTTTCCTTAGCCGAGTTTCGAACCAACCTCAATTTCAAAATTATTCCGATTAGTTCGGTAATTGAACGATAGATGGCGATATTATTTAAATTGCTGATGGTTCGAAACTCGGCTAAGAAAAAATTATACCGGGTGATTCAAAAAAACATTTCATTTTACGAAAATTTTGATTCAATTACAATTTTTACTTGAATCACCCGGTATAGTTTTTTCCTTAGCCGAGTTTCGAACCAATCTCAATTTCATAATAATTCCGATTAGTTCGGTAATTGAACGATAGATGGCGATATTTTTTAAATTACTGATGGTTCGAAACTCGGCTAAGGAAAAAATTATACCGGGTGATTCAAAAAAAAAATTAATTTTGCGATAATTTTATTTCAATTTCATTCTTTATTTGAATCACCCGGTATAATTTTTTCCTTAGCCGAGTTTCGAACCAACCTCAATTTCAAAATTATTCCGATTAGTTCGGTAATTGAACGATAGATGGCGATATTTTTTAAATTACGGATGGTTCGAAACTTGGCTAAGGAAAGAATTATACCGGGTGATTCAAAAAAACATTTAATTTTGGGTACATTTTATTTCAATTACAATTTTTATTTGAATCACCCGGTATAGTTTTTCCCATAGTCGAGTTTCGAACCAACCTCAATTTCAAAATCATCCCGACTAGTTCGGTAATTGAACGATAGATGGCGATATTTTTTAAATTACCGATGGTTCGAAACTCGGCTAAGGAAAAATTTATACCGGGTGATTCAAAAAAACATTTAATTTTGCGAACATTTTATTTCAAATACAATTTTTATTTGAATCACCCGGTATAGTTTTTTTTCCTAGCCGAGTTTCGAACCAACCTCAATTTCAAAATTATTCCGATTAGTTCGGTATTTGAACGATAGATGGCGATTTTACTGAAATAACTGATGGTTCGAAACTCGGCTAAGAAAAAATTATACCGGGTGATTCAAAAATAAATTAATTTCGAGAAAATTTCAATGCGAACTACAATTTTTATTAGGATCACCCGGTATAGTTTTTTTCCTTAGCGCAGTTTCGAACCAATTAAATCTCAAAATATAGTTTGAGAATTGAAAGATAGATGGCGCTATATCTTAAATTTGGTGGTTTGAAACTTTACTAAATGAAAACGTGTACAGGTCGATCCAAAAATTTTAATTATTTTATTAAAACACCAACAAACTTGTATTTTCTTTTTTTATTTATTTTTATAGTCAAAATATAATAATTACAAGTTTATTTTTATCTAATGATATGTATGCATAAATTTGGACACAAAAACGAAAAGTAACCCATTTTTTTAGATCCTAATGTCGATATATTCATGAAGAATTATCGAGGTCTATATTATTATTAATAATTTCATTAACCAAAGAGAAAAATTATTAATTAATAAAATTTTGTCTAGACAAAATCAAATTTTAAACATTACAAAATATATTTTAAATGGTTTTAACTTAATCTTCTTATTACAATATTTAAAATTTTAATTATTAAGATTAAAAGTTTATAATCAAAATTAAATGTGTTGCAACCAAAGTTGCCTAATCGTATTTTTAGTTGCCTATAATTTGCATTAAAATTAGTTAATCAGGAATAAATAATAAATCAAGCGATAACATTACACAGAAAAGACTAACATTGATAGGATAATTATTTTTTAATCAAATCCAACCATCTGGTTGGGATTCCAAATAATTAATGAATTAAAGTCCCTCTTCTTCCATGTTCCATCACCAAATGCCACATTGGTTTTTTCCCCCTCTACTGACTTTTTCTTCAATGTATCAAATACTGCTTTTCCATGGCACACTAGGTTAATAACGATATGATATGTGTGCATTTTTCAAAAAACCCTAATTATTTCCTAAACTATTAATATTAGGTATAGGACTAAGTTATAAAATATCGGGGATGCCATTTAAAAAAATGAAGTTATGGTACTTCCAAAATTCGAAAAGTTAACGTGCCATAGTAAAGTGACTAAACTTGCTAGACAGCAGTTCTCGGCACCAAAACATACTCCATCATGTTGTTTAAGCATGTTCTGAATCCTAAATTGATATATCAAAAATCGAGTGTTCTCTGATTTTTTGAACAAATGTCTGCTAGAGCACATTTTTTTAGAAAAATCGAATAACTCAAGAACGGCCGAATCAAATCGCAAAAAGTAGAAATATAAAGGATGTTCCATTTAAAAAAATAAAGTTGGTAGCGACTTCCGATATAATTGTAAGTGCTACAAATTTGAAAATATTTTTGTTAAAGAGAACACAATTGATAATACTTAAGTCTGAGTTCTCAAATTTTTATTTTAGCCAGAACCTCAGAAAAGTCTAATGACTGGTCTTGTTTAGACACCCTATATATACAAGTGTCCCGTATCTTCCGCATCAGAGCATTATACGGTTGTAGGATACATTATTCTGAAGCGATATTTCTAATAAAATTTTTTCGAAATGTTTAGAATAACCGCACGGGAACTAAGCGCTGTTGTTAGAAATCTTGAAACTGCTGCTAGAACACTAGATATTGTTAATGGAATACCAGATGCTCTCTATGAATTTATTGCTTATAAAAGACTAAATACTGTCAATGGAAAGCAAAATATTGATAATAGAAGACTAAAAACTGCTTGTGGAGGACTATTTACTATTTGCAGAAGATTAATTACTGCTGGCAGAAGTCTAGAAACTATTGGCAAGACACTAGATACTGTTAATAGACTGTAAATGTTCTCTTATGTAGAAGCTGATACATGTAAAGGACTAAATATGTGCAATGCAAGATAAGATTTTACTAATATAAGATTAAAAATTGCTTTCAAAATATAATTTTATGCTTGCAGAACATTAGGCGCTGTTGGCAGAAATCTGGAAACTATTGCAAAAACACTAGGTATTGTTAATGGAATACCAAATGCTTATTTATAGGAGCCATTGCTTATAAAAGACTAAATACTGTCAATATAAGACAAAATATTGCTAATAGAAGACTAAATTTAAAAAAAATTAAATTAAATTAAAAATTA
Source organism: Onthophagus taurus (assembly GCF_000648695.1). Lineage (NCBI taxonomy): Eukaryota > Metazoa > Arthropoda > Insecta > Coleoptera > Scarabaeidae > Onthophagus > Onthophagus taurus. Next base: position 106,829 of record NW_019280674.1, read on the forward strand.
ATTTTTCTGCAACTCTCAAAACGAAATAGCACTTTAATTAATTGTGAATGTATGTTTATTTCTTACCTTGATATATCCTTTTATTCCTAATTAGATATAAACAAATAAACAAAAACCATTTTCTTCTGATTAATTGTTACTGGAGTTAAAAAAAAATCTTGATGAACCTTGGTTGTAATTGACTGTTCAGTATCCATGGTAACCTTAGGTTAATTTCCATTCAAACCTCATCAATAAGCGCCTTTTCTATTCAACAAAATCAAATAAATTTAAGAATTAATAAAAAATAAATTAATATCAGCTGGATTTCATAAATGACATTGAACTTCATTTGTCAATGCAACCAACTTAAATTTAATTAAAAATGAAAAATCACTAATTATAAAAAAATTACCTCAAAATCTTCGATTTTAATTAATTTTTTAATTGAAAATGAGTCTTACCTTCACAAGTCCTTTTATTTCTTATTTTCCCTGTTATTCCAAAACAAAAATCCTTTTCTTCCAATTAATAGATATAGGAGTTAACAAAAATCTTGACGAACCTCGGTTTTAATAGATTTTCCAGCATTCCTGATATCTATAGGTGAATTTCCATTAAAATCTGTTCAATAAGTGTTTTTTCTATTCAACAAAATCAAATAAATATCAGCAGGTTTAATAAATGACAATGAAATTCATTTGTCAATGCAACCAACTTAAACTTAATTAAAAATAAAAAATCACTAAAACTAAAAAGATAACCTCAAAACTTTCGATTTTAATTTTTTCCCGATTTACTAATTATTTAATTAAAAATGGGTGTTTATTTCTTACCTTGATAAATCCTTTCATTTCCTATTTTCCTTATTATTCCAAAACAAAAATCCTTTTTTTCCGATTAATGGTTATGGGAGTTAAAAAAAATCTTGAGGAACCTCGGTTTTAATTGATTTTCCAGCATCCATGGTATCCTTAGGTTAATTTTCATTTAAATCTCTTCAACAAACGCCTTTTCTATTCAACTAAATAAAATAAATTTAAGAATTAATAAGAAAATAAGTTAATACCAGCTGATTTCATAAATGATGTTCTTCATTTATCAATGCAACCAACTTAAATTTAATTTAAAAATAAAAAATCACTAAAACTAAAAAGATAACCTCAAAATTTCCGATTTTAATTTTTACTAACTTGTTAATTATTTAATTAAAAATGAGTGTTTATTTCTTACCTTGATAAATCCTTATATTTTTTATTTTCCGCATTATTCCGAAACAAAAATCCTTTTCGTCCGATTAATGGTTATTGAAGTTAAAAAAAATCTCAACGAACGTTAAAACTAACGTTTTAATCGATTTTTCAGCATTCATGGTATCTTTAGATTAATTTTCATTAAAATCTCCTCCATACACGCCTTTTCTATTCAATAAAATCAAATAAATTTAAGAATTAATAAAAAATAAATTAATATCAACTAATTTCATAAATGACATTGAACTTCATTTGTCAATGCAACCAACTTAAATTTAATTAAAAATGAAAAATCACTAAATATAAAAAAAATTACCTCAAAATCTTTTAATTAATTTTTTAATTGAAAATGAGTCTTACCTTCATAAATCCTTTTATTTCTTATTTTCCGTGTTATTCCTAAACAGAAATCCTTTTCTTTCAATTAATAGATATAGGAGTTAACAAAAATCTTGACAAACCTCGGTTTTAATAGATTTTCCAGCATTCCTGATATTCTATAGGTGAATTTCCATTAAAATCTCTTCAATACGTGTTTTTTCTATTCAACAAAATCAAATAAATACCAGCAGATTTAATAAATGACATTGAACGTTATTTTTTATCGAAGTTAAAAAAAATCTCAACTAAAGTTTTAATTGATTTTGCAGCATCCATGGCATCTTTAGATTAATTTCCATTAAAATCTCTTCCATACACGCCTTTTCTATTCAATAAAATCAAATAAATTTAAGAATTAATAAAAAATAAATTAATATCAGCTAATTTCATAAATGACATTGAACTTCATTTGTCAATGCAACCAACTTAAGTTTAATTTAAAATGAAAAATCACTAAATAAAAAAATTAATTTTTTAATTGAAAATGAGTCTTACCTTCATAAGTCCTTTTATTTCTCATTTTTCGTGTTATTTTGAAACAAAAATCCTTTCCTTCCGATTAATAGATACAGGAGTTAACAAAAATCTTGACGAACCTCAGTTTTAATAGATTTTCCAGCATTCCTGATATTCTATAGGTGAATTTCCATTAAAATCTCTTCAACAAGTGTTCTTTCTATTCAACAAAATCAAATAAATATCAACAGATTTAATAAATGACAATGAACTTCATTTGTCAATGCAACCAACTAAAATTTAATTAAAAATAAAAAATCACTAAAACTAAAAAGATAACCACAAAATTTTCGATTTTAATTTTTACCGATATACTAATTATTTAATTAAAAATGGGTGTTTATTTCTTACCTTGATAAATCCTTTCATTTCTTATTTTCCTTATTATTCCGAAAAAAATCCTTTTTTTTCCCGATTAATGGTTATCGGAGTTAAATAAAATCTTGAGGAACCTTGGTTCTAATTGATTTTCCATCATCCATGGTATCCTTAGGTTAATTTTCATTAAAATCTCTTCAACAAACGCCTTTTCTATGCAACTAAATAAAATAAATTTAAGAATTAATAAGAAAATAAATTAATACCAGCTGATTTCATAAATGACATTCTTCATTTGTCAATGCAACCAACTTAAATTTAATTTAAAAATAAAAAATCACTAAAACTAAAAAGATAACCTCAAAATTTCCGATTTTAATTTTTACTAATTTATTAATTATTTAATTAAAAATAAGTGTTTATTTCGTACCTTGATAAATCCTTATATTTTTTATTTTCCGCATTATTCCGAAACAAAAATCCTTTTTTTCCCGATTAATGGTTATCGGAATTAAAAAAAAACTTGAGGAACCTCGGTTTTAATTGATTTTCCAGTATCCATGGTATCCTTAGGTTAATTTTCATTAAAATCTCTTCAACAAACGCCTTTTCTATTCAACTAAATAAAATAAATTTAAGAATTAATAAGAAAATAAGTTAATACCAGCTGATTTCATAAATGACATTCTTCATTTGTCAATGCAACCAACTTAAATTTAATTTAAAAATAAAATATCACTAAAACTAAAAAGATAACCTCAAAATTTTCGATTTTAATTTTTGCCGATTTACTAATTATTTAATTAAAAATGGGTGTTTATTTCTTACCTTGATAAATCCTTTCATTTCTTATTTTCCTTATTATTTCGAAAAAAAATCCTTTTTTTCCCCATTAATGGTTATCGGAGTTAAAAAAAAACTTGAGGAACCTTGGTTTTAATTGATTTTCCAGCATGCATGGTATCCTTAGGTTAATTTTCATTAAAATTTCTTCAACAAACGCCTTTTCTATTCAACTAAATAAAATAAATTTAAGAATTAATAAGAAAATAAATTAATACCAGCTGATTTCATAAATGACATTGCTTCATTTGTCAATGCAACCAACTTAAATTTAATTTAAAAATAAAAAATCACTAAAACTAAAAAGATAACCTCAAAATTTCCGATTTTAATTTTTACTAATTTATTAATTATTTAATTAAAAATAAGTGTTTATTTCGTACCTTGATAAATCCTTATATTTTTTATTTTCCGCATTATTCCGAAACAAAAATCCTTTTCGTCCGATTAATGGTTATTGAAGTTAAAAAAAATCTCAACGAACGTTAAAACTAACGTTTTAATCGATTTTTCAGCATTCATGGTATCTTTAGATTAATTTTCATTAAAATCTCCTCCATACACGCCTTTTCTATTCAATAAAATCAAATAAATTTAAGAATTAATAAAAAATAAATTAATATCAACTAATTTCATAAATGACATTGAACTTCATTTGTCAATGCAACCAACTTAAATTTAATTAAAAATGAAAAATCACTAAATATAAAAAAAATTACCTCAAAATCTTTTAATTAATTTTTTAATTGAAAATGAGTCTTACCTTCATAAATCCTTTTATTTCTTATTTTCCGTGTTATTCCTAAACAGAAATCCTTTTCTTTCAATTAATAGATATAGGAGTTAACAAAAATCTTGACAAACCTCGGTTTTAATAGATTTTCCAGCATTCCTGATATTCTATAGGTGAATTTCCATTAAAATCTCTTCAATACGTGTTTTTTCTATTCAACAAAATCAAATAAATACCAGCAGATTTAATAAATGACAATGAACTTCATTTGTCAATGCAACCAACTTAAATTTAATTAAAAATAAAAAATCACTAAAACTAAAAAGATAACCTTAAAATTTTCGATTTTAATTTTTACCAATTAACTAATTATTTAATTAAAAATGGGTGTTTATTTCTTACCTTGATAAATCCTTGCATTTCTTATTTTCCTTATTATTCCGAAATAAAAATCCTTTTTTTCCGATTAATGGTTATTGGAGTTAAAAAAAATCTTGAGGAACCTGGGTTTTAATTAATTTTCCAGCATCCATGGTATCCTTAGGTTAATTTTCATTAAAATCTCTTCAACAAACGCCTTTTCTATTCAACTAAATAAAATAAATTTAAGAATAAGAAAATAAATTAATACCAGCTGATTTCATAAATGACATTCTTCATTTGTCAATGCAACCAACTTAAATTTAATTTAAAAATAAAAAATCACTAAAACTAAAAAGATAACCTCAAAATTTCCGATTTTAATTTTTACTAATTTATTAATTATTTAATTAAAAATGAGTGTTTATTTCTTACCTTGATAAATCCTTATATTTTTTATTTTCCGTATTATTCCAAAATAAAAACCCTTTTCGTCCGATTAATGGTTATCAAAGTTAAAAAAAATCTCAACGAACGTTAAAACTAACGTTTTAACCGATTTTTCAGCATCCATGGTATCTTTAGATTAATTTCCATTAAAATGTCTTCCATACACGCCTTTTCTATTCAATAAAATCAAATAAATTTAAGAATTAATAAAAAATAAATTAATATCAACTAATTTCATAAATGACATTGAACTTCATTTGTCAATGCAACCAACTTAAATTTAATTTAAAATCAAAAATCACTGAATTTAAAGTTTCGATTTAAAAAATTTTTAAATTAAAAAATTAGTAATAAATATTTGTAGATATAATTAACTTACCATAACAAATTAAATGGATTAAATTATTCTCCCAAGGACATCAAGGTTATTTCAAATCGTTTCAATAAACTTGTTAACCTTTAATTATATTCACTCAATTTTATTTCGAATTCAACTCAAAAATTAACCCCCCATTGATTCTCATGGAACGTTTTTCTAATATACCAATTAAAATCGGTTTCCTTCGATGGTTGTATTTACGAGGTTTTTAGGAAGATTATCGACATGAATCTGTTTCCATTTCACTTTATCTAAGTTTCCAGAACAAAGGATTTTTATATCTTTAGTTACTTCGAATTTTCCGTAATATTTCAAGGCGATATTTTTGCGTAAATTGATCCGGGGAATAAAAATCCTTCTTAAATAACTGTCCAATGTAAACAGAGTTCGCTCCGGCGGGGTCAGCATCTTTTGGGAATTCTCCTTTATAATCACGCCAATAAATATCCCAATCTTCGCTTTTTATCGATTTAATTAGGATTATTATTATGATTGTTGAGATTAAGCGATTTTTAGGTTAAAAACTAATTTGACATAAAGCGATGTGGCGCCATCTCTTTTCCAAGGGACTAAGGTTAGTGATAAATTGTAAAATATTAATTCTTATTTATTTACTTAAATTTATAATAAAAACGAGTAATTATAATACACATATACAGCTTTAAGTTTCTTATTAATTAATTAATTAAGTATTTAGGTAAATCTCGAAAACTAGCGGAGATAGAGAGACGATTAAATAGGGGAAGAATTGCAGTTCCATGAACTCAATTTAATGAGCTTTTTGTTTTTTGGATAATAATTTTATTTTGGATTTTTTACTTTCTATGTAAAGTTTGCTCTTTTAAGAAGACAACAAGGTACGCAGCATGAGAATCTATGGAGAAATTGCCAAAAATTAATACGTGAACTAATACTCAACGGACCTTGGATAAACACAGAATGGAGGTGTTTAATAAGTTGCATACCTTTAACGATTATTTTATTTCATGTAACGTGTGTTGCATAACTTCAAGGAATAAAACGCAATAATAAATTGATTTATTATATTAAAATTAATTTAATTTATAAACGAGTATTAATAAAGCGAAATTAATTAAATAAATTAAAAGATTTAAATGTTACACAAAAAAAATACTGATAATTTGTTAACAATTTCAATTCAATCACTTCCTCATTTCAGTGCGAAAATGGCACTTCTAAACTAATTCTTAACAAAAAAAAATAATGTTTATATACAAATCTATTTTCTAATTCTTATTCGCTAAATAAATCATGTCTTAAGGTAACAGTCTCGGATTGAATCTTCCCATATGAAGAATAATCCCCGTTGGGTTGTGTCGGACGAAGAACAAAAATGGTCGATCAAATCTCAGTCTTGGGGCGTCCGGGAGACGAGCTTGTCGTGGTCTTAAAGGTAAAGGTAAAGTTAATAAATCAGGATCGTGTAGGGGGTCATCAAAAGATCTTTGATAATCGCGCGGTTCATCACCAAAACTTTTCTCTTCCATCGTAAACACAGATTCGGATAAATAATACCCGAGTTTTCTCGATCTCCTCGAAGGCCGACGCGAAGTTGCGGGATAAATCTCAGTGTGATGATCATCCCCAATCAAATTTTCCCCACAAGTCGTAAACGTATTCAATTGCAAAACATCAGAAAGATGTAACTCGTGAGCTTGCCCATTCAACCCCCTTAAATCAGCTTTACCAAAACTAAACAAACCTTTTAACCCCATTCTTTGAAACGCCACCGTTGAATTAATAATACTTTTATGCATAAACCTAGGGATTTGTAGTTCTAATCCAGGTCGTGGAATTAAACTCCTTTAAACACGCCCCCATGAGCCTTTTTTAAAGGCTGTTTCTGAGAGTTGCTTTTCTAAGCGTAAAAGACCATCGCCTGGGGCTGCTATTCCTTGTTGACCGGGGATTACGAAGATTGTACTAATTGTTTGGTCGGGACCTCCGATTGCTGCTGCTGTTGCGTCTAATTGGGGGTCATAACCGGCCAAAAATCCTGAACGATAAACTGCGGCTGGGATTGGAACCAATTTCCTTTGGCGAATTGATGGTAAAACGACGAAGTGGAGTTCGCCATCTCTTCCTTCAGTTGATGCTTGAGAACAATCAGTCTAAAATATTAAGAATTAAAAGGTAGTATAAGTGGGGTTATGGAGAAGGAGGAGACGTTTTCAATTTGATTTAGTTTGATATCAAACTAAACAAAACGAACAACTTATATTCTAAAAGCAATTTTGTAACTATTGAAAAAACAACGAATTCCTCAAATTTTCATATTTTCGTATTTTTCTCGATATCCATGCGTTTGAGAGCAAACGTGCAAGAGAGCAATATTGTTAACCATAAAATTTTGTACAACTTTTGTTCTAAAAATTTCTTTGTAACATGCTCAGATTCCCCAGTGTTACCATCAAAAACTTGAAAAAACCAATTCGTGAAAGTTTCATATCTTCGTATTTTTCTCAATATCCATGCGGCTGAGAGCAAAAGTGCAAGAGAACAATATTGTTAACCATAAAATTTTGTACAACTTTTGTTCTAAAAGTTTCTTTGTAACATGCTCAGATTCCCCAGTGTTACCATCAAGAACTTGAAAAACGAATTCGTGAAATTTTCATATTTTCGTATTTTTCTCAATATCCATGCGTCTGGGAGCAAAAGTGCAAGAGAGCAATATTGTTAACGATAAAATTTTGCACAACTTTTGTTCTAAAAGTTTCTTTGTAACATGTTCACATTTCCCAGTGTTACCATCAATAACTTGAAAAATCAACAAATTTCAAATTTTCATATTTTTCTCAATATCCATGCGCCTGAGAGTAAAAGTGCAAGAGAGCAATATTGATAAGCACAAAATTTGTTATAACTTCTATTCTATAAGCAATTTTGTAACATGCTCAGTTTCATTAGGGTTACTATCAACAACTTAAAAAAACAATAAATTCCTGAAATTTTCACATTTTCGTATTTTTCTCAATATCTATGCGTCTGGGAGCAAAAGTGCAAGAGAGCAATATTGTTAATCACAAAATTTCGTACAATTTTTGTTCTAAAAGTTTCTTTGTAACATGCTTAGATTCCCCAGTGTTACCATCAATAACTTGAAAAAACAACGAATTCCTCAAATTTTCATATTTTCGTATTTTTCTCAATATCCATGCGTCTGAGACCAAAAGTGCAAGAGAGCAATATTGTTAACCATAAAATTTTGTACGACTTTTATTTTAAAAGTTTGTTTGTAACATGCTCAGATTTCCCAGTGTTACCATCAAGACCTTGAAAAACGAATTCGTGAAATTTTCATATTTTCGTATTTTTCTCAATATACATGCGTCTGGGAGCAAAAGTGCAAGAGAGCAATATTGTTAATCATAAAATTTGGTACAACTTTTGTTCTAAAAGTTTCTTTGTAACATGCTTACATTCCCCAGTGTTACCATCAAAAACTTGAAAAAACGAATTCGTGAAATTTTCATATTTTTGTATTTTCTCGATATCTGTGCGCCTGGGAGCAATAGTGCAAGAGAGCAATATTGTTAACCATAAAATTTCGTACAACTTTTGTTCTAAAAGTTTCTTTGTAACATCCTCAGACTCCCCAGTGATACCACCAACTACTTGAAACAACAATAAATTCATCAAATTTTCATATCTTCGTATTTTTCTCGATATCCATGCGTCTGGAAGCAAAAATACAAGAGAGCAATATTGTTAACCATAAAATTTTGTACAACATTTGTTCTAAAAGTTTTTTTGTAACATGCACAGATTCTCCAGTGTTACCATCAAGAACTTGAAAAAATGAATTCGTGAAATTTTCATATCTTCGTATTTTTCTCAATATCCATGCGTCTGGAAGCAAAAATGCAAGAGAGCAATATTGTTAACCATAAAATGTTGTACAACTTTTGTTCTAAAAGTTTTTTTGTAACATGCTCAGATTCTCCAGTGTTACCATCAACTACTCGAAACAACAACGAATTCATCAAATTTTCATATTTTTCTTGATATCCATGCGTTTAAAAGCAAACGTGCAACAGAGCAATATTGTTAACCTTAAAATTTTGTACAACTTTTGTTCTAAAAGTTTCTTTGTAACATGCTCAGATTCTCCAGTGTTACCATCAAGAACTTGAAAAAATGAGTTCGTGAAATTTTCATATTTTTGTATTTTTCTCAATATCCATGCGTCTGGGAGCAAAAGTGCAAGAGAGCAATATTGTTAATCATAAAATTTCGTACAACTTTTGTTCTAAAAGTTTCTTTGTAACATGCTCAGATTCCCCAGTGTTACCATCAATAACTTGAAAAAACAACGAATTTCTCAAATTTTCATATTTTTTTTCAATATCCATGCGCCTGAGAGTAAAAGTGCAAGAGAGCAATATTGATAAGCACAAAGTTTGTTAAACTTCTGTTCTATAAGTAATTTTGTAACATGCTCAGTTTCACTAGGGTTACTATCAACAACTTGAAAAAACAATGAATTCCTCAAATTTTCACATTTTCGTATTTTTCTCAATATCTATGCATCTGGGAGCAAAAGTGCAAGAGAGCAATATTGTTAATCATAAAATTTCGTACAACTTTTGTACTAAAAGATTCTTTGTAACATGCTCAGATTCCCCATCAAGAACTTGAAAATACAACGAATTCCTCAAATTCTCATATTTTCGTATTTTTCTCAATATCCATGCGTCTGGGAGCAAAAGTGCAAGAGAGCAATATTGTTAACCATAAAATTTTGCATAACATTTGTTCTAAAAGTTTTTTTGTAACATGCTGAGATTCCCCAGTGTTACCATCAAGAACTTGAAAAAACAACGAATTCCTAAAATTTTCATATTTTTGTATTTTTCTCAATATCCATGCGTCTGCGAGCAAAAGTGCAAGAGAGCAATATTGTTAATCATAAAACTTCGTACAACTTTTGTTCTAAAAGTTTCTTTGTAACATGTTCACATTCCCCAGTGTTACCATCAAGAACTTGAAAAAACAACGAATTCCTCAAATTTTCATATTTTTGTATTTTTCTCAATATCCATGCGTCTGGGAGCAAAAGTGCAAGAGAGCAATATTGTTAACCATAAAATTTTGCATAACATTTGTTCTAAAAGTTTTTTTGTAACATGCTGAGATTCCCCAGTGTTACCATCAAGAACTTGAAAAAACAACGAATTCCTAAAATTTTCATATTTTTGTATTTTTCTCAATATCCATGCGTCTGCGAGCAAAAGTGCAAGAGAGCAATATTGTTAATCATAAAACTTCGTACAACTTTTGTTCTAAAAGTTTCTTTGTAACATGTTCACATTCCCCAGTGTTACCATCAATATCTTGAAAAAACAACGAATTCCTCAAATTTTCATATTTTCGTATTTTTCTCAATATCCATGTGTCTGGGACCAAAAGTGCAAGAGAGCAATATTGTTGACCATAAAATTTTGTACAACTTTTGTTCTAAAAATTTCTTTGTAACATGCTCAGATTCCCCAGTGCTACCATCAAGACCTTAAAAAACGAGTTCGTGAAATGTTCATATTTTTGTATTTTTCTCAATATCCATGCGTCTGGGAGCAAAAGTGCAAGAGAGCAATATTGTTAACCATAAAATTTCGTAGAACTTTTGTTCTAAAAGTTTCTTTGTAACATGCTCAGATTCTCCAGTGTTACCATCAACTTCTTGAAACAACAACGAATTCATCAAATTTTCATATTTTTCTCGATATCCATGCGTTTGAAAGCAAACGTGCAAGAGAGCAATATTGTTAACCATAAAATTTTGTACAACTTTTGTTCTAAAAGTTTCTTTGTAACATGCTCATCCCCAGTGTTACCATCAAGAACTTGAAAAAATGAATTCGTGAAATTTTCATATTTTTCTCGATATCTGTGCGCTTAGGAGCAAAAGTGCAAGAGAGCAATATTGTTAACCATAAAAGATCGTACAACTTTTGTTCTAATAATTTCTTTGTAACATGCTCATATTCCCCAGTGCTACCATCAAGAACTTAAAAAAACGAGTTCGTGAAATTTTCATATTTTTGCATTTTTCTCAATATCCCTGCATCTGCGAGCAAAAGTGCAAGAGAGCAATATTGTTAACCATAAAATTTTGTACAACTTTTGTTCTAAAAGTTTTTTTGTAACATGCTTACATTCCCCAGTGTTACCATCAATAACTTGAAAAAACAACGAATTCCTCAAATTTTCATATTTTCATATTTTTCTCGATATCCATGCGTTTGACAGCAAACGTGCAAGAGAGCAATATTGTTAACTCACTTAGAGTTAACCCACGTGGTAAGTTATGCCACTCAACTCAAATTTTACACGTGGTTTCTTTGACAATGTTTAAAGTTGTCGCTAATTTAGTGCAATTTACGAACTCACCCTGAGGAAGCGTAGAAAATAGATGCGAAATATTGGTGAATCAATTAATTGCGATTTTATTGCCCACAATCCTTCCTGAGAATAATAATTATCCTTCAAAAATATTGTTAACCTTAATATTTTGTACAACTTTTGTTCTAAAAGTTTTTTTGTAGCATGCTCAGATTCTCCAGTGTTGCCATCAACTACTTGAAACAACAACGAATTCATCAAATTTTCATATTTTTCTCGATATCCATGCGTTTGAGAGCAAATGTGCAAGAGAGCAATATTATTAACCATAAAATTTTGTACAACTTTTGTTCTAAAAGTTTCTTTGTAACATGCTCAGATTCCCCAGTGTTACCATCAATAACTTGAAAAACAACGAATTCCTCAAATTTTCATATTTTCGTATTTTTCTCAATATCCATGCGTCAGGGATCAAAAGTGCAAGAGAGCAATATTGTTAACCATAAAATTTTGTACAACTTGTGTTCTAAAAGTTTTTTTGTAACATACTCAGATTTCCCAGTGTTACCATCAATTACTTGAAACAACAACGAATTCATCAAATTTTCATATTTTTCTCGATATCTATGCGTTTGAGAGCAAAAGTGAAAGAGAGCAATATTGTTAACCATAAAATTTTGTACAAGATTTGTTCTAAAAGTTTTTTTGTAACATGCTCAGATTCCCCAGTGTTACCATCAAGAACTTGAAAAAACAACGAATTCCTCAAATTTTCATATTTTTGTATTTTTCTCAATATCCATGCGTCTGGAAGCAAAAATACAAGAGAGCAATATTGTTAACCATAAAATTTTGTACAACATTTGTTCTAAAAGTTTCTTTGTAACATGCTCAGATTCCCCAGTGTTACCATCAAGAACTTGAAAAAATGAGTTCGTGAAATTTTCATATTTTTGTATTTTTCTCAATACCCATGCGTCTGGGAGCAAAAGTGCAAGAGAGCAATATTGTTAATCATAAAATTTCGTACAACTTTTGTTCTAAAAGTTTCTTTGTAACATGCTCAGATTCCCCAGTGTTACCATCAAGAACCTGAAAAAACGAATTCCTCAAATTTTCATATTTTCGTATTTTTCTCAATATCCATGCGTCTGGGAGCAAAAGAGCAAGAGAGCAATATTGTTAATCATAAAATTTTGTACAATTTTTGTTCTAAAAGTTTCTTTGTAACATGCTCAGATTCTCCAGTGTTACCATCAACTACTCGAAACAACAACGAATTCATCAAATTTTCATATTTTTCTCGATATCCATGCGTTTAAAAGCCAACGTGCAAGAGAGCAATATTGTTAACCATAAAATTTTGTACAACTTTTGTTCTAAAAGTTTTTTTGTAACATGCTCAGATTCCCCAGTGTTACCATCAAGAACTTGAAAAAACAACGAATTCCTCAAATTTTCATATTTTTGTATTTTTCTCAATATCCATGCGTCTGGAAGCAAAAATACAAGAGAGCAATATTGTTAACCATAAAATTTTGTACAACATTTGTTCTAAAAGTTTCTTTGTAACATGCTCAGATTCCCCAGTGTTACCATCAAGAACTTGAAAAAATGAGTTCGTGAAATTTTCATATTTTTGTATTTTTCTCAATACCCATGCGTCTGGGAGCAAAAGTGCAAGAGAGCAATATTGTTAATCATAAAATTTCGTACAACTTTTGTTCTAAAAGTTTCTTTGTAACATGCTCAGATTCCCCAGTGTTACCATCAAGAACCTGAAAAAACGAATTCCTCAAATTTTCATATTTTCGTATTTTTCTCAATATCCATGCGTCTGGGAGCAAAAGAGCAAGAGAGCAATATTGTTAATCATAAAATTTTGTACAATTTTTGTTCTAAAAGTTTCTTTGTAACATGCTCAGATTCTCCAGTGTTACCATCAACTACTCGAAACAACAACGAATTCATCAAATTTTCATATTTTTCTCGATATCCATGCGTTTAAAAGCCAACGTGCAAGAGAGCAATATTGTTAACCATAAAATTTTGTACAACTTTTGTTCTAAAAGTTTTTTTGTAACATGCTCAGATTCCCCAGTGCTACCACCAACTACTTGAAATAACAATAAATTCATCAAATTTTCATATTTTTCTCGATATTCATGCGTCTGGAAGCAAAAGTGCAAGAGAGCAATATTGTTAACCATAAAATTTTGTACAAGTTTTGTTCTAAAAGTTTTTTTGTAATATGCTCAGATTAACCAGTGCTACCTACCATCAAGAACTTGAAAAAGCGAATTCGTGATATTTTCATATTTTTGTATTTTGCTCAATATCCATACGTCTGGGAGCAAAAGTGCAAGAGAGCAATATTGTTAATCATAAAACTTCGTACAACTTTTGTTCTAAAAGTTTCTTTGTAACATGTTCACATTCCCCAGTGTTACCATCAAGAACTTGAAAAAACGAGTTCGTGAAATTTTCATATTTTCGTATTTTTCTCAATATCCATGCGTCTGGGACCAAAAGTGCAAGAGAGCAATATTGTTAAAAATAAAATTTTGTACAACTTTTGTTCTAAAAAATTTCGTAAAATTTTCATTATTTAAGAGTTTGATGGCCGGATGGAATAAAGAAGATGGATATGGAACATTGGGTTAACATTCAGATCATCAAATATACAGATCTCCATAAAACACAGAGGACTTAAGATGAAAGAGTTAGAATGACAGAAAAACTAGTAGTGTGCCAAAAGAAGTTATAGGATACATTTTGGAATGCAATAAAGAGATTAAAAGAAAGCCAAAAAAGGGATAAGGAACATTAAAGATTAGATTAATTCAAACTGAATCATTTTGAAAACAACTTAATGGAGAAAAAACCAATTCAATACTAACCTCAAAAACGCTTGCACTAACCCCAGCCAAAGGAGGTCTCAAAATAATACTACTATCCTTCAAATATTCCTGAATCTTCCCCCCAGAATTCTTCTTCACAATCAAATTAGTTCTCCTCCTAACAACATCCCCAATCTCCTTAAAACTAACCTCCTCAACAAATCCATCATAAAACTGTTTCGCCCTCTCCTTATAAAAACTCAACAACTTCCCTTTCCCCCGATCGCTATACAACTCCCTCGCAATAACAGAAACCGCCACCCCACTCCCTTTCCCCGCCTCAATCGACTCCGAAACATTTTTAAAAATCAAATGCGGATTAAACGTCACCATATCATCCAACTTCAAAATATCGTTCATCTCCCCCGACGTCGCCCCTCTCGCCCCCAAAAACACCATTGCCAAAAGCGAAGTCGCCGCGAACGGGGACACAAAAATACTTCGCGCGGAACTTATCCCGTTCGTCACAGCCGACCAAAATCCAAAAGATAATTCGTTGCAGAGTTCTACAAATTGATAGACATCAGTGTCTAAGCGCGAAGTTGTTTCTTCCAATCCAAATCCGTGGAAGGGTTGGTTTGGGAGTTTTATTGGAGGGGGGGTTGTTGATGGTTGTTTTGTTGGTGGCGGTGATGGGATGATTGTTGATACTAAAGTCCATGAATTCAGTTTTTCGGGGAAGGTAGCTGTTTTATTGGGTTGTGGTTTTGATAATGATGATGGTGATGGGATTGTTGATGATAAATTTGGTGGTGAGGTTGATGATGAAATTTGTGGTGATGATGATGAAATTGGTGGTGAAGTTGATGGTGAGGTTGATGATGAAGTTGATGGTGAGGTTGATGATGAAATTGGTGGTGAAGTTGATGGTGAGATTAATGATGAAATTGGTGGTGAAGTTGATGGCGAAATCGTTGGCAACATAATTGGCAAAATCGTTGATGATTTAATTTTCAAAGTAGTCTCTTTAGGCATCAACTTCTCCCCATAAGGAATCGTCGAAGACTCATTCGCCCCATAAAAAATAAAATTCGTCGTATTCTTGCTTTCTTCTTGATCCAGCTCAATTTCGGCGTCAAAATTTGGTCGAATCGTTGATGGTACCAGATTTGTTTGAGTTTCCTCTTCAACATCAATCGAGGTGGTCGTTTCCAAATCAACGGTCATCGTGCTTAACTCATTTGCCTCACTTAACCGCGTCGTTTCATCAACTCTTTCCGTCGTCAAATCAGCAAGGGGCGTTGTCCCATCATCCAACGAATAAATTTGTGACAAAACAGAACTCAAAGCTTCCGAAAAATCAACCTCTTCAACACTTAAAGTTGTTGTTGGTTCTAATTCAATTGAAGTTGTATTCTCAATTTTTGTATCTTCATCTTTTACATTTCCATTTTCACTTAATTTCGTTCCAATAGCAGATCCAATCGTAGCAACTTCATCTTGAAGATCTTGCATCGGTTTTTCATTCATCCCCATCAACATTTCTTCAATTTTCTTGTTGGCATCAACGTTTAGAATGGGCTCATCAACGTCGTTAACGGTTTGAGATAAAAGTTGATGAACACTTTCCATCAGCGATTGTTGGGTTGTATACAAAGTGGTACTCTCAACATCTCCATTCACCTCCTCAGTCACTATCTCAGATATCTTCTCAGAAACACTCTCAGGCAATTTCGTCGACAATTTAAGATTAATCTCATTAATTTTCTTCGTGGTCAACGGCGAATGAGTAAATGGAGCAAATTCATTCAACAAAGGCATATTTTTTAGCTCGGGATTTTCGGTGATTTCTTCATTTTGGCTCAAAACTGTTTTTATTTCTTCTTTTTGCGCAATTTTGACGTTGTTTTCTTCCCCCTTTTCAGGCTTCCTCTTAATTATGATCCAAATTGGGGTTGTACTCTTCAAAGAAGCCAAACTATTAATCGTCATTTCCGGCAATTCCTCCTTTAACAACACTTTTAAAGCCTCAGTTGTTAACGTTTCTTGTAACGGCGTCGTTAATGGGTTAATCGATGGTGTTGTTGACTCAATTTTAATTGAAGACCAAGTCGAAAAATCGTTTTCGTTTCTAATTGAGGATTTAATTGCTTCCGGTGAAGTTGATGGAGTCGATTTTAATGAAGTTAAGAAATCTAAATCATCGTTGATTTTAGTTGGAACCTCAGATATCTTCGTTTTTTCAACGACAAGATCTGTTACGATGTCGGATAAACTTTGAGTTATCTTACTTTCTTCTTCATCCAATTTTGTGCTGGTTGAAATCTTCGGCGTTGTTGAATTAAAAGGCAAAATGGTCACCATTGGCGAATTAGTTCCTCCTAAATTCGTTATGTTATACTTTGTATCTGAAATGATGGCAACTGTAATCAAATTTGGCGAAGATTGAGTCTCTGTAACCAATTTTAACTCATTTATTGGAGTTGAACTCGTCGAAGATGGCGAATTTGTTGTCGATGGAGAAGTTGTTGATGCAGAAATCTTAATTGATGGAGAAGAAGAAACCTTAGTTGATGGGGAAGAAGAAATTTTAGTTGATGAAGAAGTTGTTGAAGAAATTTTAGTTGATGACGAAGTTGAAGATATCTTAGTTGATGGGGAAGAAGAAATTTGAGTTGATGACGAAGTTGCAGAAATCTTAGTTGATGGGGAAGAAGAAATTTGAGTTGATGACGAAGTTGAAGATATCTTAGTTGATGGGGAAGAAGAAATTTGAGTTGATGACGAAGTTGAAGAAATCTTATTTGGTGAAGAAGTTGTTGTTGGAGGAATTCTTGTAGATGTTGAAGGAGAACTTGATGTAACTAAAGACAAAGATGAATTTGGTTTATTCGACGCATAAAGAGGAGTAGTTAACTTCTCAAACTCCTTAATTTTCGTGGTAATATCATCACTAATCTTCTCTGGGGTGATTTCCTCCCCAGTGTTGCCAAAGAAAGCGGGCAAAATCATGCTCCAAGAATTCGAAACATCCGGAGTATCCAAAATTGGTTTGGCAACTTGCTTATGATTGACCATCTGCTCTTTAAGCACATTTTGAACGTTCGAAACGATATCGTTAACCTTCTTCTCCGGCAAATACTCAGCTACGTTATAATTAAAGTCTTCCCCATCGCCATTCGCGATGATCCCTTGAATCTCCTCCAGGGTCATTAACCTCTTAACCAAATCGCCGTTATCGTTGAAAGTAAAAAATTCGTATCTATCAGGATTTAATAGATTAATTGGGCTCGCAACTGGGCTAGCTCCTTGAGGTTTTGGAAGAGGTTTACCAATCGCGTCGATTATTTGAGTACCATTTTCTGTGTCCATAACACCACCAGATTCGGGAAAACTCAAAGTTTTTGCCAGCAATAACAAAAATGGAAGAAGTGGTTTCATTTCTGGAACAAAAAATTCTTTCAGGTTGCGGTAAACGAAGACAATGCGGCATTGTAAACGCTTCTGACACGTTGACACATTCACCTCGATCGTTTAGAGGTTGTTGTGCCAGCGACGACAACGTCACCACGTCTTCACAACGAGATTACATTTGTTGGGTAACTCGTAATTAACAAAAAAGGAATTTTAATCTTTCTCCTTTCCCACCGAAGCGAGACAAATATCCGGATGCAATCGGTAATTTGAATAAGGTTAGAGGTCGAGTTCTTCTCGTGACGGTCGGGTTTTTAAGGGGCGAAAGTTACTAAGTATGATTAAGCGAATTTTATTAATCTTAAACTATTATTACACAAAGACTTTCTTCTTACATTCTTCTTTCTTTTTAGTTAGGTGAGAATTTTCGCAACATAACTGTTAACGCATCGCGGTTATGTTTGAACTTAATTCTTTTATTTCAAACCGTTATTGTGAAGCCTCATTGTTAACAAATAATAATCTGGGTAAAAAATTATTCGATATTCAAAATTAACGCTGTCTTAGAATTACTCATCCAGGAGCCGTTACACCAGCTCAATTTTCCATAATCTAAGAGAATCCGTTATAGGAGACGTTTTTCTTGGTAACTACGTCTTGGTGACCCCGTTTGGGGTACAATACGCGAATATAATCCGGCGAAAAGTTAATTCTTACGATTTTGTAACGATCCGCGAGACAAATTACTTTGGGGATTGCGCACAATCGATTATATCTGAAGAAACCAACCTACAAAGCGTTTAGATGAACAAATAATCTTGTAATCGGTTAAGACTTTATATCAAATTAAAGCTATAACTCTATAATTTAAGAAAATTTTCGTAAAAGAAAACTCTGAGTAAAATCACAAAAATTTAAAAAAATCATTTTGGCTGTATTTGTTGAGATGAAGAGGTGATTTATATCTCAAATTAAAGCTTATGGTTTAAATTTTCAATTTATTAATAGTTATCTATATCTCTATAATGAAATAGTTGAGATAATGGACGAAATCAATTCGCATTATTTGACATGACTAATTTTATGAATTGAAGAAAACTTTAAAAAATCATTTTGGCTCTATTTGTTGAGATGAAGAGGTGATTTATATCTCAAATTAAAGCTGTTTGTTTAAAATTTAAGTTTAATAATGTTTATTCATATCTTTATAATGAAATAATTGAGATAATGGACGAAATCAATTCGCATCATTTGACATGACTAATTTTATGAATTGAAGAAAACTTTAAAAAACCATTTTGGCTCTATTCGTTGAGATGAAGAGGTGATTTATATCTCAAATTAAAGCTGATGGTTTAAATTTTAAGTTTATTAATGTTTATTCATATCTTCATAATGAAATAATTGAGATAATGGACGAAATCAATTCGCATTATTTGACATGACTAATTTTATGAATTGAAGAAAACTTTAAAAAATCATTTTGGCTCTATTTGTTGAGATGAAGAAGTGATTTATATCTCAAATTAAAGCTGATGATTTAAATTTTAAGTTTATTAATGGTTATCCATATCTTCATAATGAAATAGTTGAGATAATGGAGGAAATCAATACGATGACTAATTTTATGAATTGAAGAAAACTTTAAAAAATCATGTTGGCTCTATTTGTTGAGATGAAGAGGTGATTTATATCTCAAATTAAAGCTGATGGTTTAAAATTTAAGTTTATTAATGGTTATCCATATCTTCATAATGAAATAGTTGAGATAATGGACGAAATCAATACGATGACTAATATTTAAGTATCTTTAACTCGTTTTTGCACCAATTTCCCATTATTATTTTTTAGTTTTTCTCATCCCAATCAGGAATAACAACCAACAAATTACATCAAGAAATCCTTATTACCTCCTATTAGCTGAAATTTTCTCGTCCAATTTTTAACTTCTCCAAGACGAAGACGAATCCGCCCAATAGTGAAAAATCACCTGTAGATTCACCTTTAGGAAGGCCAAAGGCACCGGTTCTTGCGCAGACAATGTCAATGGCACCACTGCCTCCGCCTGCGATGTGGTGTCCGGGGGGGCCTCAAGTCCTGCCGTACGTCCTTGACCGTTCCTCCCGATGTACTCGGCCAGGATGCACAGGAAGGTCGCCACCCTCTCTCTGTTCAGTACACACACACTCTCTATTTACATCTCCCTTCGAAGCCAACCCTCACACGAAGCGCGAATTTAAATATAGACCTCCTGAATGTGCAATTAGTGACCGTCGAGGTCCATTAAAGGGCTATTTCTGGAACCTTGAACGTCGGAATTGGGGTCGATAAGAGGATTTAATTTAATTGGAATAGGTTACTTAGAAGTATGTTAAATATGAAAGGACAATCGCTGAAGAAGAGGGTAATATCTCAAAATGACATCGACATGTTCCGCGTGGCGGGGTGCCAATAAATTTCTACGAAACGAATTTATTTTTTTCGTTGTGCAATCCGTTCGAAAGCAATACAATTCATTTTCAGACAAATTGAGATGTAGAAACGAATGACATTAGCGTTGTGTAATAATAACTTTTCTTAGAATTGGTATAGATTCTTCCTCTTGTTCGCGTTTTACGTCGTATATGGATTGAATTACATAAATGGTGTGGAACCATTAAGAGCAAACCCGATAATGTTGGTAGAGGTAATCGTTATTGCGCTCACAATACCTCAGAGAGAGAGGTTAGTAATTAAATCTGGGCTATGTATGGGATATTAGACGAGTTAATCTATTGTTGGCGCAAAGTTCCCACTTGATATTACTTAACTGAGTCGTTTTTCGTCCGTTACGTTCTTCGGTGAAAGCCGCCAGGAAGTTGTCTGTTCTCGAACTTTGTGCGAATTTTCGGGAACGCAAATTCCTTACACATGATTTATTACAAAGTCCATCTATTATGTGGTAATTTTAAAAAAATCGTTCCTTTATTACCACAAAGAATACATAAAGTTGATTTCAATCAGGAGACATTTAAATCGTCGTCTCAAAATGCAGGAAGTAATCGGGCGCTTCTCTTTTGTGAAAGGGCACGTGTTTACTTTCCGATGTATCTCTCGATAGCTGAAAGTGTGCATTCTCCTTACCCATTTCATAAAACCTCCGTGAATCTCGATTAAATAACCGACGCTGTGGTGTTATTGAATAATAACCACAGTTAGAATTAGAAAATGTAATAAATAAATTGATGTAACACAACCTTTATTGAATTTTACGTTTAAAAAGAGAAAATCGTTTTTTTGAGATTTACTCATGACTAATTTTACGTGACCCAAAAATACAAAAAAAAAAAGAAATAACGAATGAAAAAATCGTGTGGTGACCGATTTTGATTCGACCTACGCGTGGTTGTGGTCGTCTTCTTTAAGAGGTTGTTCACTCTTCTGCAGGTGAATACCGAAATCGGAGATAACGGTTTTGTAAAAGTAAACGAGTCGAAAAAGCAAGCAGTGAAGTTGTACGTCACTGTTTGAGCTCGTGACTGCGTAATTATGAATAATATTTCCGATATTGTACAATTTATTTTTGTTAAAATTTTGAGTTTACACTAAAAAATCATAATAAATTGTAGGTTTCATAAATCGTTATGAAATTATCAGCATTTGTAACACAAATTATAAGCTTTCCAATAAAAGAAACAGTTTAAAAAAAAAAAAATTAGTTTTTGAGATATTAATTATTATACATCGGTTTGCTCAATTATATTAACTGATTTTCAAAATATCATAATAAATCGGAGCTTTCATAAATCGTTATGAAATTATCAGCGTTTGTAATACAAATTATAAGCTTTCTAATGCATCAAACGGATTTTCAAAAAACAATTTAGATTTTGAGATATTAAGTCTTAAAAATTTTCTCAATTTGCTGTTTACATTTTTATATTCACTCATTTTCAAAAAATCATAATAAATCGGAGCTTCCTTAAATCATTATGAAATTATCACCATCAGTAATAGAAATTATAAGCTTTCCAATAAAAGAAACAGTTTTAAAAAAAAAAATTAGTTTTTGAGATATTAATTATTATACATCGGTTTACACAATTATATTAACTGATCTTCAAAAAATCATAATAAATTAGAGCTTTCATAAATCGTTATGAAATCATCAGCATTTGTAGTAAAAATAATAAGCTTTGCAATGAAAGAAACGATTTTTAAAAAAAAAAATAGTTTTTGAGATATTAACTTTTAGATATTGGTTTGCTCAATTATATTAACTGATGTTCAAAAAATCATAATAAATCGGAGCTTTCATAAATCGTTATGAAATTATCAGCGTTTATAATACAAATTATAAGCTTTGCAATGAAAGAAACGATTTTTGAAAAAACAAATTAGTTTTTGAGATATTAAGTTTTAGATATTGGTTTGCTCAATTATATTAACTGATTTTCAAAAAATCATAATAAATCGGAGCTTTCATAAATCGTTATGAAATTATCATCGTTTATAATACAAATTATAAGCTTTCTAATGCATCAAACGGATTTTCAAAAAACAATTTAGTTTTTGAGATATTAAGTTTTAAACATTTCCTCAACTTTCAGTTTACATTTTTATATTCACTCATTTTCAAAAAATCATAATAAATCGGAGCTTCCATAAATCATTATGAAATTATTACCATTAGTAATACAAATTATAAGCTTTCCAATAAAACAAACGATTTTTCAAAAAAAAATTTAGTTTTTAAGATATTAATTATTATACATCGATTTACACAATTACATTAACTGATCTTCAAAAAATCATAATAAATTGGAGCTTTCATAAATCGTTATGAAACCATCAGCATTTGTAGTACAAATAATAAGCTTTGCAATGAAAGAAACGATTTTTGAAAAAACAAATTAGTTTTTGAAATATTAAGTTTTAGATATTGATTTGCTCAATTATATTAACTGATTTTCAAAAAATCATAATAAATCGGAGCTTTCTTAAATCGTTATGAAATTATCAGCGTTTGTAATACAAATTATAAGCTTTCTAATGCATAAAACGGGTTTTCAAAAAACAAATTAGTTTTTAAGATATTAAGTTTTAAACATTTTCTCAATTTTCAGTTTACATTTTTATATTCACTTATTTTCAAAAAATCATAATAAATCAGAGCTTCCATAAATCATTATGAAATTATTACCATTAGCAATACAAATTATAAGCTTTTCAATAAATGATATAATTTTTCAAAAAAAAATTTAATTTTTGAGATATTAATTATTATACAACGATTTACACAATTATATTAACTGATCTTCAAAAAATCATAATAAATTGGAGCTTTCATAAATCGTTATGAAACTATCAACATTTGTAATACAAATAATAAGCTTTGCAATGAAAGAAACGATTTTTGAAAAAACATATTAGTTTTTGAGATATTAATTATTATACAGGCTGTCCCGCAATGATTGTACAATACTTCACCAGTATATTCTTTGATCAAAAACTGACAAAAAAAGCTTAATAAACGTAGGTCCGAAAATGGTCCATTGTTGAGATATCCAAAGTTTTAGTTTCATAAGTTGACCTATTGTTAACATCATTAATTGTAACGGTTTAGTTGTAGTAATTGTATGATTAACATTTGTTTTACTACTTTCAATAAGTACTACGAGTACCACGTGCATAATGTGCTGTTGCTCCATCGTGCATAAAGGTTTGCAGGCATTTGAGTTTCTAGTATTGCATGGAGATTGTCATCACTCATAATGTGCCTATTATGGATATTAAGAACTCTGTTTTGAGTAAATGTTACTTCTTCCGTAAACACAATGTTTATGGGACGTTTAGTACCACTTCCTGTATGGCTCACCTACAAAAAATCTGTTGTTTTTTTCTATAATTTTCTGTTAAAGCTTGAAAAGTGTTGTAGTGATACGGATAAAGCAACTGCTTATATGAAGTTTTAGATACTGGTTTACTCAATTATATTCACTCATCTTCACAAAATCATAATAAATTGGAGTTTTCATAAATCGTTATGAAACTATCAGCATTTGTAGTACAAATAATAAGCTTTGCAATGAAAGAAACGATTTTTGAAAAAACAAATTAGTTTTTGAGATATTAATTATTATACAACGATTTACACAATTATATTAACTGATTTTCAAAAAATCATAATAAATTGGAGCTTTCATAAATCGTTATGAAACTATCAGCATTTGTAGTACAAATAATAAGCTTTGCAATGAAAGAAACGATTTTTGAAAAAACAAATTAGTTTTTGAGATATTAATTATTATACAACGATTTACACAATTATATTAACTGATTTTCAAAAAATCATAATAAATTGGAGCTTTCATAAATCGTTATGAAACTATCAGCATTTGTAGTACAAATAATAAGCTTTGCAATGAAAGAAACGATTTTTGAAAAAACAAATTAGTTTTTGAGATATTAATTATTATACAACGATTTACACAATTATATTAACTGATTTTCAAAAAATCATAATAAATTGGAGCTTTCATAAATCGTTATGAAACTATCAGCATTTGTAGTACAAATAATAAGCTTTGCAATGAAAGAAACGATTTTTGAAAAAACAAATTAGTTTTTGAGATATTAATTATTATACAACGATTTACACAATTATATTAACTGATTTTCAAAAAATCATAATAAATTGGAGCTTTCATAAATCGTTATGAAACTATCAGCATTTGTAGTACAAATAATAAGCTTTGCAATGAAAGAAACGATTTTTGAAAAAACAAATTAGTTTTTGAGATATTAATTATTATACAACGATTTACACAATTATATTAACTGATTTTCAAAAAATCATAATAAATTGGAGCTTTCATAAATCGTTATGAAACTATCAGCATTTGTAGTACAAATAATAAGCTTTGCAATGAAAGAAACGATTTTTGAAAAAACAAATTAGTTTTTGAGATATTAATTATTATACAACGATTTACACAATTATATTAACTGATTTTCAAAAAATCATAATAAATTGGAGCTTTCATAAATCGTTATGAAACTATCAGCATTTGTAGTACAAATAATAAGCTTTGCAATCAAAGAATCGATTTTTGAAAAAACAAATTAGTTTTTGAGATATTAACTTTTAGATACTGGTTTACTCAATTATATTCACTCATCTTCAAAAAATCATAATAAATCGGAGCTTTCATAAATCGTTATGAAATTATCAGAGTTTGTAATACAAGCTATAAGCTTTCTGATGCATAAAACGGTTTTTCAAAAAACAATTTAGTTTTTGAGATATTAATTTTTAAACATTGTAAGACATTTTCTCAACCTTTACCAACAATGGTAATGTCCAAAACTCGCACAATTTTTAATATATCAACAATTACTTCAGTTAGAATCCTAAATTTAAGCAACAGACACCTTGCTGATTCAATGCTTGACACTCATACTTTGCTCTGTTGAGTAATTGAAGCAGAAGACGAAAATGGATCTGATACTATTTGATCATAGAAAAATCTGACATAAAATCTACTTAGAATTTCTACGCTTAACTCTGGTAATCCCTGGCTTTCCTGCAACCCTAAAAACTTTATTCAAAAAGAACTTGCTTCGAATCGGATGGTTTTATGTTTATCTCTGGTAATCCCTGGCTTTCCTACTTCTCTGTATACTTTGCCTTGCAAAGGTTGTGATCTTGACTCTTCACCAATATGTTCCTTCATGTTTTCGATATTCTTTTCCTCGAATTGGAGAGTCATATACCTTTCGTATACGATTCTTAATAGTCTTTGTCACCTTTTCTCACATATTCTGGAACAATCCATACTATCATAGAATACACTTGTGTCTAACTACTGTAATTTACAGCAGTGTGGAGCAAAACTAGAAACGATCGCTTCACTTTCTAATCTAAGCCATCGAAAAGGAAATAAGAGACGTGGATATCAAGTACAAGCAAGCAGTGGTCTGCGTAGCGAGCTAAAATGTCCTAAAAATATACTTAGATATCCACTCTTAAAATGTTAATGAAATCTTTAACGTCACACAACGTAGCGTGTGATCATTAATTGCTTAAGTTGCGATGTAAAAGTACTAAAAAACATCCGCTTATTTAGCGGCTACTATGTTCTATATTAATTATAAATTCGCTCTGCATTCATACAAGATATGCAAACAAATCGTCTGTGACTAATAACTGTAAAGGAAATAGTTAACGTCTTTACGTCTTTTTGTGGAATCAAAAAATTTTAATCATGCATTGAAATTCCTTCTAAACCAAAAAAAAAATAGACACAAAAGTAGTAAAAAAGCTTTCCTTTCATAACAATTAATTTCATCATTAAATTAAAAAAATTGGTGTGAAACTTCTTTACATAACAGGTTGAGAATACACATTCCAAAACAATTTAGATAAAACATTTTTAATACTCTTCATTACATCTCTCAAATGAGCTGTTAATGAAATCGGCTTAGTATGCAAATTGTGTAAAACAAACAGATAAATCTCTTGCAATCGTATACAATTTTTTTATAATTCTATGCAATTTCATAAAACCGAATTTAATTTCATGTGAAATTTAAAATATCGTATCTCAAGAATGAATTGAGATATCATGAAATAAAGAACATTTTAAAGCAAATTTTATGAAGATTTAATGTGCCGAAAATAATTTCTTTTTTTCAATAAACATCGTTGTTAAGATTTTTTAAATCCAACTCTGCATGTTTAAATGTTTAAAATTAAAAATATTATATCTCAAGAACGAATGGAGCATTTTAAAGTAATTTTAAAACAGATTTAGTGTGCTATAAATAATTTCTTATTTTGGACTGATTTTTAAACTCATCTATATCCTTTACACTTTAAAAATAGAAATTCAGGAACTCCTATCTTAGGAATGAATTGAGATATTATGATGAAACAATAATCATTTTAAAGCAAATTTAATAAGAATTAAATATGCCATAAATAATTTCTTATTTTCCACAAACACCATTGATATGAGTTTTTAAACTCAACGCTGCATATAATAAGTTGTATCTACATCTTTCTTAATTAACCACCTAAATCAAATTTATTTCAAGATTTGAAGCAACATCGTATTTTTTATTTAAATCTACACTATTTTTAGTATATTTACTAAAAATTTCGTTACTCCAACTCGATTTTAGTAAAAGTTATGAATTTTTATAACATTAAATGTCATAATTTTAAGTGATTTTGGACAGTCTTTGATTTAATCACATAAATCAAATTTATTTCAAGATTTGAAGCAATTCAGTATTTTTTATTTAAATCTACACTCTTTTTAGCATAACTCTTAAAAATTTCGTTACTACAACACAATTTTAGCAAAAGTTATGAATTTTTATAACATTAAATGTCATAATTTTAAGTGATTTTGGACAGTTTTTGATTTAATCACATAAATCAAATTTATTTCAAGATATGAAGCAATTTAGTAATTTTTATTTAAATCTAGACTCTTTTTAGCATAACTCTTAAAAATTTCATTACTCCAACTCAATTTTAGCAAAAGTTATGAATTTTTATAACATTAAATGTCATAATTTGAACTGATTTTGAACACTTGTTGATTTAATCATCTAAACCAAATTTATTTCAAGATTTGAAGCAATATCGTATTTTTTATTTAAATCTACAGTATTTTTAGTATAATTCCTAAAAATTTCGTTACTCCAACTCGATTTTAGCAAAAGTTATGAATTTCTATAACATTAAATGTCATAATTTTAAGTGATTTTGGACAGTCTTTGATTTAATCACATAAATCAAATTTATTTCAAAATTTGAAGCAATTTAGTATTTTTTATTTAAATCTAGACTCTTTTTACATAACTCTTAAAAATTTCGTTACTCCAGTTCGATTTTAGCAGAAGTTATGAATTTTTATAACATTGAATGTCATAATTTGAACTGATTTTGGACACTTGTTGATTTAACCATCTAAACCAAATTTATTTCAAGATTTGAAGCAATATCGTATTTTTTATTTAAATCTACACTATTTTTAGTACAATTCCTAAAAATTTCGTTACTCCAACTCGATTTTAGTAAAAGTTATGAATTTTTATAACATTAAATGTCATAATTTTAAGTGATTTTGAACAGTCTTTGATTTAATCACATAAATCAAATTTATTTCAAAATTTGAAGCAATTTAGTATTTTTTATTTAAATCTACACTCTTTTTAACATAACTCTTAAAAATTTCGTTACTCCAACATAATTTTAGCAAAAGTTATGAATTTCTATAACATTAAATGTCATAATTTTAAGTGATTTTGGACAGTCTTTGATTTAATCACATAAATCAAATTTATTTCAAAATTTGAAGCAATTTAGTATTTTTTATTTAAATT
Organism: Onthophagus taurus; assembly: GCF_000648695.1. Classification (NCBI taxonomy): domain Eukaryota; kingdom Metazoa; phylum Arthropoda; class Insecta; order Coleoptera; family Scarabaeidae; genus Onthophagus; species Onthophagus taurus. Next base: position 135,038 of record NW_019280674.1, read on the forward strand.
TACACTCTTTTTAGCATAACTCTTAAAAATTTCGTTACTTCAACATAATTTTAGCAAAAGTTATGAATTTTTATATCATTAAATATCATAATTTTAAATGATTTTGGACAGTCTTTGATTTAATCACATAAATCAAATTTATTTCAAGATATGAAGCAATTTAGTATTTTTTATTTAAATCTACACTCTTTTTAGTATAAATCTTAAAAATTTCGTTACTCCAACACAATTTTAGCAAAAGTTATGAATTTTTATAACATTAAATGTCATAATTTGAAGTGATTTTGGACAGTCTTTGATTTAATCACATAAATCAAATTTATTTCAAGATTTGAAGCAATTTAGTATTTTTTATTTAAATCTACACTCTTTTTAGTATAACTCTTAAAAATTTCGTTACTCCAACTCAATTTTAGCAAAAGTTATGAATTTTTATAACAATAAATGTCATAATTTGAAGTGATTTTGGACACTTGTTGATTTAACTATCTAAACCAAATTTATTTCAAGATTTGATGCAATATCGTATTTTTTATTTAAATCTACACTATTTTTAGTATAATTCCTAAAAATTTCGTTACTCCAACTCGATTTTAGTAAAAGTTATGAATTTCTATAACATTAAATGTCATAATTTTAAGTGATTTTGGACAGTCTTTGATTTAATCACATAAATCAAATTTATTTCAAATTTTGAAGCAATTTAGTATTTTTTATTTAAATCTACACTATTTTTAGTATAACTCTTAAAAATTTCGTTACTCCAACTCGATTTTAGCAAAAGTTATGAATTGTTATAACATTAAATGTCATAATTTGAAGTGATTTTGGACAGCCTTTGATTTAATCATATGAATCAAATTTATTTCAAGATTTGAAGCAGTTTAGTATTTTTTATTTAAATCTACACTCCTTTTAGCATAACTCTAAAAAATTTCGTTACTCCAACACAATTTTAGCAAAAGTTATGAATTTTTATAACATTAAATGTCATAATTTGAAGTGATTGAAGTGATTTAAGCATCTAAACCAAATTTATTTCAAGATTTGAAGCAACATCGTATTTTTTATTTAAATCTACACTATTTTTAGTATAATTCCTAAAAATTTCGTTACTCCAACTCGATTTTAGCAAAAGTTATGAATTTCTATAACATTATGTCATAATTTTAAGTGATTTTGGACAGTCTTTGATTTAATCTCATAAATCAAATTTATTTCAAAATTTGAAGCAATTTAGTATTTTTTATTTAAATCTACACTCTTTTTAGTATAATTCCTAAAAATTTCGTTACTCCAACTCGATTTTAGCAAAAGTTATGAATTTCTATAACATTAAATGTCATAATTTTAAGTGATTTTGGACAGTCTTTGATTTAATCANAATTAGTTTTTCAGATATTAACTTTTAGATATTGGTTTACTCAATTATATTCACTCATCTTGAAAAAATCATAATAAATCGGAGCTTTCATAAATCGTTATGAAATTATCAGCGTTTGTAATACAAATTATAATCTTTGCAAAGCATAAAACGGTTTTTCAAAAAACAATTTAGTTTTTGAGATATTAAGTTTTAAACATTTTCTCAATTTTCAGTTTACATTTTTATATTCACTCATTTTCAAAAAATCATAATAAATCGGAGCTTCCATAAATCATTATAATATTATTACCATTAATAATACAAATTATAAGCTTTTCAATAAATGAAATAATTTTTCTAAAAAAAATTTAGTTTTTGAGATATTAATTATTATACATCGATTTACACAATTATACTAACTGATCTTCAAAAAACCATAATAAATTGGAGCTTTCATAAATCGTTATGAAACTATCAGCATTTGTAGTAGAAATAATAAGCTTTGCAATGAAAGAAACGATTTTTGAAAAAACAAATTGGTTTTTGAGACATTAACTTTTCAATATTGGTTTACTCAATTATATTCACTCATCTTCAAAAAATCATAATAAATCGGAGCTTTCATAAATCGTTATGAAACTATCAGCATTTGTAGTAGAAATAATAAGCTTTGCAATGAAAGAAACGATTTTTGAAAAAACAAATTGGTTTTTGAGACATTAACTTTTCAATATTGGTTTACTCAATTATATTCACTCATCTTCAAAAAATCATAATAAATCGGAGCTTTCACAAATCATCATGAATTTATCAGCATTTGTAGTATAAATTACAAGCTTTCCAATAAAAAAAGCGGATTTTCGAAATATCGTTTAGTTTTTGAGATATTAATTTCTAAACTTAAGGATATCCTGCAAAACAACTTTCATGAACACGTGTTTACTAGAAATTTTCAAAATCCACATGTCATATCTTAACAATAAATACCCGTCATCTAATTTAAACACTACTAACTTAAGAAGGCTGATTTGAGTCAACATACAAAGCGTCATTTCGACGCGTTCAACGCAAATTCTATTTTTAGAAATATTTTCGAAAACTTGATTAATCCCATTCAGTTGTAATTAATCGATTATTGTCTCGTTATTATTAAAGATTACTTCATAGGATTATTTGTTTACCAAATCCGGCTTTATTAATTGAAATAACCCGAACGTGTTTGCAATTCAAATTAAGAAATATTAAGATAATTCGACAAACATGTTTTGATAATAGTACGAATTAAGAAGTTGTCTCAACTATAACTATCCGTATCGAATAGATTATCACGAAATAACTTTAGATATAAAAATCGCACGAGGAGGTCAACCCGACTCAATTGAATTCGTCTCATTTAATTCCTATTTGTATCAATACAGCACGTTCCCCGGCTTGCAATCAAACGAAACTTGTGTATATATACAATTCAAACACAACGCGTTTGATGATGGATCAATAAGGTTTATTAAGATTCCATTTTCTTTCTTGAACAAAAAAATTAATAAATCAAATTAATCACTTAATTAAAAGAATAAATGAGTAAAATATAACAAAGTGAATAAAAAGTGTAACTCAAAACTATATTAGAAAGACAATCGAAGCGCTTCAAAACGCATGCTTCAAAGTAACGCTTCTATTCACAACGTGCAAGCCGGCACAGTCTCGTTGAAGTTGTGCTGCGGTGAAGTTGCACGTGTTTCAGGATCATTTCGAACTCGAACTCGTCCGCAGAATTTCATCTAGGGAACATGTACTCTTGTTTTTTACCGAAATGTTCTCTTTCAACGGCCAAATCTAATTAGGGTAAGTGCTCGCTGAATACAAAAGGAAAAATGTTTTGTTTGTTCAACTTGTTCATTTCCACTTGTTGAGATTGTGCTCAATTTTATAAGTTTACCTTGAAATAAAATTAATAGTTTTGATACAAAGAAAGATTTTCTAAGAAGTGAGATAATTCGTGATTCATTTAAGAATTAATCCGAGAGTTTCTTTATATAATGATTATTTGGTTTAAAATGTAAAAATAAAATTGTACCTAACTAATTATCTAATAATCTAGGTTAAAATAGATCGATTTAACTAATTTTGTTAAACTTGGAAGATGATACCTTCACTTATCTAATTGCTCCATCGATATTGAAGGTTACGCTCAATCATGATCATGTTATCTTTTAATTTAACTATTAAATCAATCAACAACATTGTTTTGAAATTACAAAGTAAATTAACGTCACTTTAAACAAACTTCAAATTAAATAGGTCGGTAACTTCAAACATTTTTTATAAAATAATTATTTATCGTGGAAACTTTAAATTTGGCATAACCTATCTTGAAACATTCNTTGAAGCAATTTAGTATTTTTTATTTAAATCTACACTCTTTTTAGTATAATTCCTAAAAATTTCGTTACTCCAACTCGATTTTAGCAAAAGTTATGAATTTCTATAACATTAAATGTCATAATTTGAAGTAATTTTGGACAGTCTTTGTTTTAATCACATAAACCAAATTTATTTCAAGATTTGAAGAAACAATCTAGTATTTTTTATTTAAATCTACACTCCTTTTAGCATAACTCTTAAAAATTTCGTTACTTCAACACAATTTTAGCAAAAGTTATGAATTTTTATAACATTAAATGTCATAATTTGAAGTGATTTTGGACACTTGTTGATTTAACCATCTAAACCAAGTTTATTTCAAGATTTGAAGCAACATCGTATTTTTTATTTAAATCTACAGTATTTTTAGTATAATTCTTAAAAATTTCGTTACTCCAACTCAATTTTAGCAAAAGTTATGAATTTTTATAACATTAAATGTCATAATTTTAAGTGATTTAACCATCTAAACCAAATTTATTTCAAGATTTGAGGCAAAATCGTATTTTTTATTTAAATCTAAACCATTTTTAGTATAAGTCCTAAAAATTTCGTTACTCCAATTCGATTTTAGCAAAAGTTATGAATTTCTATAACATTAAATGTCATAATTTTAAGTGGTTTTGGTTCAATTTTTCCTGATTTCAAAACTAAAATGATTGTGTCAGAACTTAATAATGCCACTTCTTGATCGATTGGTGAGAAAATGATTCGAAATAAGTAAACCAATCGATTCCATCAAGTCGCAATCCCCATTTATAACTGTGAATCCGTACGTGTTACACTTTATTATGGCACAGAATGATGATTGACGTTGTCGTCGATAGATAAATAATAGATTCGACGACTCGCTCTTATTAATAATAAACCATAAGCGGACGCAATTATAACTGTACCAAGGATTCAAACCGCGAAGGAAAACTTTTTCCTCATATACGCCGGTTCCCACCGGGTGACACGGTTAACTCGCGAAAATCTCTTTAAACCGCTTGAGGTTAATGAATTATTATTATAAATATGATAATAAATAGCTTAAATAATAATTTTTTACCTGATTATTTTCTGTTTTTCTTTTTTTGATGAATTAAGTTGTGATTGTATTATTTTTCATCGGATTCACAGAGAGTTTGTACCGTTTCGAACTTGAATTACGCACTTGAATTATGATGTTTTACGCTTGATGGTAAATTTCGATGAGCTTCTTAGCTCTGAAGGAGAGATGTAGTACTGGAGTCTTCGGGTTTTGGAAGCACGTCTTATAAAGCGTCTCCCACCGAAGACTTTGTTGAACGGGTCATGAAATAACGGCATAGAGTGTCTTCCAGTATAAAATATACAACAATACTTCAATATTAACTCATTTTATTTATTATTATTTTATTATAACCAAAAAATTATTAAGTTAATAAAAATTTATTAACTTAATGATGGTTTAATAATTGATTTTTTTGTTTTCACTCATTTAACACCTTACATAACGTCACCTATATGCACCATCATCATCTTCGTTTCATCTCTTATATCTCCATATAAAGAGGAGACCGCAAAAACTCCATCCGGAGCCGTTTTCAATCAACAGCGTGCAACAAAAAAAATCATCTCGCTTCTACTTATACTTACTTTCGGTTCTTCTCCTTCATTAAACCCTAATGAGAAATGACGCAAACGTTTTTGGTGCATTGAAATGTCAAAAGCTTCTTCATCTTAAATCGTTATCGTAGAATTATTTTGCGTTTCGATTTGCGATCGATTTTACGTGCTTTGAATTTGGGGGTTAAATTTATACTGTGTTTACGTGTCATGTTGGAACTTGTCCAGAGCGGACGGGTCGTGTACGAGGAGGATGTGGCACGGAAAAATTTTTGTCGCACGAAGACTGCGAGGACTACGACGACGACCTGCGGTTTTAAATTGGTTTTAGGCCGAACGTGTCTTGGTCTTTAAAGTGTTACGCGAGGGAAAAAAATTGTTGTAATTGTCTAAGAAAATTGCACTTGCAGAAAATTGTTCTTAAAGAAATTGCTTTCAGGAAATTCTCAACCGGAAATTATCGCAAAGAAATTATTAAGGGGGAAATACATTATTATTTTCATAAAAATTAACTTATAACTATTTGGAGCTTTCATATATCGTTATGAAATTATCAGCTTTTATAATACAAATTATAAGCTTTCTAATAAAAAAAGCGGTTTTTCAAAAAATAAATTAGTTTTTGAGATATCAAGTTTTAGACATTGGTTTACTCAATTATATTCACTCATCTTTAAAAAAATCATAATAAATCGGAGCTTTCATAAATCGTTATGAAATTATCAGCATTTGTAGTACAAATTATAATCTTTCCAACGCATAAAACGGTTTTTCAAAAAACAATTTAGTTTTTAAGATATTAAGTTTTAAACATTTTCTCAATTTTCAGTTTACATTTTTATATTCACTCATTTTCAAAAAATCATAATAAATCGAAACTTCCATAAATCATTATGAAATTATTACCATTAATAATACAAATTGTAAGCTTTTCAATAAATGAAATAATTTTTCAAAAAAAAAATTTTGTTTTTGAGTTATTAATTATTATACATCGATTTGCACAATTATACTAACTGATTTTCAAAAAATCATAATAAATTGGAGCTTTCATAAATCGTTATGAAACTATCAGCGTTTGTAGTACAAATAATAAGCTTTTCAATGAAAGAAACGATTTTTGAAAAAACAAATTAGTTTTTTAGATATTAACTTTTAGATATTGGTTTACTCAATTATATTCGCTCATTTTCAAAAAATCATAATAAATCGGAGCTTTCATAAATCGTTATGAAATTATCAGCGTATGTAATACAAATTATAAGCTTTCTAATGCATAAAACGGGTTTTCAAAAAACAAATTAGTTTTTAAGATATTAAGTTTTAAACATTTTCTCAATTTTCAATTTACATTTTTATATTCACTCATTTTCAAAAAATCAAAATAAATCGGAGCTTCCATAAATCATTATGAAATTGTTACCATTAGTGATACAAATTATAAGCTTTCCAATAAAAGAAACAGTTTTTCAAAAAAAATATTAGTTTTTGAGATATTAATTATTATACATCGATTTACACAATTATACTAACTGATCTTCAAAAAATCATAATAAATTGGAGCTTTCATAAATCGTTATGAAACTATCAGCATTTGTAGTAGAAATAATAAGCTTTGCAATGAAAGAAAAAATTTTTGAAAAAACAAATTAGTTTTTCAGATATTAACTTTTAAATATTGGTTTACTCAATTATATTCAATCATTTTCAAAAAATCATAATAAATTGGAGCTTTCATAAATCGGTATGAAATTATCAGCGTTTGTAATACAAATTATAAGCTTTCTAAAGCATGAAACGGTTTTTCAAAAAACAATTTAATTTTTGAGATATAAAGTTTTAAACTATAAAGTTTTCAAAAAATCATAATACATCGGAGCTTCCATAAATCATTATGAAATTATTACCATTAGTAACACAAATTATAAGCTATTCAATAAATGATAATTTTTCAAAAAAAAAATTAGTTTTTGAAATATTAATTATAATACATCGATTTATACAATTATATTAACTGATTTTCAAAAAATCGTAATAAATCGGAGCTTAAATAAATCATTATGAAATTATTACCATTAGTAATACAAATTATAAGCTTTTCAATAAATGAAATAATTTTTCAAAAAAAGATTTAGTTTTTGAGATATTAATTATAATACATCGATTTACACAATTATATTAACTGATTTTCAAAAAATCGTAATAAATTGGAGCTTTTATAAATCGCTATGAAACTATCAGCATTTGTAGTACAAATAATAAGCTTTGCAATGAAAGAAACGATTTTTGAAAAAACTAATTAGTTTTTGAGATATTAACTTTTAGATATTGGTTTACTCAATTATATTCCTCATCTTCAAAAAATCATAATAAACCGGAGCTTTCATAAATCGTTATGATATTATCAGCGTTTGTAATACAAATTATAATCTCTCCAACGCATAAAACGGTTTTTCAAAAAAAATTTAGTTTTTGAGATATTAATTATAATACATCGATTTACACAATTATATTAACTGATTTTCAAAAAATCGTAATAAATTGGAGCTTTCATATATCGCTATGAAATTATCAGCATTTGTGGTACAAATAATAAGCTTTGCAATGAAAGAAACGATTTTTGAAAAAACAAATTAGTTTTTCAGATATTAACTTTTAGATATTGGTTTACTCAATTATATTCACTCATCTTGAAAAAATCATAATAAATCAGAGTTTTCATAAATCGTTATGAAATTATCAGCGTTTGTAATACAAATTATAATCTTTCCAACGCATAAAACGGCTTTTCAAAAAACAATTTAGTTTTTGAGATATTAAGTTTTAAACATTTTCTCAATTTTTAGTTTACATTTTTATATTCACTCATTTTCAAAAAATCATAATAAATCGGAGCTTCCATAAATCATTATGATATTATTACCATTAGTAATACAAATTATAAGCTTTTCAATAAATGAAATAATTTTTCAAAAAAATATTTAGTTTTTGAGATATTAATTATAATACATCGATTTACACAATTATATTAACTGATTTTCAAAAAATCGTAATAAATTGGAGCTTTCATAAATCGTTATGAAACTATTAGCATTTGTAGTACAAATAATAAGCTTTGCAATGAAAGAAACGATTTTTGAAAAAACAAATTAGTTTTTGAGATATTAACTTTTAGATATTGGTTTACTCAATTATATTCACTCATCTTCAAAAGATCATAATAAATCGGAGCTTTCATAAATCGTTATGAAATTATCAGCGTTTGTAATACAAATTATAATACGATACCTTCCAAGATTTTATCTTTATTGTTGATGTTGAATAATATAACGTATGTTATAGCGCTGGTTAACACTTCTTCGTAACGATTAACGATTTGCTGGCTTTTGTTGTAACGAATTATTTATTAATTATAACGAAGGTACAACACGACTCAAAACGACGCTCTTACAAAAATCTTATTGATTAGTGACGCGCTTGTTGTCAACAACAACGAAAACAAAACAAAAACTTCTTATTGCTATGATTCTTGACAAATCGGAAAACTAATTTAAATACAAATAAAAAATGCAAAAATGTGTATAAACAAGANTCTTTATCATGGAAACTTTAAATTTGGCAAAACCTATCTTCAAACATTCCTTTATAACCTCAAAAAGTTTCATTTCTCAAATCCTAACCGTTTCGGCGAAATCAATCTTTTTTGATACTGAGACTTTCAAGAAACGTCAAATTAAATAGGTGATTTCAAAATTTGTTTATAAAATAATTGCTTAACGTGGAAACTTTAAATTTGGCATAACCTATTTTAAAACATTTCTTAATAACCTCAAAAAGTTTCATTTCTCAAATCTTCACCGTTTTGGAGATATCAATCTTTTTTGATAATGAAACTTTCAAGAAACGTCAAATTAAATAGGTACTTTCAACAATTTTTTATAAAATAATTGATTATCACGGAAACTTTAAATTTGGCAAAACCTCTCTTGAAACGTTCCTTTATAACCTCAAAAAGTTTCATTCCTTAAAACCTAATTGTTTTGGAGGTATCAATCTTTTTTGTTGATGAGACTTTCAAGAAACGTCAAATCAAATAGGTGATTTCACCAATTTTTTATAAAATAATTGTTTATCGTGGAAATTTTAAATTTGGCATAACCTATCTTCAAACATTCCTTTATAACCTCAAAAAGTTTCATTTCTCAAATCCTAACCGTTTCGGAGAAATCAATCTTTTTTGATAATGAGACTTTCAAGAAACGTCAAATTAAACAGGTAATTTCAAAAATTTTTTATAAAATAATTGTTTATCGTGGAAACTTTAAATTTGGCATAACCTATCTTCAAACATTCCTTTATAACCTCAAAAAGTTTCATTTCCCAAATCCTAACCGTTTTGGAAAAATCAATCTTTTTTGATAATGAGACTTTCAAGAAACGTCAAATTAAATAGGTGATTTCAACAATTTTTTATAAAATAATTATTTATCACGGAAACTTTAAATTTGGCATAACCTATCTTCAAACATTTCTTTATAACCTCAAAAAGTTTCATTGCTTAAATCCTAACCGTTTTGGAGAAATCAATCTTTTTTTGTTGATGAGACTTTTAAGAAACGTCAAATTAAATAGGTGATTTCAACAATTTTTTATAAAATAATTCTTTCTTATGGAAACTTTAAATTTGGCATAACCTATCTTCAAACATTCCTTTATAACCTCAAAAAGTTTCATTTCTCAAATCCTAGCCGTTTTGGAGAAATCAATCTTTTTTGATAATGAGACTTTCAAGAAACGTCAAATTAAATAGGTGATTTCAAAAATTGTTTATAAAATAATTCTTTATCATGGAAACTTTAAATTTGGCATAACCTATCTTCAAACATTCCTTTATAACCTCAAAAAGTTTCATTTCTCAAATCCTAACCGTTTTGCAGAAATCAATCTTTTTTGATAATGAGACTTTCAAGAAACTTCAAATTAAATAGGTGATTTCAAAATTTGTTTATAAAATAATTGCTTCTCGTGGAAACTTTAAACTTGGCATAACCTATCTTCAAACATTTCTTTATAACCTCAAAAAGTTTCATTTCCCAAATCCTAACCGTTTCGGAGAAATCAATCTTTTTTGATAATGAGACTTTCAAGAAACGTCAAATTAAATAGGTGATTTCAAAAATTTTTTATAAAATAATTGTTTATCGTGGAAATTTTAAATTTGGCATAACCTATCTTCAAACATTCCTTTATAACCTCAAAAAGTGTCATTTCTCAAACCCTAACCGTTTTGGAGAAATCAATCTTTTTTGTTGATGAGACTTTCAAGAAACGTCAAATTAAATAGGTGATTTAAAAATTTTTTTATAAAATAATTCTTTATCATGGAAACTTTAAATTTGGCACAACCTATCTTCAAACATTCCTTTATAACCTCAAAAAGTTTCATTTCTCAAATCCTAACCGTTTCGGAGAAATCAATCCTTTTTGATAATGATACATTCAAAAAACGTCAAATTAAATAGGTGATTTCAAAAATTTTTTATAAAATAATTCTTTATCATGGAAACTTTAAATTTGGCATAACCTATCTTCAAACATT